>JAJJWW010003062.1:0-65984 GCA_023531295.1 Papaver armeniacum
ACTAAAGTTATTTTCTTCAAGTAGCTATTTAGTTTCTAACAAGGAACAACAATCTAACAAAAATAGTGGAGATTTGAAAATAATTTTTTATTAGTTAAAAACATGCTTAACCCAACATATCAGCGTGCAAATGGTTCATTTACCTTTACATATATGCATCATGCATGGCTTGGATATGTGTGGACATTATCCGCATCTTGAGTTTATACGAGTTAATGTTTTTACTAAACTATTTTTTTGTAACCGTCATAAACAAATACCTGATGGACGATGGCCCTTGTACCTGCACAAGCACACCCAAAAAACCCTACTTCGTAACACAAGAAATCCTGATTTCTACATTGCTGCGATTTTATCAATTGATTGATTAGAAAAGATAATTCCAATTACAGGATTCAGTGAAAATGTATACCTTGACTCAGACTCTCTCATTCTCTAACACTCTTACACCTTACACGTGCGACTCTCATATAACTTTCACACAATACACACAAGGGCGGAGCCAGCCCATTGCATGGGTGTGCAATTGCACCTCGCCCAACTGGCTCCAAAACCCATTTTAAGTCTAAAAGAATTTTTTTATATATGCAAGCTTGTTTTTGCTATTTTGCACCCCTAAAATTTTTGGTTGCACCCCCTTCCTATGATTCTTGGCTCCGCACTTGAATACACACACTCTCAGCATTCCATGCTATTACCCTCCCTCAATCTCAAGTGGGTTGTAAACAAAACCACTTGAGATTTCACTCTCACATAACTTTCACACACAATACACGCACTCTTAGCATTCTATTCTATTACTACTTTGGTTCTTATACTTTTCAGTTTTCCTCCATCTTCTCAAGCTTACACTATCATGTTTCCAAATTATGAAATTTATTCATTGATTTAGGAATAATGACAACAATGCCTAATATATGATGAATATGTGTATTTTTTCATAACACACAAAACTTTCAATTGCATAAATTTATGTTAGCAATCAAAACATTCCAGAGTTGTTGGTTTCTCATTCACACGTAAATTATTCACTGATATTCAAATGGTAAATATTTATAAAAAACATGAATTTGTGAATGACCATCAGTGTACATTAAGCTCTTGTATTACAGTATATCTATCTAGTCGATAGTCACTACTCACTAGTAGCTAAACAAAGAGAATGCAAACAAAAACTTGACTTTGAAAGAGTCATAAGTTATTTGAGGAGAAGTGTGACAGAGGAGTTGTTCAGAACGATTCTGAAGAATTGTTACAAAAGAGTTGTTGCTTGAAGAAGTTGTTACGGTGGAGTTGTAGCTGATTAACGAAGCGTGACAAAAGAATGGTCACGGTTTGTGATAGCAGATGACAATAAAAACATGTGATGTTTTACGTGAGGCGTTGCGTGCTGCATTTGTTTTTTAAGGTGAAGAAGCTTTGGGTGAGTGGTTGATTCAAAGGGTTAAGTTATGGATTGAAATAAACGCAAGAAGATCGAAGTTGGTATTGGGTCAAGAAGGATTGGTACAAGTTTGATTAAGGTGATCGAATTCGGAGACTTAGAATGACAAGGAATGTTGGTGATGTTTGAGCTTAAGGGAGGATGATAGGAGTTTAAGATCAAACGTGTTAAGCTTAAGTGTGGTTGAAGAGTTTGTGAGAGAAACTTGGAAATCCTACAAAGTGTGGAGACTTTGTGATAGTTATTGCTTATGACAAAAGCATAACAAGAGAAAGATTGTGAGAGAATATTGAAGAACAAATAAGTGTGAAGGTTTAGCAACAATATCGTGGTTGGAACAAGAGAAAAAGAAACAATATTAAGATTGTGAAGAAAGAGAAGTCATCACCACGTGGTGATGAGAGGGAGTTGAGTTTGAGGCGTCACAAGGTTGTGCGCGTGAAACAAGATTGTAGGCGAGTAAAGTCTACACGTTGAGAGAAGCGATCCCAGTGTGGATTTGGCTAGAGTTGTGTGAAGCAATCCCAGTGAGGATTTGGCTTAGAGAAGTGAAGAAATTCCAGTGTGGAATTTGTTAAGTTTAAACAAAAATAGTGGGTTAAACTCCCATGACTTGTAAACTGAAATGATACATGTTAATATCGACAAATGAGGTGAGATGGATCATTACAAAGAGTGATAAAGAATAAACAAGAGATGAGTTTGAGCTACAATGATCAGTGAAGAAAGTTAAAGATGAGCTCCAATGATCGATGTTGAGTTAAAGTATTTGGTTTTGTGTTTGGTTAGCAAGTTGTATAGAGCACAAAAATGTGTTTCTAGCTTGTTGCGGTTGATGTTCCGTTGCGATGTAGAAGAATGTGAAGATAAGTTTGATGATTGTTGTTAAGAAAAAGAAGAAGTTTGTTTTGTGTTTGTGAATTGAGTTTGTTGATGATGGAATTCTGGAATGAGAAAATACAAGAACGTGTTAACGTTTATCAATGAAAGAAGAGGAATAGAAAATGATAAAAGACAAGGATGTGCAAACGTTTATCAATGGAAGAAGAGGGTTACGTAATTATCGTTGAATGATATCTTAGTTTAAGGGAGGATGTTGGAAGTTAAACCAAGATATGGTTATTTGGTTCGTGGATCAACATATGATGTTGATCCGATCCAATGTATCAATCTGCTACGATTGGACGTAGTCAAGTTGGATAAACATATGTTGTTGACACACTTGTGTGATATTTGGAAGTTGGAGTTAACTAGAAGAGCAAGTTGTGTCGGTTGCTTGTTTTAGAGTTTTACTATGTTTAGAGTTTCTTTGTGTTTCTAGAAGTGTGCTTTATTTAGAGTTTGTTTTTATTAGGAAAGTACTTTGATTGATCGTCAAGTTTGTGAGACTATAAGTAGGTTGTTAAGCCATGAGAGAATGTACACCAAACTGATTATCAATGTAATCGTTTTTTTTTTGCTTCCGCGTGTGCTCTCCTCTCTCTTGCTCGATCCTACAAACTTAAAAGTCTCTTTGTCGTAGAACCAAAGTTTGCTTTATAAGAACTATCACTTCCTCCACAGGGTTTACGCCTAGCTCGAATATAATTGGACGACCAAAGGAAGTCCCCTGTGTGATGAAAAAAACCCATTGATGTCCGTCACAACAAATGTGCAGAGAAAATCTAAAGACTTAAAGGCCTAGACAAATAAAGCTCTCACATTGAACGATGAGGAAACTCTGCTTCCTATTGGCCGAAACAGGTCTATTTTGAGTTCTTGTGAAACGAGCATTCCGATGAAACAAGCATGCAGTGAGGAACATATGATTGCTTTAAAAATTAAAAAACTTAAAAGAAAACTTAACTTACCGTGTTTGGGATTTTATGGAATTCCAAATTCAGTTACGAAGTTGAGTACGGACCATTTTTCCTTAATCAATTCTTCCATATTTTTATTGAGAATCTTTAGGCTGATGCCACGTAAAAAATTGTATCTAAAGAAAAAACATCAAAAAGACACGACTCTCTTCAAGAGACAATTTGAAAAAGAAATTTGGCTCACGATATTTTCGAAGAGTTACAACTCCTTAGTGTTTAGTTAAACCTATATTTATTCGCGATGTTCTCTAAAAATTATCAAAGAGATCTTTAATGTCTAATGACAACGGGGGTTGGGTTTCCAGTAGTAGGGAACAACAAAGTTTGCTGCTACTTCGTGATAAAAAAACTAAGTATATGGAAATTCTCCAATCTCCCGAGAGTCATAATCCATCCATGTTTCGACATATTATTTCCCATTCTCTTCTTCTTTCTTCCTGTGTAGGGTTTAACCAAGGGGTGCCGGAAGATTGATCATGTCTAGAAACTTATGGTTCGCTTGGTAGCGTGGTCCCTCCTAATCATGATGGAAAAATTGTTGTTTGTTTGGTTAATTTTGGTTACCAGGAGGGAAAATCGTTAGCAAACAGGGTCTCTTTAGTATTGATTTCTTATATGCTTTTGATGTCATCTGTTGATGTGCCATACCTATGCTTTTTACTAAGGATATTGAGGTTATCTTACTCTAATTGAGAGCAACAGTGAGAAAATGACAAATTTAGGCAAAAAAACTCAGTAATGAAAATCACTGTCTTAGTTTCTTTATTTGCTCTATTTCTGTTGCAACATCAACTTGGACTTATATGCGAACATAATGGAAATCACTTTGTCGATTTCTGACATGGTATTGGAGTCTCAAGAAGTGAAAGGTAAAATCTATGAAGCACGGACACCTCAAAACCGGTGACGTATCCGTGTCGGACGCCTTATCAGTGTCGGACACTTGGGGATACGTATCGGACACCCCATTTAAAGTGTCTCTTTTTATTAATTACGAAAAAGGTAGGGGATGCTTTTGGGATACTTCCCAGATACTCTAGAGGGGACACTTCTTATAGTATATATATATATAATATATTGCCAAATATTTGTATACAGAATATGTTAAATATTTTATATAATATATTGCCAAATATTTGTATACAGAATATGTTAAATATTTTTAGATATGTAATATATTCGTATTTATCAAAAATTATTCTATAGAAGCAGTATATAAATGTCTAACCCTAACATTCTTATTTAATTTTTTTTTTTTATATTCCAGATAGTATTTTATAATTTTCTTACTTTATGCGATTCTTTTCACTATTAATAAATTAAATATTTTTTAATTAATACATGTATCCCAACGTATCTCGTATCCCCATTTTTTGAAAATTGACGAATCCCCGTATCAGTATCCCCGTATCCGTATCCCCGTATCAGTATCCGTGCTTCATAGGGTAAAATAATGTACGTAAGGTAAATTTTTCCCTTGGCTTCAGGTTTCGAACTCTTGGTTGGTTTAATTACTTGGGTACGTACGTTTCCTATAGGCCTTGTTTGGTAAAATTTATGATTATAATGATTTTGGTAAAATTTATGATTATAATGATTTTGGTATAATCATTTTAAAAATAAATTTTTCCAAACACTTTTTTCAAATAATTGATTATCTTAGAATGACGATCTCAAAAACGAAGAAGAAAGAGCAATGATCTAGGATTCTTTTTAGTCATATGTTGTCTTTTTGCTTCTCTCCTGATAGTTTAGAGAAAATAAAAAGAAAAAATTTAATTTGAGTTGCTAGAAAAAATAATTGATTATAATAAATTTTCAAAACAATTTTTTCCTATTTATGGAAATAATGGATTTTTTTTTTATTATGATTAAATAAGCAATTATTATAATGGTTACCAAACACATATAAAATCCATTATAATCTGCATAATGGATTATGGGCTGATAATCCATTAAAATAATGGTTACCAAACAACCCCATAAAGGACACAAACACTTATTGATTTTATGTCGCGAAGGAAGGATTTTTTTTTTTTTTTAATGCCATAATATTGAAGTTTCAAGAAGTGGAAGGTAGAATAATTTTTGAGAAAATTATGTACTTAAAAATTTACTACATCAAGAAATGGTGCAATTGACAATCTCATATATATATGAGCGCTGATTGATTGTCTCTCTTTTAATTCCTTTTCGTGTGCAGCTTAAGTCTTAATCTTTTAGTAAAATTTTCGGCAAAACATTTGCAATTAATGTAATGTTGTATGTTCACCAGCCACATCATTTCGAGCAACCTGTGATATTAACATGCGGGAAGTTAACAAATTTCGTTGACATCAAGGACGAATTACATTTATCACGTCTTCTTTTAAGTCAGTTAATGAACTATCCCCTGCATTTGCAGGGGTTCATATAAATTGTTAATACATAAAGGAAAAAAAAAAAAACTTATATTTTCTATTTTTTTTCCACAAAAATACATCGCCACGTAGGGGCGAACTCTCAAGACACCAAGTTGAAGAAAGAGAAATGACCGATGTGTAGGACGGGCACAAATCTAGTAAAATTGAAATTCCTGTTTTCACAATCTCTTCAAATTGAGATGGAATTCGAGATAATCAAATTGGCCCTAAGGTAGTTTTCACTCTCCGTAAACTCTTTTCTCTCTGCAACTTTTGTAAACCCTAGCAGCCAGAGCCTTCCCTTGCTCAGATTGGCTCCATTAGAGCAGATCTGAGTAAGGGAAGCTCAACCCATCCTTAATCTTCCATTAATCTTCTGTATTTCGCTTTTTCCTACTATTTATTTTAGTTTATAGGTTTGAATATGATTGATTTTAGATTCAAACTCATCTGTTTCTAGGTTTATGTTTTCTTCTTCTGATTTATTCAAGAATTTTTCCCGTTGTTTGATTTCAGGGACAGATACAAGAAATTTTAACTTTTTTCTTTGATTTGGGTTTTTGTGGTTTGGATTTTTTGTTTGTTCTTCTTCATTCAGTTGAAGACCTGACCTGCTGAAGGGGATGATAATGTTTATTTATGGTGAAAAATCAAACCCAGCAACAACAAAAGCATCATCAGACATAACCAAGGAAGCTAAGACAGCAACAACAGTAACTAGAACAAGATCATCAACAAATTCTTCAATCAACACAACTGCTACCAAGACTCCAAAGCCGATTCGGTCCGATTCATTCCGATTCAGATCACTGAAGACCTATTCAAAAGACCCATGTTACTTTGATTCTTGTTACTTTAATTTCTGTAAATACTCGTATTTTAAAAACCTTAGTTCATGGTACTTGAATGTACATGTTCTTGAAAATATCTGGTTGGACCCGATCCAATAACTGCTTTGTTCAATGATTCATATATTGATTTTGTTTCAAAATCAATTTGGCCTGTTGATGTTACTTGGCCCTGTAGGAACTTTGAAATGGTACTAATGTTTGTAAGGATTGAACTGTTCAAGAACTGGTGGAGATACAACAAAGTTGATGAATGTAATATGATATTGGAAATCTACTATAAGGTTTCCGATTTCGCAATATATCTAAGGTTCGCCTCTTTTCTAAAAAAAAAAAGATTACAAATTTCGTTCAAAAATATTAAAAGAAACAAATTAACAGTTCAAAGTTAATCGAGATATTGATTATATCGATCGGAATGGATCGATTCCTTCCTCTTTTTTCATTCCAAAAAGAAAAAAAAAATCTCAATTCTATGAAACGGATCAAGTTGATGGTTTCATATTTCAATCTGATACAAATAACACCTAAAAGGGTTCCAAAATTCAATTACTAAAGTTTCTTATCTCTGCAGCTGAAAGAAATCTGAATTTTCAGAGTAGAATGGAAATACAGAGAGGGAGAGAAGATGACGATAAATCAACAGAGAAGAAGAATCTATTTCCACCCACCCTTACGTGCACCCCACCATTTCAAACTCTTTCATTAGCTCGTTTTTGACTCGGTGAGTCAACTTGACCACCCACTTTCTCAAGCTTTTTTTTTTCTTTTTTCTTTTTGTAAGTCCAATTTCTCAAGCTTAATTCTATCTTTTTCACCTTCAACAGAAGCGATTAGTTCTCATATGATAAAATAAAATAAAATAAAAATGGCGCCGTTAGTATTACCAACAACATCGACTGAACTTTACTTGATTGAAATATTACTACCAGCATAACAAAGGGGTGGATCAATTGCAGTTGTACTAAGTTACTAACACAAAATGAAGACGAAATTACTGAATCGTATTAATGCAAACCATATACCTAAACAAAAATGACAAAAGTAAATTTATATGTGCATGGATCGTCTTCTTCAATATCTTCTTTCGGGAACTTGGTTAAACCTCTCAACATCTCATATGAGAGAGTTTTCTTCTGGGAAAGTGGTGGTGTTATTATTGTGTCAATTAGGGATATTACGGCTGCCAGTGGTGGGATCAATCAGAAACGGAATTGATCATGCTGGTGGAAGGAAGGGAGAAAATTTTTAAGATAAGTGCAAATAACCGGGAATTTACGAGAAAATCAAGCAAGTGTCAAGTGGACGTTATCTTTCTTTGGACTTGGTATTGTTGCACGTGGTTTACATCTAAGTGGACTAGAGGTGTAAATTGGGTTGTGCCAGCACGAGCACAGCCCAGCCCAACACGCTAAAATCTGAGCCCAGTCTAGCACAACACGTGATTTAGCCCAGCACGACCAAACACGGATCAAAAAGTGGAAGATTTGTTTTTAAAAGGTTTTACCTAAATACCACCCAAACATTTCCTAATTACCACCCCACTAAAAAAAAAAACTAATAATGTACCTAATCAAAAGTGGGTAATAAGAACTCAGCTTCTTCTCTACCAATCCCTAACTGCCGATCACATATCAAGCATTCGATGTGATAGCCGCCACCGACGAGTTACAACATATACCATAAGTTACATAGCCTTGTATAACATCGATTTTAATCTTATTAAGATTCATGTTTCAATTTTAATTTTGATCTTCATCTTAATCAAGATTTTAATTCTATATAGATGAAGTCAAGTCTTAATTTATTTTCATGGATTAGATTTAAATTGTTTTTACAGACAAACTACGTTTCAGTTTTAATAATTAGTCAGGGATTCAATATCCAGAAACTTTTATAAGGTTTCAACTTTCAATAGGAACATACAATAGGGCCTAACTAATTTAACGAAGTACAGTTTGGAAACTTTATCCCCAATGGATTCCATGAATATGTCAAGTATCCAGTTTAAACTTTTATGAAGGGGGTGGTGGTCAGAGCCGGTCCTGTGTTTAGAAGGGCCCTGTGCGAATTTTTTTCGAAGGGCCTTTCATAACGTTGGATATTTTGTAACGATGGTAAACAAAAAATATCAATAATTTGTATTTAATTTGCAAACTTATAGGTATTGATGCACTTAGGAAAATCTTATACTAAATTCACGAGGTAACAAATGTTTTCTAGTCTGAAATGAAAACAATAGCATTTAAATATAAAAACAGAGAAAGTCTTAAATAAGAACTTATTTTCGTTGATGTCCACCGAATACGAATACGATAGAGCAATAGAGCTTACTAAGTTTTAATTAATTATGTGTTTGATCTAAAGCACCTGGGAAATGTCCACATATCAAAATTGGAGTACCGTAAAGCAATATGGACTACTAAGATCTAAGTATGTGTCTAATCTAAATCATCAAGAAAATGATAGCCCAGTGGATGAATTGATTAAACAACACCCAGATCTCTTGTGTTGTGTTCGAGTGTCATTAAGAAATTTTTCCTTGTGTTCGAGTGTCATTAAGAAATTTTTCCTGATTTTTGAGTAACCATGATTACTGGGCTGGGATTTTTCAATAACTAATGAATACTGGGCTGGGAGAAAAGGCCCTCGGCAGAGCTGAGCCCTGTGCGGTCGCACACCCTGCACACCCTCAGGCCCGGCTCTGGTGGTGGTGGTGACGGTGGATGTTGTAAGTTGTAGTGGCAATGGTAATAGGGATTACTGTATTGGAAATGGAGAAGAAGGAGAGTTTAATTACTCACTTTAAATTAGGTTTATAAAAAATGTGTTTTTAGACAGTGGGTGGTACTTAGGTAAAGTGTGGGTGGTGTTTAGGGAAAACCTTTTATAATTAGAGTTAAGCTTAGCAAACTTGGAAAAGAGGTGTACAAGAGTATCAAAAGCTTATTAGTGTTTGGAGCGGATTTAGGAGATCCATCAAAATATGGTAAGACATACGTTTTTTTTTTTCTTGTGAACCGTTTTTAGTTGTCGCAACATACACATGTTATTTTAACAGGAGGGTCCTCATGGTAATCGGAGCGTGAAGGATACCAACACCTATTTGGATTTAGTTTATGTTTTTCGTATTTGCTTAGGACTAGTTTCCTTGTTAGCTTAGAACTCCACTTTTGTGTCCTCTGTAAATAAATAGTTTGTTCTAGGATTTTAATCATGCAATCAGTAAAAATAATATTCATCCAGTTCAAAATTAGTGTATCAGAAACCGAAGAATAACTTAGACGTAACTCAAGAAACCTATGGAGGACCAACTAGAGAAATCTTTAGTATTAGCAAACAAACTCTTTCACTTTACTCATTCAGATGTTTCAGACATCGATAAAGTCCGTCTTCGGGAAGAAGTTTTAGAGGCCATCAAATCCGATGGTAAAATCAATGAAACTCTTAAAAGTTTTTTTTTTTTTCTTTCTCAAGAATTCTGATTTCTATTTTTATTATCTTTATACAGATATGGCTCCACTCTATGAAACCCTAACTGTGAATAATGTGTTAGATATGGATCCGAAGTTACTCGAGTCGATGCGTGCTAAAAATGCTGAAGAACTAAAGAAAATTGATGAAAAGTGAGTTGGCATCTTTGAGAATTTGATTTTATACATTTCAGTTTCGGTTTAGTTTGTTCTGTCCCTTAATTATAACTAGGTTTTTTTATCTGATTGAAATAAACAGAGTTGCTGATGCTGAAGAGAACTTTGGTGAAAGTGAAGTTCGAGAAGCTCATTTAACTAAATCCTTGTTCTTTATTCGAATTGGTGACAAGGTATGTACTTCTTTCCATGTATTAGTATCCTAATTAACTTCAACCGATTTTTGCTGTATGAATTCTTCTAACTCTGGCTTTGTTTTCAACATGGAACCGTTAGGAAAAAGCATTGGAGCAGCTTAAGGTAACTGAAAGCAAAACAGTTTCCGTGGGGCAAAAGATGGATTTAGTTTTCTACACCCTGCGGATGGGTTTTTCCCATATGGATTTTGAGCTCATCTCCAATAGTATTGAAAAAGCTAAGAAATTTTTTGATGATGGAGGTGATTGGGAGAGGAAGAATCGTTTGAAGGTGTACGAAGGCTTGTTTTGCATGTCCACGAGGAACTTTAAGAAAGCTGCTCATCTGTTTCTTGATTCCATCTCTACCTTCACAACCAATGAGCTTTTATCCTATGACACCTTCATCTTTTACACTGTCCTTACTAGCATTATATCACTAGACAGAGTTTCGCTGAAACAGAAGGTGGTTGACGCACCAGAAATCCTAACTCTGCTACGGAAGATTCCACATCTCTCAGAGTTCTTAAACTCTCTGTATGATTGCCAGTACAAGTCGTTCTTCATAGCATTTGCTGGCTTAACGGAGGAAATCAAACTGGACCGCTATCTACATCCTCATTTTCGGTATTACATGAGGGAAGTCCGAACTGTTGTCTACTCTCAGTTTTTGGAATCTTACAAGAGTGTAACACTGGAAGCAATGGCAACTACATTTGGAGTGACACTTGAATTCATTGATTTAGAACTTTCTCGGTTTATTGCAGCCGGAAAATTACACTGCAAGATAGATACAGTTGCTGGAGTTTTAGAAACAAACAGACCTGATGCAAAGAATGCACTCTACGAAGCAACCATCATCCAGGGAGACTTCTCGCTAAACAGGATCCAAATGTTGTCTCGAGTGATTGATATATGAGAGATGCACCCAGTTACCCTGGAAAGTACTGTTCTGGAAACAAGCACACAAACTGTTCATGGCGGGCAGTAATTGTTTTGATTGATAAATGCAACAAAGCACTTCCAGGATCTAGAAGATGCCCCAAGTGGTCAATCTCTTGAGAGATTATAAGTTCTGCTTTACTTGCTTTTTCTCTTATCAAGAATTAATGTAGCCTGTAATTGTTTCACTACTTCCTATTCTATTCAGTTGGTATACTTTGAATTAGTTTGAGGACTTAATTTATGGTCTATTTTTTTCACTTTGCATCAACGGCATAACACTGTTATTTGAGATTACTGAAGTTCAACTACAAGCTATTTGTTTTTGAAACTAACTACAACCACGATTTTACGGGAAATTTTCCATAATGGCAACCAAAAAAAAAATAAAATAAAAAGGAAAATAAAATAATAATAAAATATTCATTGGATTGAAAAGAAAAGGTGTCAACTATTTTTCGGAGAATAAGCTTTTTCAGGGTCCTAATTAGGCCGACAGAGCGAAGCGAGGGAGGATTCTATATATGATGAATTTGTGTAAATGTGGGACATGACTATTTTTTGGGGTTAAACACAGCCAGTTTTTTTTCAGGGTTACAACCTAGGCCCGTATTTTTTTTAAAAATTACAAATCTAGGCCGGTTTTGACCGTTTTATTGAAAAAACGGCTAACGACAGTTATCTACCTTTTGGCACCATTAGGGGAGTATAAAAAGACTTTTAAATCCTCAAATCATTGAGTTTCATTGGTAACTCAGTGAGTCCCTCATTATACCTGTTTATGGGTAAAAATCGTTTCTGCCGATTTCGGTAAATTCGGTAGATGAGTGAGAAACTGATTCAAACCCTAAACAAATGTGCTGCACGTGAGCACTTTATAGATTCGAGAGATCAATTTGTACAAGTCCGGCCTAAACCAAGAAATGGCCGTTCCAGACTTGCTTCGGTCACAAAGTGGAGGAGAAGGGTTGATTTGGGGGGGGGGAAGCAAAGAAAGGTGTTGAGGAGAGTAGTATCTCGACTTGTATCAGAAAGTGAAAGCTTAAGAAGCTTGCAAGAGATGAAAGCTTTTTGGGAGAGCTTGCAAATTTGCCTTTCTGAGAGTGTAAGTGTAGTATATTTTTCCTGACCGAGACTTGTTGTCTGGTGGAAATAAGTAAGACCTATTTATACAAGTCGAGATTGAAACGCACCCTGGCCTCATGAAGGAAGAGAGTAAAGGGTGAAATAATGGGAGGAGGTGGTAACCGCATGGTTTAATGGGTGAAAACGTTTTTCACCTTTATTTCCTCTTTTATTTGACCGCTTTATTCCTTTTCACGCTTTCTTAATGTGAGCGTAGTGTACGCGCATCTTTGTGACCGCCAAACCAAAACCCTAAAGAAGCATCTCCCAGTTTTGTGTTGATATCTGGTTGGTTGCACCTTGAGTGCAAGTGGCGCTGCTAGTGGCGCGTGTGGCATGTGCCAATGGCATGTGCGGAACGCCTTGGTGGTAGGTTGCACGGTTTGCAATTTAGGTTACCAGCGTGTGTGTTTGGCATGTGCCAATGGCATGTGCGGAATGCCTTGGTGGTAGGTTGCATGGTTTGCAAGTTAGGTTACCAGCATGTGGGTTTGGCATGTTCCAATGGCATGCGTGGCCATTAGGGCCGTGACCTTGATAGGGAAACTAGCTAGCGAGCATGTTGGCATGTGCCAATGGCATGCGTGGCCGTTAGGGCCGTGACCTTGATAGGGAAACTAGCTAGCGAGCATGTTGGCATGTGCCAATGGCATTCGTGGCCGTTAGGGCCGTGTTTTTGCTAGGGAAACTAGCTAGCGAGCATGTTGGCATGTGCCAATGGCATGCATGGCTTTTAGGGCCGTGACCTTGATAGGGAAAATAGCTAGCGAGCATGTTGGCATGTGCCAATGGCATGCGTGGCCGTTAGGGCCATGACCTTGATAGGGAAACTAGCTAGCGAGCATGTTGGCATGTGCCAATGGCATGCGTGGCCGTCAGGGCCGTGATTTTGCTAGGGAAACTAGCTAGCGAGCATGTTGGCATGTGCCAATGGCATGCATGGCCTTTAGGGCCGTGACCTTGATAGGGAAACTAGCTAGCGAGCATGTTGGCATGTGCCAATGGCATGCGGGGCCGTTAGGGCCGTGGCTTTGGTAGAAAAAGCCGCTAGCAAGCATATTGGCATGTGCCATTGGCACGTACGGCCATGTTGACCTAGTTGCAAGTCTTGCAAACCTAGGGCGCTATGTTGGCGTGGGCCAAAGGCATAGCGGCTTGGAAATATGGCTTTCGACACGCGTTGGCATGTGCCAATGGCACGTGCGGCCATGTTGACCTAGTTGCAAGTCTTGCAAACCTAGGGCGCTATGTTGGGCGTGGGCCAAAGGCATAGCGGCTTGGAATTTGGCGTTGTTGCCATGTTGCGCGAGGTGCGGCTTGGTTTGGCATTGTTGCCATGGTGCGCAGAGTGCGGCTTGGTTTGGCATGGTTGCCATGGGCGCAGTATGCGGCTTGGTTTGGCATGGTTGCCATGGTGCGCGAGAGTGCGGCTTGGTTTGGCATGGTTGCCATGGTGCGCAAAGTGCGGCTTGGTTTGGCATGGTTGCCATGGTGCGCGAGTGCGGCTTGGTTTGGCACGGTTGCCATGGTGCGCAAAAGATGCGGCTTGGTTTGGCACGGTTGCCATGGTGCTAAAGATGCGGCTTGGTTTGGCAAGGTTGCCATGGTGCGCAGAGTGCGGCTTGGTTTGGCATGGTTGCCATGGTGCGCAGAGTGCGGCTTGGTTTGGCATGGTTGCCATGGTACGCTAAGATACGGCTTGGTTTGGCATTGTTGCCATGGTGCAAAAGTATGCGGCTTGGTTTGGCATTGCTTCCATGGTGCGCGATATGCGGCTTGGTTTGGCATTGTTGCCATGGTGCACAAGTATGCGGCTTGGTTTGGAATTAGGGTTACGTGTTGAAAACCTAATCCGTATTTTGAAAAAATACCCCTATTAATTATTTACACTGAGTTAAATGCTCTTAGTTAATGTGTTGCGGGTAACACTAGGTCATGGGGTTTTACGATTTTACCCCTTGTCTAAAAACCACCATCAACATTAAGTCCCCCGCTTAGCTCGGAACGGGGGGCTTTGTTGCGAGGTAAGCATAAGATGGTGACAAACTATCAACAACAAACCGTAAAGAGAATTGAGGAGGCTTGTCTGACCTTTTATAAATAGGACTTGGAATCCTTGCCTCTGGTAGTTTTGCACAAATCGGGAGGCTGGCGCAATTGGGAAGTCAGCATCATTGAGAGACAGGAAGCTGGGCGGCATTGAGAAGTTGACGCGAGTTAGGAAACTGAGCGTGCTAGCTGGTGGGACCGGCGCAAGGTAGGGAAGCTGTGCGTGCTTGCTGGCGTGACTTGGGCGGTCATTGGGAGGTTGACGCGAGTTAGGAAACTGGGCGTGCTAGGCTGGTGGGGACAGCGCAAGGTAGGGAAAGTTTGTGCGAACTTCTTTGGCGTGACTTGGGCGGTCGTTGGGAAGTTGACGCGAGTTAGGCTTTGGGTGTGCTAGGCCGGGTGGGACCGGCGCAAGGTAGGAAGTTTGTGCGTGCTTGCTTTGGCGTGACTTGGGCGGTCATTGGGAAGTTGACGCGAGTTAGGAAACTGGGCGTGGTAGTTTGGTGGGACCGGCGCAAGGTAGGGAAGGCATGCGTGCTTCTTTGGCGTGACTTGGGCGGTCATTGGGAAGTTGGCGCAATTGGTGGGACCGGTGCAACTTGGGCGACGTTGGGAAGTTGGGCATGAGTTGGGAGGCGAGCGTGCTAGTTTGGCGGGACCGGCGCGAGGTATGGAAGGCGATTGCGCTAGGCCGGGCGAGGCCGGTGTAAACAAGGAGGGAGTAGGTGTTTCTGCGGATAGCAAAGTTTCCTTTTTGTCCTTCCTTCACGCGCGCGGCCGATCGGGGCATTGTCCATGCTAAAATCGGAAGCGTTATGTCCCTCATTGCTTCCTTTCTTTTTTAAGGTTACGTATTCATATCCGACGTAATTGCATCATCTCCCTCGTTTGAGAAAGGGTTCTTCTTGTTGAGTTTCTCTCTTTGTCGTGTCGCACGAGAGACGAACCATCTTCTAACCAGCCGGGTTCTCCAGGTGAAGGCGCGAGGTCGACTCGGCGAGAGCATCCCAACAAAGGTTATTCGGGTTAAGAAAATCATACCGGTATGCTTTCTTCTTCTTTGGTGGACCGACGTACGCTTTACCGCTTGTTTGATGAATGGAAAATTTTCCTTTTGTGCGAGAGATATCCTGTTGGAGCATGCGTTAGTGTTATCGACGAGGATAACCTAGTCGTTCCCCTTCCTTCGAATCCGTCCTTGTTGGATCGCGAGACTTGGAGGACGCTGATTTAGGGCGCTATCTTACGAAATGGGGTGTAGCGAGAAGTCCCGGTCATACTTCGGTTTGATATGATGGAATGGATGAATACGTGAATGTAACCTTCGGCGTGCTCTTGGAGTTTCGGTGCACATGTACGGGTTCATGTTGAGAAATTCCCGCGGCTCGTAAAACCTCGATAGTGATGATGTTGAAATCGGTAATAACCTGGTTGAGGGGAGTGAAATCATCTTACGCGGGTAGTCCCCATGCATGACCTACTTTCATTATATCGCCTTGAATCCCCCTCCACGGGATTTGATATAAGCCTATCGTACTCTTCCGGATGTGATACCGGGATGCTCGGAAATTACATGACGACATATCTCGGATAGTGCGGACTCGGGATCCTCCGCGGCCTCGTAAAGTGTTGAAGGCGTCTTCTAGACAGAGAGGTGATGATGTTCTTGCGCCGCACCCTTGAAGAGTAGAGGACCTTGTTATGGGTACGGATTTTTGGTGGATTGTTCTTCGTAGCTTTGATGGTGAAGGGCTCCCGTGTATATCTTCCGTTCTCAAGTATGGTTTACGTGTTTCCATCTTTGTAGTAGTTTCCGCTTTGCGGTGAAGCTCGGATGGTATCAACGAGTGAGGGGCAACGATTCGGGTTGGAGATGTAATCGGGAGAGACTACATTATCGTGGTAACAAATTAGGTTGGCCGATATTCCATGGGATTCCGTGGAAGTAAAAGGATTGGTGGATGCGTAAGTGAGCAAACTTTGCGGGAAGGAGTGGCGTTGAACGCGAAGCGGCTGGCCGGAGAACTTCGATGCGTAGCTACCGGAGAGAACGTTGATGCGGAGCTATACGGAGAGAATGTTGGAAAGACGTCTTGCAACTTTGAGCCTTGACGGTTACCATTTTGAAGTCGGAGGCCGCTTCACGTTAAATCAAACTCGACATCCCTCAAGAGAACAGAGGTTAGGAGTCCCTAGTTTCATCTATCGATCGTGCTTTCTAGGAGAGGTTGGGGTTTGGGAACGGCTTCCCTGGCCGGGAAGCGCTGCTTTCCCGATGCGGTGCGGTTGAGGGTGCAAAATATGTCTTGATGCTACGCCTTGGAGAAACATAGAATCTCACATAACTTGTTTCATCATAGACCGTGCGACTTTGTGGGTCAAGTTCCCATTGTGCGGGTCCTGACGGGAGAAGGGTCTCGTGAACTCGGGAGAGTTGTTGATTTCCTTGCTTTCGATTTTGAGAAGTCTTTCCCGATATTCATGTGTGACGAAATTAGATTGCTTATCCCCTTCTACCGGGCGTCTAAGAGCAACGCGAGCCTCTTCATCTATAAATGCACGTCCCATTAAGTATCGTTTGTCTTTTCATCAAATCAACAGTGCTAAAAGAGGGTCCGCTTCTTCCGGATCTTCTAGTATCTTGCCCTGATGGTGGAGTAGCGTCTCTGGTGACGGTTGAAGTTGCCATGCTTGAATAACCGTTGGGGTGGTGGAAGCGGCCTGCAGTTACCGTGATCGTAAGTGTATCGTGCGAGAGATGACACGGTTTTGATCACGGCGTCTTTGGAGCCATGGCATTGTTTCGAAGGGTAAGGATGGTCTTTGGAAGGGAAAAAGTTGTTAGCTTGTTGGAAGGATGCAAATTGTTAGCACAGAGTGTGGTATCATGCGGCGGCATGCGCGTGCGGCATGCGTGCACGGGCAAGCGCTTTTCCGTGAAAGCGCTCGGCAAGCGCCCGGCATCCGCGTGGCAAGCGCATATCCGGGAAACGCGTCGGTAGGCGCTGGATCGTCTTGGAATGGGCGCTGACTTGGTGTGGACGCTGGTTAGGCATGAACGCTAGCTTGGATTTCGGTATGGTGTGGACCATTGGCTTGGCACGGTGCTGGATAAGTATGAGGCGTTGTACACTAGAACGGGAGAAGTACGGACATATGGCCACAACCAAGAAGGCCCCTAGTCGATTTGCGCTGGTTAAGCGTGTGGAAGAGGCTTTATCTTCCATCGAGGACATGCGTGAGGTGACCGGTCACACCGTTCTCAAGACGTTATTGCCGACCGGGAGCACCAACGCGACGTGTACGTAGAAAAGGAGTTCAACACTTCGTGGTTTGTCGAAGGCCTTGGCTGAGATCCAAAAGTTGAAAGATGCGACAATCGAAAGCCTTTCCGCCGAGGAGATTGCACGACATGAGGTAGAACTCGGAAAAGCTTTCCAAGATGTTGACTATGAAGAGAGCGGCTTTTGAAGATGCAAAGTTGACCTTCTCCAAGAAGAACAGACCTATGTTGGATGATTTTCCTTGAATGTTTCTCCGTTAAACTTTCATTTAGGTTTTTTTTTTTTTGAAAGACATATTGGATGTCCGGTTCAAAACTTGACCTTTGATAGACAAATGGTAGCTTTTTAGGTATTGGATTATTTCGGGATGAATGGTTTTGATAATATGACTCGATTATGTTTTGGGAAAGGAATATTGCTTTTATGAAAGTGTGTGCTAGCAATATGCATAAGACTCGGTAGTACGACGGTTTTACTAAGAACCTAAAAATAGATTGTATATCTTGCCCATCTGAACTTACTCACTTCATAGGTTTTGCGAACACGCCCCTCTCCATGTAAAAGGCGGTTCTTTCTGGTGGCTTTGTTGGTAGCATCGCCAAAGCAAGTCCCCGATTGTCAGTGGCGTCTTCTTGGCGAGTCCCAGGTTTTTGGGTGTAGTTTTAACAACCGATAACCGGGTTGTTCGAGTCGGACCGAGTCGCAAGTCCCCAATTCTTTGGTAGCGTCTTCAACGAGTCCCCGGTTTTCGGTGTACTTTTAACAACCGATAACCGGGTTGTTCGAGTCTGACCGAGTCGCAAGTCCCCAATTGCGGTAGCGTCTTCAACGAGTCCCCAGTTTTCGGTATAGTTTTACAACCGGTAACCGGGTCGTCGCAGTTGATTCGGATCGAGTCGCCTTCCCCTACCATCTTGACATCCGGGTCGAAGAACGAGATCGACATCGACATTGTAGCCGATAGATCGATCCTCCCGCCTGTGGTCGCCAATTGTTTATGGGTAAAAATCGTTTCGCCGATTTCGGTAAATTCGGTAGATGAGTGAGAAACCGATTCAAACCCTAAACAAATGTCTGCACGTGAGCACTTTATAGATTCGAGAGATCAACTGTACAAGTCCGGCCTAAACCAAGAAATGGCCGTTCCCGGACTTGCTTCGGTCACAAAGTGGAGGAGAAGGGTTGATTTGGGGAGGGAAGCAAAGAAAGGTGTTGAGGAGAGTAGTATCTCGACTTGTATAGAAAGTGAAAGCTTAGGAAGCTTGCAAGAGATGAAAGCTTTTTGGGAGAGCTTGCAAAGTTGCCTTTCTGAGAGTGTAAGTGTAGTATATTTTTCCTGACCGAGACTTGTTGTCTGGTGGAAATAGGTAAGACCTATTTATACAAGTCGAGATTGAAACGCACCCTGGTCTCATGAAGGAAGAGAGTAAAGGGTGAAATAATGGGAGGAGGTGGTAACCGCATGGTTTAATGGGTGAAAACGTTTTTCACCTTTATTTCCTCTTTTATTTGACCGCTTTATTCCTTTTCACGCTTTCTTAATGTGAACGTAGTGTACGCCGCATCTTTGTGACCGCCAAACCAAAACCCTAAAGAAGCATCCCCCAGTTTTGTGTTGATATCTCGTTGGTTGCACCTTGAGTGCAAGTGGCGCTGCTAGTGGCGCGTGTGGCATGTGCCAATGGCATGTGCGGAACGCCTTGGTGGTAGGTTGCACGGTTTGCAAGTTAGGTTACCAGCGTGTGTGTTTGGCATGTGCCAATGGCATTTGCGGAATGCCTTGGTGGTAGGTTGCACGGTTTGCAAGTTAGGCTACCAGCGTGTGTGTTTGGCATGTGCCAATGGCATGTGCGGAATTCCTTGGTGGTAGGTTGCATGGTTTGCAAGTTAGGTTACCAGCGTGTGGGTTTGGCATGTTCCAATGGCATGCGTGGCCATTAGGGCCGTGACCTTGATAGGGAAACTAGCTAGCGAGCATGTTGGCATGTGCCAATGGCATGCGTGGCCGTTAGGGCCGTGACCTTGATAGGGAAACTAGCTAGCGAGCATGTTGGCATGTGCCAATGGCATTCGTGGCCGTTAGGGCCGTGATTTTGCTAGGGAAACTAGCTAGCGAGCATGTTGGCATGTGCCAATGGCATGCATGGCTTTTAGGGCCGTGACCTTGATAGGGAAAATAGCTAGTGAGCATGTTGGCATGTGCCAATGGCATGCGTGGCCGTTAGGGCCGTGACCTTGATAGGGAAACTAGCTAGCGAGCATGTTGGCATGTGCCAATGGCATGCGTGGCCGTTAGGGCCGTGATTTTGCTAGGGAAACTAGCTAGCGAGCATGTTGGCATGTGCCAATGGCATGCATGGCCTTTAGGGCCGTGACCTTGATAGGGAAACTAGCTAGCGAGCATGTTGGCATGTGCCAATGGCATGTGGGCCGTTAGGGCCGTGGCTTTGGTAGAAAAAGCCGCTAGCAAGCATATTGGCATGTGCCATTGGCACGTACGGCCATGTTGACCTAGTTGCAAGTCTTGCAAACCTAGGGCATTATGTTGGGCGTGGGCCAAAGGCATAGTGGCTTGGAAATATGGCTTGCGACACGCGTTGGCATGTGCCAATGGCACGTGCGGCCATGTTGACCTAGTTGCAAGTCTTGCAAACCTAGGGCGCTATGTTGGGCGTGGGCCAAAGGCATAGCGGCTTGGAAATATGGCTTGCGACACGCGTTGGCATGTGCCAATGGCACGTGCGGCCATGTTGACCTAGTTGCAAGTCTTGCAAACCTAGGGCGCTATGTTGGGCGTGGGCCAAAGGCATAGCGGCTTGGAATTTGGCGTTGTTGCCATGGTGCGCAGGGTGCGGCTTGGTTTGGCATGGTTGCCATGGTGCGCAGAGTGCGGCTTGGTTTGGCATGGTTGCCATGGTGCGCAGTATGCGGCTTGGTTTGGCATGGTTGCCATGGTGCGCAAAGTGCGGCTTGGTTTGGCATGGTTGCCATGGTGCGCAGAGTGCGGCTTGGTTTGGCATGGTTGCCATGGTGCGCAAAGATGCGGCTTGGTTTGGCATGGTTGCCATGGTGCGAAAGAGTGCGGCTTGGTTTCGCATGGTTGCCATGGTGCGCGAGATGCGGCTTGGTTTGGTTGCCATGGTGCAAAAGTATGCGGCTTGGTTTGGAACGGTTGCCATGGTGCGCAATATGCGCCTTGGTTTGGCATGGTTGCCATGGTGCGCAGTATGCGGCTTGGTTTGGCATGGTTGCCATGGTGCGCGAGAGTGCGGCTTGGTTTGGCATGGTTGCCATGGTGCGCAGATATGCGCTTGGTTTGGTATTGTTGCCATGGTGCGCAGATATGCGGCTTGGTTTGGCATTGTTGCCATGGTGCGCAAAGATATGCGGCTTGGTTTGGCATTGTTGCCATGGTGTGCGCAGATGCGGCTTGGTTTGGAATTAGGGTTCTTTGTTGAAAACCCTAACTGGGTATTTTGAAAAAATACCCCTATTAATTATTTACACCTGAGTTAAATGCTCTTAGTTAATGTGTTGCGGGTAACACTAGGTCATGGGGATTTACGATTTTACCCCTTGTCTAAAAACCACCATCAACAATACCGAGTTTCATTTTCACTGGACCGGTTCTTCTGGGTCTTATGTGCAAGGTTTCTATACACGTGGACTGTATGTACGCGTCACCACCATTTGTACATGTGATGTGGCACCTCCAAGATTTTTTACACATTACTTGTACACGCCTGAAGTTGGTCATGATCACGACTTTAACAAAAACCCATGGCTCCTAAATTGTTCAGAGTTCTAACATCACCTTGAATCTCTACCTGCAATCATTTCATTCGATCACAACCATTCCATAATACAACATCACTAACTTTGTGGCCACATCTCCATTCTTCTAATAGTTTAAGAATATCAATCAGTTGTTCAAAACCCTAACAAGAATACCACCATTACTCTTTTCAAATTTCAATCTCACCACTTCACCACCACCAACAACCAACTCAAACCATTTTACCGATTTCCACAGACAACCTGTCATGGAAAAAAACATGTTCTTTCCAACTTCCAATTCTTCTTTGCAGCAACAACAACCTTCAACAATTCCCAAATTCAGTCTACTGCGACATTCTGTCAAACGACTTGCAAGCATTGCAGTTATCACTCTCCTGAGGAAACAACACAAACACAATCCAATTCTCCAACAATGAATTTCAATGGTACCCAAGTTTAAGAACAAGCTCATAAAAAAACTTTCGATCATATTCGTAGATTAGAATCGATTAAGTCGAAAGTACAGTAAGAGTTTAAACTTATCTTCTGGATCGATTTTGTTGATGAATTTGTCGAATCGATTTGGTGATATTGATTCTCATCGAATATTCTTGAAGAACAGATGTCGTTGATGCTGATTTTAGGGTTGTATGCAGGTTGAATCTCGCTGAATCGAGTGTTAATCGATACTCAGAACTAACTCAAGAGCTGCACTTATAATTTTAACCAATTCCATCTCCAACTACCATTACATTGCGTTTAACAATTCCTCGAGCATCAGTAATTTCATATATTTAGAAATCTGTCAATACCCTCATCAATTTCGTTTTCATTTCACAGATTAAAATTATCATCACCAACGATTACCGTAAGCGTGTCAATTTCTTCTCAAAGATCAAAGAAACCAACTCCATCGTTTACAAGTGTGATTGCCAATCCCATGTATTTACCACGTAAACTTCAGTAGGTTGTTAACAAGAATATAATGAAGGTGGCATAATCATTGCCTTTTCACCACCAACCAACCTAATCTTACTATATGTGCCCTCAAGAAACTCAACTGACAAATTGAAGGCACTCCCATCTGCGAATTCCACCTCTACCTAAACCACAAAAGTTTAGATGAAAAATGATAAAAATTTCGGAAACCCAATAAGGTGCTAGTTTCAAATCCAGCAACAGCAAAAGCATCATCAGATCTAACCAAGGAAGCTAAGATAGCAACATGACCAAGATCATCAACAAATTCTTCAATCAACACAACTGCTACCAAGACTCCAAAGCCGATTCGGTCCGATTCATTCTCGATCTGGACCATCAAGACCTATTCAAAAGACCCCTGTTACTTTGATTCTTGTTACTTTAATTTATGTAAATACTAGTATTTTAAAAACCTTAGTTCATGGTACTTGAATGTACCTGTTCTTGAAAATATCTGGTTGGACCTGATCCAATCACTGCTTTGCTCAGTGATTCATATTGATTTTATTTCAAAATCAATTTGGCCTATTGATGTTACTTGGCCCTTTGGGAACTTTGAAATGGTACTAATGTTTGGAAGGATTGAACTATTCAAGAACGGGTGGAGATACAATAGAGTTGATGAATGTAATATGATCTTGAAAATTCGCTGTAAGGTTTCCTATTTCCAAAATCGGCGTTCGCAATGAAAAAAAAATTAGAAATTTCGTTCAAAAATATTAAAACAAACAAATTAACAGTTCAAAGTTAATCGAGATATTGATTATATCGATCAGAATGGATCGATTCCTTCCTCGTTTTTTATTCCAAAAAGAAAAAAAAATATCTCAATTCTATGAAACTGATCAAGTTGATGGTTTCATATTTCAATCTGATACAAATAACACCTAAAAGGGTTCCAAAATTCAATTACTAAAGTTTCTTATCTCTGCAGCTGAAAGATATCTGAATTTTCAGAGTAGATCGGAAATACAGAGAGGGAGAGAAGATGACGATAAATCAACAGAGAAGAAGAATCTATTTCCACCCACCCTTACGTGCGCCCCACCGTTTCAAACTCTTTCATTAGCTCGTTTCTGACTCAGTGAGTCAACCCAACCACCCACTTTCTCAAGTTTTTTTTTTTTTTTTTTTTTTTTTTTGTAAGTCCACTATCTCAAGCTTAATTCTATCTTTTTCACCTTCAACAGAAGCGATTAGTTTTCATATGTTAAAATAAAATAAAATAAAAATGACGCCGTTAGTATTATCGACTGAACTTTACTTGATTGAAATATTACTACCAGCATAACAAAGGGGTGGATCAATTGTAGTTGTACTAAGTTACTAACACAAAATGAAAACAAAATTACTGAATCGTATTAATGCAAACCATATACCTAAAGAAAAATGACAAAAGTAAATTTATATGTGCATGGATCGTCTTCTTCAATATCTTCTTTCAGGAACTTGGTTAAACCTCTCAACATCTCATATGAGAGAGTTTTCTTCTTGGAAAAGTGGTGGTGTTATTATTGTGTCAATTAGGGATATTACGGCTACGGGTGGTGGGATCAATCAGAAACGGAATTGATCATGCTGGTGGAAGGAAGGTAGAAAATTTTTAAGATAAGTGCAAATAACCAGAATTTACAGAGAAAATCAAACAAGTGTCAAGTGGACGTTATGCTGCTGGACTTGGTATCGTTGCACGTGGTTTACAACTAAGTGGACTAGAGGTGTAAATTGGGCTGTGCCAGCACGAGCACAACCCAGCCCAACACGCTAAAATCTGAGCCCAGTCCAGCACAACACGTGATTTAGCCCAGCACGACCAAACACGGATCAAAAAGTGGAAGATTTGTCTTTAGAATTAGAGTTAAGCTTAGCAAACTTGGAAAAGAGGTGTACAAGAGTATCAAAAGCTTATTAGTGTTTGGAGAGGATTTACGAGATCCATCAAAATATGGTAAGACATACGATTTTTTTTTTTTTTCTTGTGAACCGTTTTTAGTTGTCGCAACATACACATGTTATTTTAACGGGAGGGTCCTCATGGTAATCGGAGCGTGAAGGATACCAACACCTATTTGGATTTAGTTTATGTTTTTGGTATTTGCTTAGGACTAGTTTCCTTGTTAGCTTAGAACTCCACTTTTGTGTCCTCTATAAATAAATAGTTTGTTCTAGGATTCTAATCATGCAATCAGTAAAAATAATATTCATCCAGTTCAAAATTAGTGTATCAGAAACCGAAAAGTAACTTAGACGACGTAACTCAAAAAACCTATGGAGGACCAACAAGAGAAATCTTTAGTATTAGCAAACAAACTCTTTCACTTTACTCATTCAGATGTTTCAGACATCGATAAAGTCCGTCTTCGTGAAGAAGTTTTAGAGGCCATCAAATCCGATGGTAAAATCAATGAAACTCTTAACAGTGTGACCACTTTGAAATAAAAGTTTGATGGCCTCAGGAAATAAAAGTTTGGTTCAAATTTTAGTTAACATGTGACCACTTTGAAAAAAAAAACTTTAACAGTGTCAATGATATCATTTTTGACAATACTCCAATTTTTTGAAAGAAACAGGCTGGAAACCCATCAGGGCCAGGGCTAGAGTTAGGTAACATGCCAAAAAGAGCTTCATGTATTTCAAATTCCTTGGGAGGTTCCATCAACTTAATATTATCCAAATCAGTTATGGAAGTAGGGACAAGATTAACAATATCAAGATTAATACTAGGAGCAAAAGTAGTTGACAAAGTTTCAAAATGGTTGTTAAGGAACTTTGTTATTTTATCTCTACCTTCCACCCAAGTGTTGGTGTTATCATAGATACCTAAAATTATATTACGTCTTTGTCTTATGACATCATTTTGATGAAAGAAGTGGGTGTTTCTATCTCTTAAATAAATAGTGTTTTCTCTTCCTTTGATTTTCCATAATTCTTCTTCATAGTCATGGTGTTTTTGTATTTCAAGTTTAGTATCTAAAGAATTTCAGGGGTCATCTAGTCCGACATTAGGTCTCATTGATAATGAGATCAATTTTCTTATTTAAAGAAGAAATATTATTCTTTATATTCCCAAAATCATTTCTATTCCAAAGACTAACTTCTCTTTTTACTTTAGCCAATCTGTAAGAACCCTCAAGCTCGTCAACGCTATTAGAGCAGTCAAGAGATGACTAAGCCGCTAATGCTCGATTAATTAGAGACTAATATTAATTAATAGAATTTAATCTAACAACGATCTAGATACGAAACTAGTATCACTAGATAGATCCCGAAAAGTTATGTGAATTGGACTACTTGAACGTGTCATTTGGATACTGCATTTAAAAAGAAAACATCGATTTGTGTGAAGGGAAAAGTAGTCTTTTATAGACAAACCGACTGGCTGCCCTTATCCGTTTCTTGGGCGCTTGATAATTTCTATTTGGTGTTATCCCAAACGTGTCAAAGAGAAATTTATTTATCTATTTTCTTCCTTCTTTCTTATTGTTCTCTGTTCTTTCTCTCTTCCTCTCTGTTAATTTCGAGCTCAGGGATTTGAGCTTCATTTGTCGAGAAATTCTTATAAACCTTGTTAGTTTGTTGAACTGAGTGAGGAGATGTTGATGCTGCTGTCGATTGAGTTTTGGAGGAAGCAGAAAGTTAAGGTTTGAGAGATAATTGAGTTAGGATTTCAATTGAGGTTCAAAGAAGAATTAAAAGATGAAGATGATCGTTTAGGGGATTTAATTAAAACGGGTTTGTCTCGAATTAAGATTTAAGGTTGATTTTGAAGATGAGATTGATGAATTGGAATCTGGGTTTCATATTCTTCCCAAAATTAGAATTAGGGCTCTGAAATATGAATTTGATTGAGGATTTTCGTGATACTGAGGATGAAATTCGGTGATTGGTGATGGGTATCGTGAGATGAGTATTGAATCAAGATAAAGCAAGAAGAAGACTATAGTTCTAATTTGAAGGTTAGGTTTCAGAGAAGAAGATGTAGAACTTGAGAATGTGGGATTTGAAGTTACTCTCTATTAACAACGATCGATTCAAAGGATGAACCAGTAGATTGTGGATCTCGAGGTAGGAATGGCTTGTCATCAAATCAGGTAGGAACTCTGTAACCTTTTCGTAATCATTAAGTTACTTTATTTGCGAGGATAATGAGTCCTTACTTTTGGTTAGCATGTTGTTTGTGATTGAATGGGTATGTTGTGTGATATGCGTTGGGTGGTTCCCCGCGAAGATTGTCTGTGATTCCCCATAGCTCTTTGCTAAGTTTAGTAGAGCAATGCTACGTTGTTTTAATATTACCTAGTATCCCGACTTTACCCCGGATAAATAGTATTACATTTTATTGTCTTAAGATAGTAATCCGGCTTTACCCCGGTTGATTATTGCCTAGTACTTCGTCTTTACCCCGGTTGGTTATTATATGTACTACATTTTATTTGGGGAAGTCACTCTGTGTATATCATACTTGATTGTTCAGTCTTAGTAGTATGATTGGGTTACTATGATCTTGACTTAGGAAGAAATTCTAGGTTCATGACTGGATGTGGTCATTATTTGGAGACTTCGGCCTACGAATAATGATTGGGCCTTTTTATGAACCTGTTGTGCGGGGTCAGATCATAGTAATCAAAATCTTATTATATTCTAGACTTAGATGGTGCCATTGGGTTTTATGAGGTGTACGAATTCCACGTTAATATCTTATGGTATCTGGATTCATGCTATCATTTGAGACTGGAGTTATTCCTAGCATCTTCTTCTCCATTGAGTAAGACGAAGTTGGGATAACATATGTTTAGGTTGTTTAATTCATTTCTCGTAGATCCATCCGGTGGTGGATCTTTCACGGATATTGCCACTATGGACGCAATATCTGGGGAAGTGCGTTGATGCAATCTTCTGCTCTATGTTGTGTGTAAAAGATGTTTATCGCTTTCTTCGGTAGAACTGTGATGCATGTTAGTGATTACTTCAATGTTATATTGAGATCCACTGAGCCCCCATTTGGGATGATGTGCTCACTCGTTCCCACTTCAGTTTTCAGACATCAGAAGAGATGATGCGCGTGAAGATATTCGTTGTTGTAGCTTAACGCTTTATTGAACCTTGACATTTTGTATATCTTATAATTTATGTTTCTTTATGTATTACGTAAAACAACACATTATTATATTCATATCAGTCGAGAGATTTTCATCTATTCAATATCAGATAGTTTTGGGCTATGTTATTAGTACTTTGTACTTGAAATCGATAATCCAGATTTGATGTTTCAATTATGTTGTTATCCTTTTAGTTAAGCAGGTTTAAGAGTTGGGGTGTGACAAGTTGGTATCAGAGCTCACTATTTTTTTTTTATTTTTTTTTTGAAGGAAAGAGGTGATCCTCTCAATTTCATTGATATAGAAAGATCGTATACATCATGTTCAGATACATCATTGAAAAACATAATAAAATACAGATTTTTTGTATCACAATAGTAACTAAATTGTAATACAAATGTACTAAATACATGAATTTCAAAACAGAAATTGATGATACTTGAGAGATGGCATTTGAATTAAAATTCTGCCATTTGGATTTGAAGAATTTGTTTTCTTCATCATTGTCTTCTTCATTAAGATGGAATTGTCCCATAAGGGAGTAATAAGCACAAAACACCATTATCACAATCAAATCCGGTAGCCATGGATCTTCAAGAGAATGTAGAATCACGTCATGCCGGAAGAAATCGTCCTTGATGTACTTAAAACAATTGTAACAATCGTTTGAAACGCCTATAAGGCTATGAGAAATCTCTCGATGGGTTTGAGAACACCATGAGAGCAATAATGAAATTGAAACAGAAAACCTAAAAATCGCATAAAATAGCGATGTTTTATTTGAAAAAACTACTAATAGAAATATTTACTTTGTATCCAAACCTGATTGGAAATCTGAATAATTCAGATAATATCCAACAGATTTGGAATACAATTTTGGAGAATCAAAGATTTAGGAAGATTTGTTTGCAGAGAGTTTTTTGGAAAAAAACGGTTATGGGAAAGGAGAGAGGATAAGTTTTTTCTCTTAAACCTATCTCACTATCAGAGAGGATAAGATTTATCAGAGCTCACTATTAGATCTTACATGGGCGACAATAGATGATAGTTATTATCAGGTGGTGAACTAGATTGATTTAGAACCGAGTTGGGTTGTGAGATAAAACTTAATCACTAAAAGCTATCAACAACTAAAAGATTTATTTATTGATTAGTGTTTGTTTGTTTAGTTGTGTGTACTTTTATGAATTAAAAATTGTAGGGTGAACCAGTTACTTTATGATTTGAAAAGCTTATATAGTTTAGAGAATGATTAGTCTAGAAATTAAGGACACATAGACAATCAAACACTAGGAAAATAACGAGGGTAGTATATCTGATATAACCCAAACTTATTTACGAATTAATTACCTGTTTTGTAAATTAAACTAATAACAAAAAAAAAATGGTTTCCATTTAAATCAGATAGCTATTATGAAACTTATTAGGTTAGACTTAAGAAACGTGAGGGTATACTACGCAAATTAAAAGACTAAACTTGTTAGTAATATTATACCCAAATTTTCTTTAGTCCAGCAAATTATTCAGTAAATCACTAAAGTAAAACAAATACACATAACGTAGTAATGATAGTATTTGAATGCCTAGAATAATAAATGAATAAAAAAAATTGATTCGTATATTAATAGAATACTATATATTAATAGCAAAATCTAAAGACTATTGATACAATAAAATTTTATGTAAACTCAAATCAAAAATCAAATTAAATTACCAAAGCCAATAACATATAAAATATAGTATAAGAATTCAATAGGAATAAACAAAATCAATTAAATCAATCCTTATGAGAATGTAGAGTCAAATGGAAATTTAAAAATTAAGATTTAGTGTATCAACTGGTCATTCAACAAACATTAACGATAGTAGTAAGAGTGATGAGAATAATAACTCAATTGATAATAGTACTTTGAATAATTAAGTTGAAAGTAAACCTATAACAGATTATATTTAGAAAAATTTGTAGAAGTTAAAATATCAGATACTATAAGTATACGTGAAATATAATTTAGATTAGTTATGAAAAATAAAATAAAATAAATCTACATCAAATTAATAAATTACTAAATATTAAATTATAAATATTACTGCAGAGAACTTAGACATACTTATCTTTAGAAGATAGATTACGATTGTAGACAAACCAATAAACAATGAGATAAGTGTATTTATATTTAATAGATTGAACTATAAATTATGTTAATAGTATTTCATTGATAATAATAATAGCCGATTTTAAGTAGGAAATATTTGGAAAATTTATATATTGTTTAACAGTAAAAGATTAAGATAATAGATATTATAGATTTACAAAAAAAATCAAATTTGGATTAGTTATATGGATAACTACACCAAATTAATAATTTATTAAATATTAAACTATAAATTTTAGCGCGAAGAATTTAGACATACATATTTGTTAGAATACAAATTATTATAGTTAAACCTAGAGCTAAAAATTATAGATTTTAGTCGTAGAAAGCGATTTAGATTTGGGTTTCTTTTCATGTTGTTTTGGACTCATTTGAAATGAGTTAGTTTTTCCGCGTGTGTAAGTATGTGAAAGACTTGCATTTAGTTGAGTAGTAGTATTTCTTTATAAGGTGGGGAGTCTTTTGAAGACCGGAAGGACGATTCGATTTTCGAGGAAGAAAATGTATAAGGTGGGGAGAATGTAAGGACCCTCAAGCTTGTCAACGATATTAGACCAGTCAAGAGACGACTAAGCCGCTAATGACTCGATTAATTAGAGACTAATGTTAATTAATAGAATTTAATCTAACAACGATCTAGATACGAAACTAGTATCACTAGATAAATTTCGAAAAGTTATGTGAATTGGACTACTCGAACGTGTCATTTGGATACCAGACGAATAAGAAAACATCAAATTTGTGTGAAGGGAAAAGTAGTCTTTTATAGACAACCGACCTGGGATGCCCTTATCCGTTTCTTGGGCGCCTTGATAATTTATGTTTGGTTTTATCCCAAACGTGTCAAAGAGAAATTCATTTATCTCTTTTCTTCCTTCTTTCTTATTCTTCTCTGTTCTTTCTCTCTTCCTCTCTGTTAATTTCGAGCTCATAGATTTGAGCACCTTTACACGTATTGGTTTCACGGGTTCCGTTGGCGTCTGTTTTCTCGCGCCGGACTTAGATAGGATGATTCGATACTTCACGTTACTTGTTAGTGATGCAACATTGTCTAGGATTGCTCCACCCTGGATCTGTGGATTATTCACACCTACATAACCTAACATTAGGTAGCTCTACTCATTTTGATGTATGTAAGGATTACTAACTCCCAAAGTTAGTTTTAACTTACTAAAGCATGTTAAAGACCATAGACCATAGACCATCGGAAAGAATCATGTGTATGAGCCGAGTCAGATTTCACTTCGGACATCACAAAATTTACTGAACAAAAATCTTACTCGAACAAAGCAGCGAATATTTGGTGGGACCACACTCCCAAATTAGTTTATCTAACCTAACTCATTTGACTACTTATTGACTTGTATTAGACGTGATACCAATACACAACCTGTATACTTAAGTCATCTGTATCTTTAATTCTAGTTCACCCTCTCTACCATTATACTTACCTCTGTAATCATTCCCATCCACTGATCAACCTTCCACAAAAATAAAAAATAAAAAATAAAAAATAAAAAATCCAAATCTCCAACTCTAATCATCCTAATCCCCCATATTTTGAACTTTTAACCATTAAAAATAGGTTATATAGATTTAAGCATTTACATATGGGCCGCACATACATGGTCCAAAAGCCCTGGATTGGTCTTTCATTTCTTATAATGAATTTTATCCATCTTTTTTGTAATAAATCGGAGCTTCTTGATAACCATTGATATGTTTTCACTATCTAATCGATCGTCACCTGTGGCCAAGTCGTATTGACACAAAAATGTGAAAGCAGACTTGAATTTAAAAGCACTTCACACCCGGATGCATCAGTTATTTGTTTTGGTGCTTCGGCAATTAGTCCAAAACAAGGTGATCTAGATCAACCGCAGCGCAAAACCCTGCATTTGATTCTTACACTTTCAATTTCCTCCATCTCCTCGCCTAATTCATAATTATTCATTGGTTTGTTTATCAAGGATGACTGAACCATATACGAATAAGTGTGTATATTTGGTAAAGTAAATATACAACACTTTCAAATGCCTCAATCAAAACATTTCCGGTTAATTTACTAATTTCTCATTCTCACAACTAAATCATTTAACCCCATGTAAATTGCAAACCTTTATAAAAACATGAATTGTGTGATCATCACAGAGTTCATTTGCAACTACCGTCACTTGTAGCCAAGTCTTATAGTTATAGACACAAGAAACATGAACACAGACTTGAATTTGAAAGGAATATTAGCTTTTAGTTGATGAAAACCATATGAATTAATACTAGTAACCATACATATCCACGAACCAATCACTCTAAATTAGAAGTGTCGCTATGTAAGTTATGTGGCCATCCCACAAAACTTAGCAAATCATATTCAAATGTTCAACCACTAAATGTGGAATAACCAGCTGTTGATATTCGTAGGCGATCAACTGACACCGGCGATCTGCTTACCCACGGACCCGGAAGGGGTAATTATTATTTTACCTGGGCCGAAATATTAGAAAAGCCCAATTAGTTTTCTTACCTGGGCCGGTTGTTTTTCCTACCATTGGAAGCCCATCTGATTCCCAGAAGTAGGGGTGAACAAAAATTCCGTGCTATTTTTTGAATCCACATCTTTCGTACGTAGATTCATAGAATTTCATACTATGTGCCAAATTGTATTTGGGGCTGGCGTCTTATATGGTATGACACTTGCTTACAATCCAGAGGTCGCTTAAGAAGGAAAAATATCAAGAAGATCAATTATTTTTTTTATATGTGATTGGGTATTCAGGCCTCTTATAACAACCGACTCATCCTTGATCAAACAGATAAGACCATGGTCCATCGGAAGAAAGAAACTTTATATCCGACTCGAATACATTTAATCAGGTGTGTGATCCGAATGGATTTCAAGTTCACTACAAAAAAAAATTAAGACGGTATTTTTAATACACAAAATTGGTTAAAAAGACCAAAATTAAAATTTCATGGGTGAAAAGGACAGTTAGATTTTGATACTGTTTAAATGGACAAAAATTTAAAAAAGCAGGATGTAAACCATTTCATCCTCGCCCATTTTCAAATACTTTTTCTTATTTCTAATTTACATGATGCATCCAATTTCATCCTCGCTATTTTTAAGTTTAAGCCAGGATGAATCCAGTTTCATCCTTGCTATTTTTTTTTTGTCCATTTCACCCATAAAATTTTTTACTCGTCCATTTGAACCGTGTTTTAATTTTTTTGGACAAATGACCCATTTTCCGTTTTTAATAGAATATCATTTAAGTTAACAATAGTCAAAAGAAAATGCAATTATAATGAAATTTATGTCAACAATACAAGACAAAAATCTACAATACAATTATTAGTTATTCCACAATACAGTTAACTATCATTGAAAAATATAAATAACCTAACTTGGAATTTACTTCCAAAATTCACTCACATCTGACGTAATAAGGTTTTCATATTTGTTTTCATTTAGGTCATACAGACATATAGTAGAAAGAAACAATCCATGCCATGGAAAGTTCAAAACCCAACTTCATAATAAGAAAGCTGTGTCATCTATACGATGCCAAAAACCTTGTTAAAGTTTTGTTTTCAGTTTCCTCCATCATATCAGCTTCTCTTGTGGAAAAAATCCCTCAACACAAATTGATTTCATTTATATCTAAACGGTAAGTAGATAGTAATTCGCGATTCTCATGGAATGCACAACAAACTTGATAAATTGGTGATAAACTGACCATCCAAAAGCTTTCAATGAAACAATTTATCCTAAGCAACATGCAAGACTAGTTATTTCGTATTCATGTATCATTCATTTTTCGTATTACAGACGCGTACGTAGATTTCTCATCCACAAAAACAATTTGTTGGAACAATTGCTGAATTATGCCTGCACAAAAAAAAATAAAAACCAAACACGAAACAAATGTTATGGCTGAGTCGCGAACTAGGTCGCTTTCTTTAAGACGTTTCGCGGCTCTGCCCAAGATTGTGCAAGCAGTTCTTCAATGGCGCGTCGTCACCAGGATAAAACAGCCGAGATCAATCTCTTACACAATCACTCTTGCAAGGTGAGAGGATGTGAAACTTCTACACTTCGTTCTTGCTCAGAAACTCTTTTAGAAAAAACCAAGGATGATTACACACTTGTTTTTCTCTCTCTCAAAATTCATTTTCTAAACTCAAGTAACATAAAAGAAAAATCTCTCTCTATAGAAAAAAGGTTTCAAAAACTCTTGAAATTCTTTTCATGAAAAATCTGATTTATAATAGTCAAAGAATTAAATAACATTAAATGAAATGAATTAATAAGTTGGTAATTAACATCATTAACCAATTCAACAAAAAACGGTTTTTGACATTAAAAGCGAAATAAATTTATTCTTTAAAGGAAGAATAAATGTCACAATAAAACCTTTTAAATGAGACACTAATTTATTGGAAATTAATAATGTTTTTAAAACATATATTCCCAACAATCCCCCACTTATATTTTTCAAAACATTGAGCAAGAACGTACAGAGTTGTGCATAAGAAAAGGTGTCTCGCGACTTGAACCTCTACGTAGTGTTAATAGGCTCTCTTAAAATCTGACTAAGAGTGAACCTAAGTCTTGAACTCTATGAAATAAAAAAGATTACTTAACACACACGACTATACTAGTGTAAAGTCTGAAGCCAGCACATTACGACCCTGCGCTTGTATCCCAGTTTAATGAATGATCTAGAGAACTGCCCATATTCTCATAGAAAGCGGCCACGCTTTCACATTCATATAGGTGAGTAGTCTATCAAGAGTACTCCTGAATGTAACCCACTCTAAATAGAGATATAAACATCATTAAGAGCTTAAAATTTTAAAATTAAAAATTAAACTCAACCTTTACTCGTTTCAGGATGTCATGCCGTGGGATGAATTCTTCAAAAGCATGATTCTCGCATCTCCATATCACTTATGACTTCGTCTAGTCCCTTTGAACCTATTTCTAGGTTGGTATCCATCATAGATGACTCAATCTCAATGGGCATCAACCTCATCTCTAAGATGTATTCACATCTTCTTATCAATCCTTTCGTCAAAGGACTAATGAAAACTCTTTTCAGACACTATATAATCCATATTATCATAAAATCAACTCTTATAGTTGTCAATATGTTCTCAATTCATGCAATAGCCGCGGTTCTATCACATTGGATTAATATGTTTGTTCCTCTATCTATTAGAGGATCGAATCGCTCCATCCCTTAAAGGATCTAACTGAAAGGATGTCCAATCAGCTTCGAAATATCCTTAAAGGATTGCGGTAACCATTTAGATAGGGTATTTCTAGGCGTATGATGTGTTTGAAACACCTCATAACCTTCTCAATATTTTACCAATTTTCCATACTAGGATTGGAAAATCTGAATATAAAACCCCCACTATGGAAGCAATATATTACACCCCCACTACAAAAAATACTTATATATATATAGTCAATCATGTAGCAAAGAAGCATACTGAGCTACCATACTCATGTCTAGTGCAATCACACACAATCTCAAAAGCATTAGCACTTAAACCAAATGAGTGAAAACTTGTTTACAGTCAGACTATATATATTTCTGTCTCTTTTAAAAATTATATTTTCATTGAAATGAAAATGATCCAAAGAAAGAAAAAATTCATTTCAAAAAATATACACCACCTTCACTCAAGTATTTCATGTCAAATAGCAAACTAAGCATGTTCTCAATTTCATTTTCATCCTATAAGTTAGAATAAAATTCAAAAAAAAATCACGTATGCATACAAAACAAAGAGTATTGTGCATTTCACTTTCATCAATTCTGAAATCATTCGAATGAATCAAGTAAACAATTTATATTTTATAAATTATTTTAAAGTTGTTTTTCAGAATATAAAGGATAACTTATCTAACTTATATGATTTCTTTTATTGTAGAAACTACACAGTTTTCCATGCTTGGTTTACATAGATTCTCATCCTTAACTTACACAAAAGTATATATTTCTACTTATGACTATAACAAATCATACATTGTAGTTACAACATCAACAAAACAAGCATGTAAGTTATTTAGCGACATGAATGTAAGAGTCAACAATTTTTTGTTTGCTTGTCTAAAAACAATAGGCTCATAAAAACTTTCTGCCAAAGATTTAATAGTCTAAAGAACAAAGTTACTCTATATAATCTTTCAAATTGTAAGCAACAAATATTCATGACTAAAATTTAGTCTCACTATATATGCTTTTCTAGGTTCATTCTTAGTGAATTACTTGTCGCCTTCATTTTTCTAGTTCCTCTAATTTAAATCAAATTTGTTAAAGCATAAGATATGGAACCCCCACTATTTTTTTGACTCAAACAAGAATTTCAAAACAATATCCAAAGATCCCAAAAATTGTGAAAAACTAATAAACCAATGATCTAAACCCAAAATGTTTTGCACAATATAGAGAAAAATTCAAATAATTTTCTTGAAAATAACATTTTCTAACTCACTACTCAATAGATCATATTTGACATCAAAACAAGTTACTCTAAGCATCTTTATAAAATTCTCAAATATTTTATTTCATCCAAAAAACATTGCAAGTTGCGTAAGATTTCAAAGTGTACATGCTTTTATGAGTTAGGTAAGATCACATACATGTTACTCAAAAATTCACCAAGTTTATAACATGCTCTCATTCGTTACTAACTCATTCATTTCTTAAAAGCATGACAAAATCTCATATTTTAAATATTCAAAATTCAATTCATGTTATGATAAAATTGTAATATTATATTTAAATATTTTATCCATAACATATTATTTGTAGTAACGCAATGATCAAATTCAACAAATTTTTAATCTCAATCTTGTTTATAACAAGATACACAGAAACTAGATTCTCGCTCATTTCGAAAGTATGAACATCTTTAACAAGATTTTTCTACCCAAAGTAAACTTTGAGATCGTACCAATACCGAAAATCCTAGTGATGTGAGTATATCTCAACGCCACTTTCTTTCAAAACGATTTGGTTCCACTTTTTGAACCATAACCTATCAAAACAAACATGGTGTAGAACATAAATATATACCAATCTATCACCGTATCCACAACTCACATTAACTAAGCTTGAAAAGCGTTGTTAATAACATTTGATATCCTTACAATGTTGTGCAAGAATGACAAATAAATTCATAATCTATATTATGTTCATTTCTTGGTGAGAGTTGATATTCACATTAGTTTTGACTAGGTTTCTAATTATTTCGGTTTTGGATTCGTATAAAATTCTGTCTCATAATTATATGAGTCACATGTTTATTGTCATACACAATAATTCTCAATATCTTGTTTCCCTAAAATTTATTCTAAGATTAAACAATAAATTTGTTCAATTTAGAATGCCATTATTTGATCACTACAATAACTACAAATAGTTCATCAAACATACCTCAATTGATTTTAAAGCTCAATTGGTTATAAACCATTGTTCATTCTTTGCGCACCAACAAAGAAATCAGCACCCCCATCGCTCCTCACATCGATTAATCTCCCGTAATTTTTATTTCATAAGAAAATACAAACTTGCTCAAGTAAGTGAGTTTTCACCTGTCACAATCATGTACATGTGAGCATTTGAAACCAAAAAATAAGAAGGTATACACTTACATAATTACTTGAAAATCAACTAATATAATACTCCAAGTTTCTCTTAATTGTCAAACAAAGATTCAAAGTTATATAGTTATAACATCATATATTTATAACTCTCTATCAAGCATTTTATCAAACATATGTGGTGCACCAGTTTGATTGCTAACAATAATCTTTCTTTTCATTAACAAAACAAGAGTACGAAGTACTAGAATCAAAACATGATCTTTAAAGTAATTTCTTACATCTCTAATCTCTAATCTCAAGTATCATATCTAATGTTTTCGACATACATACAAAACGATTTATTTTTAAAGTACCGCATCTCTTATACCAAAAATCCAATTGGAGAATTTCAAAATGGGTTTTGAAGATAATTTATTCATCTAAAATATTCATGTCACATAAGTCCAAAATAGCTGCACAAAGATTGGGACAAACAAATTCAATCAGACTAAATTTCGTCAGAAAATTTCAAAGAACGTTATGCGCTTTTGTAAAATACCTTAGAAATACTTTTCGGTGTCCAAAAATTATGAAATTAAACATGCACAATCTTAGGTATGTTTAACATCTCTAGTAAAAGTTTATACATCAAATTCAACTCCATGTAGGAGATAAAAATAAAACTCTACAACATGTTAAAAACAATTTGTTTGTTATCAAAAATATTTTTTCTATGTTAAATATTAATGAAGAGAAATATTTAGCCATGATGTCCCTAGTCCATCAAAAATACTTTAGGTACCAATTAACCTAATTCCAAGCATCATGCTAAATCGCTAAAGAAAAATTATACCGTTCATATAGTTCTATAAAACATATTAAACAATGATACTTATCGCATTTGAGCAATTGTTTTCTTTTGATATCCATGGCAGAATAAACCGTCTTAAAATTGTTGGAACAATTGCTGAATTATGCGTGCACAAAAAAAATAAAAACCAAACACGAAACAAATGTTATGGCGGAGTCGCGGACTAGGTCGCTTTCTTTAAGACGTTTTCGCGGCTCGCCAAGATTGTGCAAGCGCTTCTTCAATAGCGCGTCGTCCCCAGGATAAAACAGCCGAGATCAATCTCTTACACAATCACTCTTGCACGGTGAGAGGATGTGAAACTTCTACACTTCGTTCTTGCTCAGAAACTCTTTTAGAAAAATCCAAGGATGATCACACACTTGTATTTCTCTCTCTCAAAATTCATTTTCTAAACTCAAGTAACATAAAAGAAAAATCTCTCTCTATAGAAAAAAGGTTTCAAAAACTCTTGAAATTCTTTTCATGAAAAATCTGATTTATAATAGTCAAAGAATTAAATAACATTAAATGAAATGAATTAATAAGTTGGTAATTAACATCATTAACCAATTCAACAAAAAACGGTTTTTGACATTAAAAGTGAAATAAATTTATTCTTTAAAGGAAGAATAAATGTCACAATAAAACCATTTAAATGAGACACTAATTTATTGGAAATTAATAATGTTTTTAAAACATATATTCCCAACACAATTCACATTAGTAAATCGTAAACACCATGTATGACTTTCATATTTGCTCGTGCCTTGAAACTACAAAAAAAGATCATAAAAGTTGGTTACATAACACTTAAAAATGTTCAGGGAGCCACCTAAACAATTAATTCAGCCCAAACAAATGGTGCAGTTGTTTATTAATGAAAAATAAAAGGAAAACTTAATAGAATGCGGCATTTTCACGACTACACTAAAACGGGGCATTTCACCACGGTGACCGTTGATTTTGGAACATTTCTACAATTTTTCCCTTGCGATACAATGGTATCTCATTGCCTTCTCCTTGGATTTTTTTTTTTGTAGAGAATTTCGTGTGAAGGTCTAACCCCTTTCATTGAAGAAGACTTTCGTTTTGTAAATTGTACTTAATAAATCATCCTAGTGATGTGATATCAAATCAAAAAAAATAAAAAATAATTAAGAATCAAATGTAAACAATTTAACGGGGCATGTATAAAACGATACCATGGGACTAATTTTAATCCATTTTGAGTTATTTTGTCCATCTCTCTTTTCATTTTCTGTTGGGGTCACTTTATGGGATCCCTGTTCAATATTATTAACAAACGATCCTAAAAACAAGCTCGAATTTGATAAAGTAATATTTGTTTCGTTTATGAAGCATGGAATTTCACATGACAAAAAAAAAAAAAAAAAAAAAAAAAAAACCTAGCTACTTAAAGTTAAAGTTCATTTTCACACAAAGTTCTTCCGGCATATAGAAATTGTTTTGTCAACTGAATAACTCATGTTAAGTGTACATTGTGTAATTGGTATGTGTACACCAAGTTTTTGAGGGTTACTCTCTTGGTACTTTGATATGTAAATCGAATGTTGTTATAAGAACAACTAGCTGTACTCTTTTTTCTCTTCGTTCATATTTCTGATGAGTGAAGATTTTCAATACAATTTGTCATATGTCTTTCAAAACACGAACAGAATGACTCCTAGATTTACCAACAAAAATAATGTAAACATATAACCAAACTGTCAATAGTGGCGTGTCACGTTCTTGAACAAGGTGATTAAATAAGACAGTAACCCTCCATTTGGTTCTGGTACATTCAGTTTCCTCCACCTTCTCACTTCCTATCAAATTATGCTGCGATAGCGGGTATGAATAATGGTTTGTATATTGTTAACTTTCAATCTTTTACCTAACTAAATATAAGTGCATAAAAACTTCAAATAGATGAATATAAAAGCGAGCAAAACATTCAAAAATTCATAGTTTCTCATTCTCACAAACAAATCATTTATCCGCATGCAAATTACGAATCAGTATGACAAACATGAATTTGTGAATTATGGTGATCTTCTATTTTCTAGCTACTCGAAAGTCACTTGTAGCTAACTCCCAAGTATAGCACGAGAATGTGAACGCAAACTTTAAGTTCAAGGAGTGTATTTGTTCATGGTTGATGAACAACTTCTTAAGGTGGTGTATCCGAAATTCTAGGAAATTTTCTCTCATGGCGACTTTTTCCCCGATTCTCAAACTCACCCTCTCAATCGAATCAATCTTGAATGATTTAGAAGAAAAACAAAATATTTTAACGTTTTTTATTGTTAAGTAAATAAGGAGTTATTCAGAGAATAAACCTACCGGTCGATAATTGAACCCCTTACATCTTTTTTACCTTATATATTTTCTATGACCTCCAAACTTTTATTTCAGTAGAAATTACACCCCCCTCCACTAACAATTTCCCTTATTTAATCTAATGTTTTATTTTTAAACCAACTCTTCATTTTGATTATCAAAATCAAAAAATGCACAACTGCATCAAACCCCAGACTTACTGACGAGAAGAAACAAAAGAAAATTCTAAACAATTAAACATCTTTAGCATCTAAAATATTTCTTCTCTCCCAAAACCACTCCTCATCTTCTCGGACATGAACACCTCCTATGTCTTGGAGGACATGTCGAAACTTCAACTCATCTCAAATTTCACATTTGGGTATGTTATTTGATTTGATGCTTTGTAAAACCAAAATCAATGTACCAACTATGGTCCTTGGTCCTAAACAAAGTGACATGGAAAAAGCCTCCTAAAGCTTTTGGTTCCACCACTTCCAATTTCCTCCATCTTCTCAGCTCCCTACTGTGGAGTTTCAAAGTGACCAATTCATAATTATTCGTTCATGAACAATGACAGCAACCTTAAAGATATATGGAGGTGTTTGTTAGCTATTTTCTTCTAATCTTTTATATAAGTAAATACACAAAACTTTCAAATGCTTCAATTTATAATAACAATCTAAACATTCATGTCAATTTGATGATTTCTTATTCTCATGCAAAAATCATCTATTCACATGCAAATTGCCAATATTTATAATTTGAATTTTTGTGAAATTTGATCAAATCATAAAAATTTTCTACAACTCCATTATCTTTTATCTACTGGATCTTACTTGTAGATAAGTCGTATCGACACAAGAATGTAAATGCAAACCTGAATTTGAAAGGAGTCTATTGTTGAGTTTGGTAATGTTTTCATGTTCGAATCTCCCCTATAACCTCATTTTTTGATCTCGTCGAATGTCTGTTATAGAACTCACATACAAGATTAAACAGATGATTATTCTTTGGTTTTGTAATAAAGAGACGTTTAGATTCGCGAGTTGTAATAACATTCTTTTTAACTGGGAGGATACTATCAATATGTAAATCCCCTAGTTTATGTTTCCTTGGTATTTTTCCTTTTAATATAAAATTTTTTCATTCGAAAAAAAAATGTTTTTATTTTCTCAAAAGCGCTTTCAAAATATATTTACAGGCATAATTTTTTATCTTAATGTTTGGTAAAGCTTTTGCAAAGTGCTTTTTGTGCAAAGTGCATTCAAAATTCCCAACTTTTAAAAACTATGGAGGATGAGCTTTTAAAAGCTCCAAAAACATAAGTTATGGTTCCAACCTAGGTTGATATTTTATTTTCCTTTATTTATCCGGATTTTATTTTATAAATGACAAGTATTACACTCAAATTTATACATTATCAAGTTTTGATTCTTTATATTTTATTCTTATATTGAATAATCATACAAAACTTTTGGGTGGTAGCCTAGCGACAAGCTGGGCTCCAACTCCTTTTTGAATAGCAATACCTAGTCTATAGAAAATAAAACTACCAAAACCACTACTTGCGTCATTCCGACTAAACATGCTTTTAAACGCTTGAAAAAACACAAAGTATCTTCGCCAATTTCTCCCAAAGTAGAGAAAGCTAGAACGCCCAGACCGTAGCCATGTGAAATGCACTTGTCCAAGTATTTAGTGCGTTTGCGATTAACCGCACTAGAAATAGCTTTTCCTGGAACGAAAGAGCGAATACCGTCACCAGTAAAGGGCGATACACCTGTGACATCCATACAAACATCTTTTCCATTTTGCTTGAGAACAAGAATATCAGCATGCCTCAACTCTTTGTCATCATCAGAAAGAAAACCAAGAGAAACCTCCTTGCGTGCAAAGCACACCGACTTTGTAGCAAATGTCAGCAATAATATCACGAACAAGATCATGTCGAAACTTAATTCCAACATCTTTAGCACAATGAAGTGCATGGTCCCCAAAGATGTCCATAGATCTGTCACAACTTGTGCATAGACCACCCTCAACAAACAGTGGGATGCCCAGGCGATAACAAAACACAACTCTGAACTGTCTAGGCCCAAGGCACAGATCTTATCAGTATTATAAGAGTACATATTATATTAAATACTTATTTAAATTTATTTTTTCTTTTTTGAAAATTATATTTATAATAAATTAAATTGGTTAAGTAATTAAGGTAAAGTTTTTTAACAACAGTAATAATAATAGTTAGTAAATTTAATATTATATATACATATTTAATTATTATTATACCCCATAATATTAAATAAAACTATTTTCAAAGTTGTGTCTTTTTTTTGTCAATTGTTACAACAACAATAGTTGAACATGATATTTTACCAAACACAATATTATCGTTGTTTTAATCATCTTTCACTTTAATTAATATTTTACAGATGCACAACTGTTTTTTTTACATAGCATAGCAGATAATCACTTTAACAAAATTCTCAACAATACTTGATATTTGTAGGCGGTCAACTGACACAGCAATCGGCTTATTTGCGGACACAGATGGGATTATCACCTGGGCCGAAATATTAAAACAAGCCCATTAATTTTTTTTACCTGGGCCGAAAGTTCATCATTGGATCAGGATTTTTTCACAACTAGGCTAAACAAACAAAACACTCAATTTCACGATCCCTTAAAGGCTTTGACAAAATACGCTCTCACGTTGAACGGTGATCAAACCCTCGCTTCTTATTGGCCGAAATAGGCCTTTTCTAATGTAAAAGCTATCGTGAGGACACTTGGCATAACTCTATTTGTTGAAATATTAAAAATTGGATTACACTTTATTTACATCAAGTATTTTAACCGTCAGTTAGTAACGCCGTCTACGAAAAGGAAGGTAGACGGCACTTCTGTCAGGGTTTTCATCTAATTAGATTATTAATTATAACACCGTTTTAAATGAACAATACTTCCATCAAACCAAAATTTTCCCATACAAAGTCTTTACCATTTGGATAAACCGTGTAATGTTACTAAACTCAGTTTAGTAGGGATTCATAAACCGTGTAGCCTATATAATATGGAAACCATGTTAACCATAGATGAAAATCAAAATCATATAGCTAGTAAGCTTTCTTCAAAATAAAATCAAAGAGTTTCAGAAAGAAAAAACCAGGATCCTTTCAACTCCTCATTGAAATTTTTAGGTCTGCTTTGCAAGAGAAGAGAAGGAAGAGAGACATAAAGATGGTTTCTTCTTCTTCATTGTCTTCGTCGTTGAGGTACCCTAACAACCGCAACTAATTATGTTTTTGTAATTCAAATATGTTTATGTAACATTTTTTTTCTCAAAAATCTTTAGTTATTTTTTAATTGGTTGATTGATCAACTATGGGGGACTATTACTTACTATGGTATGGAAAACGACGGCGGCCCAACTGTCTTTGTACCCCCATAACATCTGTCCTCCATCACCTGGTAACCCGTAAACGCGATCCTTAGGGCCGCGAGGAAACATCTTGGCTGGGTCGGGCATGTGGTCACCTTTCTTCTTTTTTGGAACATCTTTCTTCTTACCATCTGCCTTACCTTGTTCTTGAGCGTCTCCTTCTTGCACTTGTTCTTGAACTTCTCCTATCTCTTCATCAACTTGCTTCTCACTTTCTTCTTCATCACTTTCTTCCTCACCTTCTTATTCATCACTTTCATTCTCATCACTTTATTCTTCAACACCTTTCTTGCCACGACTATCTTCATCACTTTCACTCTCATCACTTTATTCTTCAACACCTTTCTTTCCATGACTTTCTTCTTCAACACCTTTCTTGCCACCAGTTTGTTTTACATTCATCTCCTCCTCACCACCTTCTTGTTCAGTAGGTGTATCAGAATCAAATTCTTCATGTGTTGGTTGCTCCGCTGGAGCTGGTGGGTCATTGATGTTGATCCCTTTGGCTTTACTCCCCTTGGCCTTTCGGTGGGAAGCATTCAAATTTTGACCGTCTATTCGACGAGGTCCCAAAGCCTTAGGAGAAGGATGGTCATGTTTCCTCGTATATTTCTTTTCGTCTTGCTTTTGTTGGTTGCCCTTGTTTGGCCTGTAGAATACGGAGTTAAGCGACAAACAATAATTTTTTCCAAGTCAAGGTACACAATCGGTATACACGATACATATATAAAGTCTGATTCCTAACATAATAAAACCAACAATCGGATTTTTTAAGTGCTAATGTAAACCAATTCTGGTAATCGGTCTTCTCTATATACATATAAAGTCTGATTATTGACTAAGCATATAAGAATTCAAAGGCTACATAACCGGTTTTTGTGAACACATATGTAATCCGATTCTAACGAAAAAAAGTTGCAGAAAAAACGGTTATCCCTACCAATAACTGAATCAGGCTACTTATACACTAACGTTCTCCGATTCCTATTCACATGCTGAACAATTAGTTTATGTGAGCAAGAACATCAGTGGTCATATTTCGTCAGAGATATTATTTCCAAGTTCAGGGACAACACATCTATTAGGATAGCAGTGGGTCAAATCAACAGTCAGTAAACGTAAACTATTGATGAAAATGGAAATAGCCAAAAATCAAATAGCGAAGCAGAGAAGAGATACAGCTAAGAAGATAAATCATCGGAACTGACGACTATGAAAAAACAAAGTAAAAAAGAACTAAATTCAGCGACGATAAAATTACATATGCGAGGTAAGACAGCCATACAAACATACCACCAGGGTTATCGTCGAAGTAAGACAGTTGTACAGAAACACCACCGGGGTTATCGCCGAAGTAAGAGAGAATTCAAATCGAATATGGAAGTAGAGAAGTAAAAAGGAGAGTCACGTAAATTGTGTGAATATTGAGGAATTAAAAGATGAGTTGTACTCCACTTCACAGAATATGTATATAAAGGGACCTTAGGGCATTGTAAAGAGGTTGAGTTATTTTGTATTGGAGAGACATATTGCGAGTGATATTTGTAAGTTTATATTGGGGTTTGGCTGTAACTTCATGTTAAGGATCCAGTCATGCAAGTTACTATATTGTCTCAACCAATGTAGACTGAGAAGTTTTCAAAAGTCTAAAACTACTTCTCCTAGTCTGCCTCCTTCTATAATTACGGATAGTTAGATCTTGAATAGAATTCTAAAATTCTTTGTAAATTGTAGTATTCATGTATATATAAGTGAATACAAACCTGTACAGTTGTGTAGAAGGAAATACAATTTCAAACCTTGTTTTGGTATCACGCCAGTTGATCCTAAACCACGCAAACAAAAAAAAAAAAAAACCTTCTCATCAATGGCTGTTGAAACCTCTACCTTACAACAAGTTCATATTAACCATCTCATCAGTTCAAAATTGACTAACACCAACTATCTCCTTTGGGTAACCCAATTTAAGCCTCTTCTAAGGGGTTATAAAGTGATAGGTTTGATTGATGGTACTACTCCAAAGCTACCAAGAACCTTCCCAAATTCAACCAACATCAACCCAGAATTTGTCAAATGGGAAGATCAAGATCAGATCTTGATGGGATGGCTATTATCTTCATTGACAGACACAGCTTTGGGCAAATGTGTAGGATGTAAAACCTCCAAGGAAGTATGGGACAGACTTGAGAAGCGATATGCACCACAAACCAAAGCTCATAAGATGCATCTTCGGAAACAACTCCATAACCTCTCCACAGGTAATATGACGATGCATGACTATTTTTCAAAGGCTAAAAATATTTTCGATTCTCTTGTTGCTTCAGGGAATGCTATTACTGAGGAAGATATGCAAGAAGCCATCATGAATGGGTTGAATCAGTCCTATGACCCCATTGTAACATCCATGAGCACCACAGTAGATTTGGACATGGATACATTCTTTGCACATATCTTGTCTTTTGATATGCGCATAGAACAACAACTTGCATTGCTTCAAACCCGCTTGCTAATGTAGCTGCAACCTCTTCTTCAACACCACCCCAGAGACCTGATCAGTGGAGAAACAACAATCACAGCTACAATCGACAGCTAAATCGTCCAGAATCTGATAACAATAATGTTCCACGTCAAGTCTTTGGAAAACGGGGTCATGTGGCTTTCAAGTGTTTCCATATATTTGATAAGGATTTCGTACCTCGACAGCCCAGACAACCAGCTGCATTCATTTCCCTGCCTGGAGGACCAACTGATAACAATTGGGTCACCGATACTGGAGCCACACATCACCTTACATCAGATCTAGAGAACCTAAGCATCAAGCATGAGTATGATGGCACTGAACAGGTTCATTTTGGTAATGGTAATGCCCTTCAGATAGCTAATGTTGGTCGATCAACATTAACAGTAAACAATAGAACATTTAATCTCAATAACATATTCCATGTGCCGTCCATAAAAGCTAATTTTTTATCTGTTTCACAATTCTGCAAAGACAACTCCGTGTATTTTGAGTTTCACTCGTCGTTTTTTGTTGTGAAGGATCTCAGCACGGAGACCATACTGTTGCGCAATAGGAATCAAAACGGACTTTACAAGTTTGATGTTGCTCGAGAGATTAGTTATCCACCTTCAACTTACATTGCAGAGTCTTTTCCTCTTTGGCATCAACGTCTAGGCCATCCAATGCTTAGATCTGTTTTAAGAATTGTCAAGAATAATTCCTTACCGCTTTCAAATAAATCTTTAGACTTTTGTCATGCTTGTCACTTGAGTAAGAGTAGGAAACTTCCTTTTCCAGATAGCCAAACTCTTTTTGATACTCCTTTAAGCTTAATTGTATCTGATTTATGGGTGTCACCATCATTATCAAGAATTGGATTTCATTATTACTTGTTACTTATGGATGCCTACTCCCATTACACATGGATTTATCCTTTGGTTAGAAAGTCTGATGCATTGACAACCTTTGTTCATTTCAAAAGCAAATTGAGAACCTAACAGATCACAAAATTAAAGTATTTCAATCAGATAATGGAGGTGAATATCGTAAGTTCACAGCCTTCTTAAATGAGTCCGGTGTCATCCATCGATTCTCTTGTTCTCATACATCTTCTCAAAATGGATTGGCAGAAAGACGCCACCAACACATCATAGAGTCAGGTTTATCATTACTCTTTCATGCCTCTATGCCTAAGTCTTTCTGGTCAGATGCTTTTATGACCTCTTTTTATCTTATAAATAGACTACCAGCTTCACAGAAACAGCTTAAAAGACCTCTAGAACTGTTGTTCAACAAACAACCAAATTACACCTTCTTGAAAGTGTTTGGAAGCCTTTGTTATCCATGTATGCGTCCTTACAATAACAACAAACTAGAACCCAGGAAATTATCTTGTGTATTCATAGGTTACAGTGGAGCACATAAAGGCTATTTATGTTTGCATCGACCAACCAATAGAATATATATCTCTCGGCATGTCAGATTTGTGGAGGATTCATTTCCTTTCTCTGCGAAGCAACACGATGCAACTGTGAAAGAGAAATCATCATCTCTTTATCCACATACAAAGGTATTAGCTTCTTCCATTTTCTCACAGTTACTGTGTACTGCTAGTATGACTGAGCAGGCACCTACTAATCCCATTGTGGACCAAGAAAATCCTCTTTCTCAATCTACAGAAGCTATACCCACAGTTCTAGCTGCATCAATGAGAGAAGATATTGCATACACTCAGCAGTCACGTAGTACTTCTCTGGCTGCGTCGTCCAGTCATGAATCCACAGACTCTCAGCAACCACGTTCTACTACTGAAGTTGTTGCTACAACAGATAAATCCTCACAAGCACCAGCACATCCGATGGTTACGAGAGGGAAGGCAGGAATCACCAAATCAGTGAGTCGACTATGCTTAACGCTACTAAGCATCCACTTCAGTTTGATCACATAGTTGAGCCAACATGTTATACAGAAGCCAGTAAAGACCCTAAATGGCGTAAGTCTATGGACTTTCTGATTAATGCACAGATTCGAAATGGCACTTGGAAAAAGGTACCGTATAAAGATGGGATGAATGTTGTAGGTTCTAAATGGGTATTTCGAGTGAAGTATAATCAGGATGGTACAATATCTCGTTACAAATCACGTCTTGTAGCCAAAGGATTTAATCAACAAGAAAGAGTTGATTATGGAGAAACATTCTCGCCTGTCATCAAACCCTGTACTATACGGTTGGTGTTATCGATTGCGGTTCAAAATAATTGGCCTTTATGACAACTCGATGTTCAGAATGCATTCCTTCATGGAGTATTAACAGAGGAAGTATTCATGAAGAAACCCCCAGGATATGTGGATCCTGAGAAGCCTCACCATGTCTGTAAATTACATAAGTCCATTTATGGACTTAAGCAAGCTCCGAGAGCTTGGTTCTCTCGACTCAGCACTTATCTCATTGAGCTGGGGTTCACAGGTTCTATATCTGACACCTCCCTATTTATTAAAAAGGATTCTACTTTCACAATTTATGTGCTAATATATGTAGATGACATACTAGTCACAGGGTCCAACAGTGTTGTGTGTGATGAACTGATCTCAAACTTGAGCAAAGAATTTGCAGTGAAGGATATGGGTTGTCTAAGTTATTTTCTTGGGATTGAAGTCTATCGACAGGGTAAGAACTTAGTGCTCAGTCAAAGAAAATACATCACAGACTTACTGTGTAGAACAAAACTTGATGGAGTTAAACCAGTCTGCACCCCTCTGGCAGTTCAAACAAGGCTTCAAAGAGAAGGTACTTCCAAGTTTACTGATCCAACTCTTTATCGCAGTATAGTTGGTGCACTGCAATATCTACATCTTACTCGTCCTGATATCTCCGTTGCTGTTAACAAAGCTTGCCAATATATGCATGACCCATACGTCGAGCATTGGGACTTGGTGAAGAGGATTTTGCGCTACCTGAAACATACAGTAAACTATGGTCATACTTGAGGCCATCTCCAGATATGTCTCTACAGGCCTACACAGACTCGGATTGGGCAGGCAGTCTTGACGATAGACGATCAACAAGTGGATATTGTATTTATTTTGGAGGTAATCTAATCTCTTGGAGTGCACATAAACAGAAAACTGTTTTGAAATCCTCAACGGAAGCTGAGTATAGGGGCATCGCAATTGCAACCTCGGAGCTGATTTGGATTCAGTCACTCCTAAAAGAGTTAGGTATCTCTACTTCAGCACCGCCTTTGTGGTGTGACAATTTGGGGGCTACGTACTTAACAGCAAATACAGTGTTCCATGCTCGTACCAAGCATATATAAATAGACTACCACTTTGTTCGTGAAAGGGTGGCGAACAAACAACTACAGGTCATGTTTCTCTCTTCGCAAGACCAGCTAGCATACATCTTTACAAAAGGCCTGGCTTCACCTCGGTATCAATTCATCAGGGACAAGTAAAACATTTGGCCACTCATGCTTAACTTGATGGGGAGTGTTAAGGATCCAGTCACGCAAGTTCCTATATTGTCTCAACCAATGTAGACTGAGAAGTTTTCAAAAATCTAAAACTACTTCTCCTAGTCTGCTTCCTTCTATAATTACAGATAGTTAGATCTTGAATAGAATTCTAAAATTCTTTGTAAATTGTAGTATTCATGTATATATAAGTGAATACAAACATGTACAGTTGTGTAGAAGGAAATACAATTTCAAACCTTGTTTCTTCATCACTTAAATTATCATCTCTTGTTAATACTATTGTGATCATTTCTTATTGTCCTACAGTTACACTCATCTTCTGGAATATGAAGACCTCATATGTCTTGGAGGACATGCTGAAACTTCGACGTATGCCCTTGGTCCTTAATAAAGTGATACGGGAAAAACCACCCGAAGCTTTTGGTTCTGGTACTTCCAATTTCCTCCATCATCTCAGCTCCTCCCTACTATGGCGTTTCAAACGTGACCAATTCAGAATTATTCGTTATGAATGAGGATCACATATAGAGGTGTTTCTTAGCTACTTTTTTTTTTAAATCTTTTATATAAGTAAATACACAAATGCTTCGATTTATAATAGCAAATCTAAACATTTCAGGTCAGTTTGCTGATTTCGAGGTCTGCATGCAAATTGCAAATATTTATAACATGAAATTTGTGAAATATGATCAATCATAAAGTTCCTGTGTAGCTCGATTATTTTCTATCGATCGTCACTCGTAGCTAAAGTCGTACCGACACAAGAATGTGAACGCAGACTTGAATTCGAAAGGAATCTATAATTTGTTCTTTGAGTTTGTGAACAACCATAAAAAGTAACTAACATTTGATCTGGAGTGTCACCATAATTTATGTGGAGATGGCCTTCACAACATCAAACAAAATTTAGTAAATCGTATTCAAATGTTCGACTACTAGATGGGGAACAACCGGCTGTGATATTTGTAGGCGATTAACTGACACCGGTGATCGGCTTATCCCCACGGACCTAGAAGGGACGATTATTTTTTCACCTGGTCCGAAATATCAAACCAAGCCCAATACATTTTTTACCTGGGACAAAAATTTTTCTGCCTTCCGTTGGAAGGATTCCTAGTTCCGCCCAACATCCAAGATCCAACAAGATTTAGCAAATCATTTCAGCGAGGAACAAGCAGCCGTGATATTTGTAGTGGCTTACTCGTACTATCGGCCAGGGACAACAAGATTCGTAATATGTGTATTGCACAAGACTATCCAAGACACAGCTATCAACTGTTGGGTGGATTGCATCAGTCCTGTCTTTTGAAGTGTGATCATGCATTATTCAAAAAAAACTGCTGGATGTATCCTTTTAAACGCACGATTGACAATTGCCTCTGTTTTGTTCTGTTGTATTCTTTTTAGGTAATTTTATTCATGATCATTTGTTGTATTTCGTTGTTACATTCCTAACAGGAACATCGAAATACCCTCTTAAGCCCTGATTTAAATTAAAGAATTTTCTTCAAGTAAGGTTATAACAAGTAACAACAATCTATCAAAAATTGAAGAGATCTTGAAAATCATTTTTTATTAGTTAAAAATAGATTTAACCCAGCGTACACTTCCATTGCGCAGATGGTAAACTTATACATATATATGGCCCGGAGATGTGCATGTCCACATTTTTCCCACCTTTACTTTCTTTGATTTAATGATTTCGTTACATTATTTTTTTTGGTGTTTTAACATAACAAATACCTGACAAACCCAGTGCCCTCTTAAAAGAACCCTATGTTGGTTCTCATTTTTCAGTTTCCTCCGTCTTCTCAAGCTTTACACTATTGTGTTTCCAGTTAATGAATTAGTAATTACTCATTGATTTAGGAACAATGACAACAATGCCTAACTTGACAGACAAAACTTTCAGTTACAGGAATTTATAATAGCAATCAAAACACACTCAAGACTTGCTGGTTTCTAATTCACACGTAAATCATTTATTCACATGCAAATCGTAAAAACCTTTATGACAAAAATGAATTTGTGTATGATCATCATTCATACAGTATGCCTCAATCTCATCTATTATAATATCTACTACTCGATAGTCACTTGTAGCTAAACAAGAATGGAGAATGCATGCCAACGCAAGCTTGACCTTGAATTGAAGGAGTCTATAATGTGTTCATCAACTTTAATAACCTTAAGAAAGTAACATGTAACCGAATCCACTAACCATCTCCTTTAATTAGAAGTGTCATTCCTACAAGTTTTGTAGCTTATAAATCAATGAGTTTTCAACAACTATCTAATTTCTGCAAACAATCTCACTAATTTCCCGTTTTGTAAATTTGAAGACCTTAGTGACGCGGCCAGTGACGGAGCGAGAATTAAAAGTAACTAGGAAAAAGGAAATCTCATCGAGTGGGTGTAAAAGCAAAACAACAAATCTAGAACATTTCCGCAAGTGTACATATTATAAACTTAGAAAAAGCTAACTTAATTTCCTCACGTCCATAGTTGGATTGCCCCCGGAGACGGCCATCCCATACCAAGAATTAGATTGCCCAACCAACATATAAGAATTAGATTGCTATATTATTGTGAATCATATTCAACAATAAAATGTGGAATAACGTGTGTAGATTTTTTTTTGTTTTTGCTTTTTAGTATTGAGCGTGTAGTTATTTAGTAGGCTACCAACAGAATCAAATCGCCTGCAATTATGTACGTGTATGAAACTATATGCTTCAAGTAGGAAGAGATATGCAAAAGGATGTGCAATAATGCAAACAGAAGAAGCAAAATAGCATAGAAAATAGCTTGTAGAGCTGTATAAGATTCCAACCTTCATAAACCAGAAGTTTTCCTATCAAACAAGATTAGGTAAAGTGTCTGAATCGAATATAATTAGCTTTCGTCTGAATATTCAATGAAGTAATGCCTTTCTTGGGAAGGTTCATCTACTAACTCGTCAAGGACCATTTCAATAATCATTAATTCATTGCCAAGTCCCTGGCTGGTTAGTTAATTACACGGCCAGCCAGCCAGCCAAACTGTGCTTCTTCATACAAGAACACGTTTCCGTAGCAGGTTGGATCCAGGGAGTCTATAATAACAAAATGATGGATGCACGTAGGGTTCCTTCTCAGCAATAACCAAGTAAAGTGAATTTCTTAAATGGTGACACTATCAACGTGGTCCAAATTTTAATTTGTATCTGGCATCTTATATATGTACAGTCATACACATAACCATCAGGAAGATGGCCAAACTTTTTTGCACTTACCTTACGATCTGGAGGTCGATTAAAAAGGAAAAATATCAGAACACCTGGTTAATCCTCATAGAAGGTTATGGTCATGGATCAGGAGACAGAATTTTCAACCTGAATCACAGGATGTTTGAGATTAATGCTCCTACAACTGAGGATGTGATATCAAAGGATGTTTCATGGTAATTCTTAAGAATATTTATTTGGAATCAAGTAGCATCTTTTTAGATCTTCAGAGAACTTAACATTTAAAATATATTGAGGCGACCAAGAAGGCCTAATTACTTCATTTGCATGGGCCGTTGAAATCTTGGTATAGGCCTAACTAAAATGACTTTATATTAGTTAATCTGTTTCGGTGTTTTGACATAAACAAATACCTGACGGATGATGGACCTTTAATGTAGAACATGTTGAGAAGAATACAACACGGAGGTTGTAGGGATGCGAAGGAAGAATAGGATGCGAAACAGACGAGATATCTTGAGCAGGTTTGAGAGAAAGAACAAGGAAAAGATAGGTTCTCTGTAAAAGAGTAGTTTCATAAACTTGATAATAATAATTGTGTTTAACAAACGAAAACAGGCCTGTATATATAGGCACGAACAAGAGTTCTAAAGATAGTAAAAGTCTAAAAAAAGAAATAACAAAAGACTAAAACAGAAAGTGCTTAACTTGATATACAAGTTAAGAAGGTTCTAGAAAGAACGTAGAGATGTTCTACATCAGTCCCTCCCTCTTGAAAGAACTCGTCCGCGAGTGTTGCTTTAAACGTCTCCATGAAAGGTAAAAATCTCTTGAACATTGAAAATGTTAGAGATATTCCAGCTCGAAGGGAGATCAATTATGTATGCATTATCACTAAGGCTGCACATGGTCCGGTACGGCCCGGTTTTCTGTTGGAACCGGTCCCTGTACCTGGTGTTGACCGGTACCTCATTTTGAGGACCGGTACCTGTACTTGTACTCGGACTTGGACCTGTACCTGGAAGATCGGTCCGTACAACACCGGTACCGGGTTTTTACCCATAACTAATCTTACCTTCCCTGTTTAGATTCTAAACCCATTGATATCCAAAAAAAAAACAAAAAAAAAAAAAATGTCCAACACTCCAAATCCATTACTGTGAATAATCAATTTAAAAGATACGTTTGATCAAGTATATGAATATCACAATGGAATTCACAGTTTTATGTGTATTCAACAAAATCAAGAGATAACAATATCTATGACTATTCTAATTAATTCAAAGAGATAACAAAATCAAGACAGCCAATTTGGAGGTCATTATCTACTTCCATACATGAAGAACAGTAGTAACACACTAACACCTTTTCTTGCTTCAAAGTTCAAACCAACAGCACAAACTCATCTCATGAACACCACAGATCCATCTCCACCACCTGAATCAAATTTCTATTCACAACCCCACTTGTATTTCCTTCTTGCCTTCAAAGTATGACCTAATCCAAATGATGGAATCAAATTTTGTAGCCAGACCCTTCAATTATTTCTTTCACACCTTTGAACACCCATTCAACATCTCAATCGAGACTGGTCAAATACAGATCTCCAAGAAATAGAATCACAAACCACAACATCCGATTAGAGATGGTAAAAACGAAGAAGAAGAAGTGATCATAGATCTAAAATCAATTGAATAATTTAAATAGACATGCAATTAATTGAACAAACCCCTAAATCAGATGAATGAATTTTTACCTTGACTTGATATTGTTGATTGAAGAAGAAAAAGATGAACGGAAGTAAGTCAATAACTGATTTACTTCTTTGATTGTAATCGGGGTAAGTGGTGGTGGATCGGTGGTGGTGATGACGAAGTGAACCACAGAGAAAAGAAGAATCGTTTCTGTGGAGACTTTGAGAGAAAATCAGAAGATGGAACTGAATAGAACATAAGAGAAAAGAGTAGTCGATAGATAAATAGGTTAGAACTACGATTGATGGCTACGATTATCATATCTAGACGGCTAATATTAACCGGTTCTTTTGGTCCGGTTCCTGCCGGTACTAACCCCAATCTGTGTCTGACTGAGTCTACTCCCGGTTCTTGAGTTTCGATCCCGGTCCCTGTCACCATTTACTCCGGTTCGGTTCGACTTGGTCCCGTGCTTTCTGGTTCGGCCCGTCCGTGGAATACTTGACGGTTCTTGTGCAATATTTTTAATTATCACTCGATCTTCTTTAAAATCTTGAAAGGACCATATTTCTTCATCTTGGTTTTGTTGTAGGTACCAGTAGGAAAACGTTCTTTCCGTAGATGAATCATAACCAAATCTCTTTCTTTGAAAAGCTTAAGCCTCTTGTGTTGATCTGCTGTTTCTTTATATTTAGCATTAGAAACTTCAAGTCTAGTCTTCACTTCTTGATGAATTTGAGCAGCTTTTTCTATCAACTTATCAGCTTGAAGATGAGCTTTTGAAGTTTTTGGTAAAACTACTAAATCAAGTACATGATTTGGTACCTTAGAATAAACAATCTCAAACGGAGTTTTACCTGTGGACCTATTAACTGAAGTATTGAACGGAAATTCCATGTGAGGTAATAAAATATCCCATTGCTTTTCTCTATTGTCAGCTATCTTAGCTCTTATTAGATTCCCAAGCGAACGATTAACAACCTCAGTTTGGCCATCCGTTTGTGGATGAGCAGTTGTGTTGTACTGGAATTTAGTTCCAAGTCTCATCCAAAGAGATTTCAAGAAATAGCTCAAAAACTTAGTGTCTCTGTCAGAAGTTATAGTCTTAGGTAAACCATATAGACGTACTACTTCCTTGAAGAATAAGTAAGCCACATTAGAAGCATCTGTTGTTTTTTTACATGCAACAAAATGAGCCATTTCGGAATATCTATCTACGATAACCATAACAGAATCATGCCCCCTAGCTGTACGAGGTAAACCCAATATGAAGTCCATACTAACATCAACCCAAGGAGCTTCAGGAATTGGTAAAGGAGTATATAAGCCGGTGTTCTGAATTGTACCTTTAGAACGCTGACAAACCATACACTTTTGAACAAATTTCTGCACATCTCTCTTTAAAGAAGGCCAAAAATACCTTTCCTCTACCAGAGCAATTGTCTTATCTTTGCCAAAATGTCCACCAAGACCACTGCCATGCAACTTTTGCATTAAATGAAGACGTAATGAACCTTGAGGAATACATAGTCGATTATCTTTAAAAAGAAAACCATCTTGTATCAAAAATCCATTTATTTACTCCTGTTTGTGTTCCACAAGCTTTCCAAATATCTTTAAAGTCTTCATCATCTGGATAAACTTCTTTAATAAAATCAAAAGCTATACTTTCATTGTTAAGAGTAACAAGGAGATGGGTACGTCGACTTAGAGCATCAGCTACTGTATTTAATTTCCCACTTTTATGTCAAATAGAGAATGTGTACTGGTTGATGGTGGACAGCCATCTATCATGCATTCTATTCACTTTTGATGAAGTTTGAAGGTACTTGAGAGCTTGATGGTCTGTGTTGATGACGAATTCTTTATGAACAAGATAAGTATGCCATTGTTTCAAAGCTTGAACTAATGCAATCAATTCAAGTTCATATGTAGACCACTTTTTTCTTGTATCAGAATTCTTCTCACTATGATATGCAATTGGATGTCCTTCTTCAGATAAAACGGCGCCAATGTCAATTATTGAAGCATCACAATCAATTTCAAAAGTCTTGTTGAAATCAGGCATAGCAAGCACAGGTGTACTGCATAACTTTTCTTTAAGAGCATTGAAACTCTTGTTTGCTTCTTCAGTCCAAAAAAATTTCTCCCCTTTTAAGCAATCTGTGAGACCAGCAGAAATTGAACTAAAGTTCTTCACAAAACGTCTATAAAATGATGCTAATCCATGAAAACTTCTAACATCCTTAATACACGTTGGTGTAGGCCATTCTCGAATTGCATGTACCTTAGTTTCATCAACTGCAATACCGGCATCAGAAATAATATAACCCAGGAATGTGACCTTGCTCGAAAGAAATGTACACTTCTTTAGATTTGTATATAACATATTTTTAGCAAGTACTTCGAAAACCTTAGAGAGATGTATAAGGTGTTCATCTTCACTACGACTATAGATTAAGATATCATCGAAGTAAACAATAACAAAATGTCCAAGAAAGGATTGTAATACCTGGTTCATTAGACGCATGAAAGTACTAGGAGCATTAGATAAGCCGAAAGGCATTACTAGCCATTAATACAGACCCTCTCGCGTCTTAAAAGTTGTTTTCCATTCGTCACCAATACGTATGCGAATCTGATGATATCCACTCCTTAAATCAAGTTTAGTGAAAATTTTCGCACCCACTAACATATTAATCATGTCATCAAGTTTAGGAATTGGAAATCGATATGGAATAGTAATTTTATTAATAGCTCTGCAGTCGATGCACATTCTCCATCCACCATCTTTCTTGCTCACCAAAAAGGCTGGACTTGAACAAGGGCTCTTACTTAGCCTGATTAGACCCTTTAGTAATAATTCATTCACTTGTCCTTGAAGAATTTCATGCTCAGTAGGAATTAAACGGTAATGAGCAACATTTGGTAAAGAAGATCCTGGGATGAAATCAATTTGATGCTGTAGATCTCTTAATGGAGGTAAGGAAGTTGGCAGTTCATCAGGAAATAAAAGCTTGTACTGACAAAGTGATGGTTGCACTTTTTTTGGAATGTCCACTTAAGGCTTAAGGGCTTCATGAGAATTTAGTGTATGAGAATGTAGAGTCTTGACAATAGAAGCCACTAATGCACTAGTTTTCCCATCACTGTGTTCTTTGTAAATAGCTACAGATTTGGAAGGAACCAAAATCTTCTTTTTTCCATCTTTATAAAATGTATAAGTGTTCTCAAAACAGTTATGAACTGCACATATATCATACTGCCATGGTTTTCCAAGAATAAAATGTGTTGTAGTCATATTGATCACATCGCATAAGACTTCATCTTCATACCCAATGAATGAAAACTTAACAAGACACTGATGTGTAATGTCTTGAGATGAAAAACTATTCACCCATCCAACAGAATAGGGATGGGGATGAGGACTAACAGGTAAGCCCAAATCCTTAACTACATTAGCTGCAATGTAGTTATGCATACTTCCACTATCGATAATCAAATCAATTACCTTTCCACCAAGTGAACATTTAGTTCTAAAAATATTGTTACGCTATGAGTAAGAAGGTTGAGATAGAAGCAGTGGTCGAATCACTCCCACGTAATGATCTCCAAACACTTCACCAATTTCATGTTCTTCTATATTCTGATCATCATCAGAATCCTCTAGGTCACGTTTACCCTCATCAACTAAACCATGATATTTGTGCAACTCCTCTTGAGAATCTTGAACTAATCCATGAAATTTCCTACACTCAGCAGATGTATGTCCAGGTAGCTGGCATTTGTTACACTTCTCTCCCCTAAACTTAGCATAAGGGTTTTATGGTTTAGTTAAAGGTGGAAAATATGTTTGATCCTTATTGGGAAGTCGAGTGTTTTGAGTATAGCTTGGATGAGAAGTAATGGGTGTTTGTTGTTGTTGATGGTGGTTTTTAAACAAAAGGTAAAACCGTAAAACCCTAAATAACCTAATGTCACCAGTGACACATTTATTAGGACATTTAATGCGTGTAGTCAGTAATTAATAGGGGGTATTTTTTCAAATTAGGGTTACAACGAACAGAACCCTAATTCCCCTTTGTGCCAATGGCAAATCATGCCAGCCACACCAAAATGCGCCAAAGCATGCCAACCATGCTAGCCGCACCTCTGTGCCAATGGAAAATCATGCCAGCCACACCAATCGCGCCAAAGCATGCCATGCTAGCCGCACCTCCGTTCCAATAGAAAATCATGCCAGCCACACCAAAACGCTCCAAAGCATGCCAACCATGTTAGCCGCACCTCAGGTGCCAAGGGCAAATCATACCGACCACATTTAGCCCGAGCTAGCCAGCGCCATGCCAAACGCACTCGCCTTGGCCCTAGATACGCTAGTCACGTCACGCCAAGCCAAGCACTCTGCCTTGGCCCTAGCCACGCCACACCAAAATGGCGCCCGCGCCTAGGATTGCAAACCATGCAACCTAGGACAAGTTGGCCACGCACGCCATTGGCACATGCCAACACGCTCGCTGGTAGCTTTTTCTACCAGGACGCGACCCAAATTGGCCACGCATGCCATTGGCACATGTAACACGCTGTTGGTAGCTTTTCCTACCCGAGGCGCGACCAAGTTGGCCACGCGTGCCATTGGCACATGCCAACACGCTCGCCCAGTAGATTTTCCTACCAGGATGCGACCCAAATTGGCCACGCGCCATTGGCACAAGCCAACACGCTGTTGGTATCTTTTCCTACCGGGCGCGACCCAAATTGGCCACGCATGCCATTGGCACATGCCAACACGCTCGCTGGTAGCTTTTCCTCTAGCGACCCAAGTTGGCCACGCGTGCCATTGGCACATGCCAAAACGCTCGGTAGTAGCTTTTCCTGCTCCGGGGACGCGACCCAAATTGGCCACGCATGCCATTGGCACATGCCAACACGCTCGGCGGTAGCTTTTCCTACCGGGACGCGACCAAATTGGCCACGCATGCCATTGGCACATGCCAACACGCTCGGTAGCTTTTCCTACCGGGGACGCGACCCAAATTGGCTACGCGCATGCCATTGGCACATGCCAACACGCATCTTGGTAGCTTTTCTTACCGTGACCATGACCACAAATTGCCGGGCATGCCATTGGCACATGCCAACACGCATTCTTTGGTAGCTTTTCTTACTAAGGCCATGGCACATGCCAACAATTGCCGAGCATGCCATTGGCACATGCCAACACGCATTCCGATGACTTTCTTACTAGGCCAACTTGGCAGAGTGCGCCATTGGCACATTCCAAAACCCACGATGGTAGCCTAATTTGCAAACCGTACAACCTACCACCAAGGCATTCCACGCTGGTAGCCTAACTTGCAAACCGTGCAACCTACCACCAAGGCATTCCACACAGGTATTCTAACTTACACTCAACGTACAACCTACCACCAAAGGCATTCCACACATGACATTGGCACATGCCACACACGCCACTAGCGGCTCGGCATTGCCACTTGCGCTCAAGGTGCAACCCCGCAACAAAGGCATTCCGCACATGCCATTGGCACATGCCACACGCGCCCCCAGCGGCGCCACCACTCAAGGTGCAACCAACACTCGAGACATCAACACAAATTGGGGGATGCTTTCCCGGGGTCTTGGTTTGGCGGTCACAAACATGTGTAGCGTACACTAAGCTCACATAAAGAAAGCGTGAATAGGAATAAAGCGGTCAAATAAATGAGGAAATAATGGTGAAAACGTTTTCACCCATAAACACCATGCGGTTACCACCTCCTCCCATTATTTCACCCTTTACTCTCTTCCTTCATGAGGCCGATGGCACGTTTCAATCTCGACTTGTATAAATAGGTCTTACCTATTTTCACCAGACAACAAGTCTCGGTCAGGAGAAAAATACAACACTCTTAGAGAAGGCAACTTTGCATGCTCTCCAAAAAGCTTTCATCTCTTGCAAGCTTCCTAAGCTTTCACTTTATGATACAAGTCGAGATACTACTCTCCCAGAATTATTCTGGTCTCAACACCTTTCTTTGCTTCCTCCCCAAATCAACCCTTCTCCTCCACTTTGTGACCAAGCAAGTCTCGAACGGCCATTTCTTGGTTTAGGCTGGGACTTGTCTGCAGATTGATCTCTCGAATATATAAAGTTCTCACGTGCAAAGACATTTGTTTAGGGTTTAAACCGGTTTCTCACTCACCTACTCAATTTACCAAAATCGCGGAAACGATTTTTACCCATAAACAATTGGCGACCACACGAGCGGGAGGATTGATCTTTCGGTTACAATATCAAATTCTAGCTTAGTCCTCAAATTTCGCGCAAGCATGGTCAGCCTATCGGGCCATCTCCACAAACATTGATCCCTTAAAGGTCATGATGACTCGTCAATTTCTCGAAGCAATACGACCAATGTAGAGGTCCCAAGATAGTTGACCTGATGCGTGCTCGGGAGATCCACGCCAAAACATGGATCTAATGAAGGATGCGACACAAAGATACTCGACTTCCTCATCAGCCTAACATCGGAGCTAAGTGGTCCATGTTCCCCAGGAGATCAAGAGCGGGGGACTAACATCCCGAATAAGTATTCTCAAATCAATGGTTTCGTCCCATTGATCGGAAGCCGGCGGACCGGGGAGGCGACCATGTTGGTAGAAAACTTATGTGAATTGCTACACCTCTCCAAGGACCAGCGAATAAAAACATTATCTGTTATTAACTGAATAGCACTGAACGCATCACTAGTTCCTGCACCCACGGGGACTCCAAGGATCCCCGGAAAATCCACCAACAATATTGTTTTCACCGATGACGATATGATGGTAGAAGACGGTCACAACCGGGCCTTGCATGTTACGACTCTCGTCAGGAACATAGAGTTTCGAAGAGCGCTCATCGACACGGGTGCATCTTCCAATGTCATCACTCTCAAGACACTTAAAGCTTCCAAGGTGCTACCTAACGAGATCGTACGACAACCCACTACGATGACAGATTTCGAAGGCAACCAAACTAGCACATACGGCTACATCAACTTGGAGCCGGGCGTAGGGGCCAATTCAATCAGCGTGAAGTTTGAAGTGATTGAAAAAGAACCAGACTACCACATGATACTGGGAAGGCCGTGGCTGCACAATCTCAAAATCGTTCCTTCAACGTACCACCAATGCCTGAAAACAGTACTGAACGGAAAAGTTGTCCGCATCCCCGCGTCAATGTCCCCCTATGCACCAGTCTACTGCGTAGAACCACATGGGCCGAAGGAGGGTTCAAAAGGCGTGACGACCAAGATTCACAGTTTTCTGCTACCAAAATGGACATTGCTCAGAGATAGCGACAAGCTGGAGATACTCCGCAGAGGAGACCGCCCTCCCACCGTCTCCTCAGAAGAAAAACCCGCCAGTCTCCCTCCACCGGGCGTAACCGGTGCCCGCACCAAGCGATAGTGCACCCTTACCGCAGGACGAAGCAAAAAGGGAAAACTCACACATTATCACCGCTTTAGCAAGTAAATTTGGGAGACCATGACCCGGTCTCTCCGCCCAAAGAATTTTTTTCACAATAACTTGGGAGGAAGTTCCAGGACGTCCTCGAAGTTGCAACACGGGACCGACAACCACCGACGAACTTGAAAAGTGTCAATATAGGGAATGAGGAATTCCCGCGACCCATTCTCGATCGGTTCGACTCTACACATTCGCGGAACGCTCAAAAGATAGTCGACCTACTCAAAGAATACCATGACGTTTTCGCATGGACTTACGAAGAAATGCCCGGCTTGGATAAAAATTGGTCACCCACCATCCGCACGTGATACCCGGATCCAAACCGGTCAAGCGACCTCCGAAGAAAATTCGAGACACGACGAAGAAGAACAAATCAAGGCGGAGGTCCCGAAATTACTAGCCGGGTTTTGTCATACCTATTCACCATCCCACAGTTGGCCAATATCGTTCCCATTAAAAGAAGAATGGTCGGATCGGATGTTGTGTCGATTTCGGAGATCCGAACAGTCTTTTGCCCTAAAGACGATTTCCCGCTCCCTAACATCGACATCTTTGGTAGACGCTACCAAGTGGACATGGTATGTTCTCTTTCATGGATGGATATAGCGGCTACAACCAGATAAAGATGTATGAGCACGACGCGAGTAAGATCGTTTCTCCAACCCCTCTCGGAAACTTCTATTACACCGTAATGCCTTTCGGTCTCAAGAACGCTTGGTGCTACCTACCAACGCCATGACTGCCATCTTCCACAATATGATGCACAAGAAAGTCGAAGATTACGTAGATGATGTGGTGGTTAAATCGAAGACTCGAGCGGATCATCCAGGAACGCTACGACAAGTGTTCGAAAGATGTCGCGAATACAAGTTGAAGATGAATCCTTTGAAATGCGCCTTTGGTGTCTTTTCGGGGAAATTCTTGGGATTCCAAGTAACGGTCATGAGGATAAAAGTTGACCCAGTCAAAATGCAAGCTATCCTCACGATACCACCACCATGAACCGTAAAGGAGCTCCATAGTTTCATGGACAAGGTAAACTACATTCGTCGCTTCATACCGGGGATGGCACAGCTCATTACTACGTTTACCCCTCTGTTAAAAAAAGGAGCAAATTTCACATGGACTACGTCTCAGCAAAAAGCATATCAGAAGATCCAGCAAACGCTGTCCTCCCGACCGTCATGAAGCCTCCCGTGCAAGGGGAAACCAATATGTCTTTACACATCCTTTAGCGATACGCCATCGAGCCCTCCTCGCTCAAGAAGACGACGAAGGAATGGAATATCCCATATACTACTTTACTTCGGACATTGAGAGACGCTCGAACTCGAATACCCCAAAGCGGAGGCGTGTTTAGCATTAATTTATTCCATCCAAATTCGTGCACTACCTCCTCTCCAACAAGGTGGTGTTAATATCCAAATGGAGACTTTTGTAAAGTTTCTCCTCTCGAAACCTTCACGATAGGGAGGGCCGGCTAAATGGCACGAAGCCGTTATAGTTCGACATAACGTGCGTTTCCCCAAGGGCCATAAAAGGACAGGCTATTCTTGCGCACCTATTAGCAGCATTCCCAGGAGAAAACACTGCAGAGTTACGAGAAGATCTCCCGAGACCTTCCGAGATATCTTCTTAGTCAAAGAAGAAACATGGATGTCGTTCTTCGACGGCTCTTCCACCCCAGCACTAATACCGGAGGAGCGGGTGTGGTACTAGTATATCCTGCTGGAGAAGTCTTTTCGCACTCTTTCAAGCTAGACTTCCCATGTACCAATAACTCAGTTGAATACGAAGCCTTCCTCATTGGACTATCACTAGCTAAACAAGTTGGGGCCACGCGTTTGGAGCTAAGAGGAGATTCCAAATTACTCATCAACCAGGTAAACGGGATTTACGCATTGAAAGAACTCGACGCGGCACCATGTCTGAAGCACAAAAACTATTAAATTATTTCGGAAGCAACCATCACACATGTCGGTAGTATCAAGATCAAGCATGCCGATGTCTAGCTACACTAGCATCAAAGCCCTGATTCGAAGGAGCCGAGGAAACCCCGACAAGAAACGGCGAACCATAGCTTCAACATGGCTTTCACAAACTGAAAGCCGAAGACGATGATTTGGAGAACTCCTATCATTCAAGAACTCAACAACTCACTTTTCCAAGGGAAGGTCGACCTCAAGACTTTGTGGAATTTCTTTATGCTTCAAAATGTTCTGTATTATCGAAACCCAGACAGCTCTCTGTCAAGGTGTCTCGGAAAAGAGGAAGCACAACAACGACTTGAACATGTTCATACCGAAGTCTCGTGGAATAACATCGTCGGTAACCCTATACCGTCGTTTACAACGACTTGGATACTATTGGCCGGAGATGGAAGCCCAATCCCGATTACTCGTAAGGCGTGTCCCATTGCCGTGCGCCCCCATGTCGGACGTAAGTCCTCAATGTCGACACACTGGGATCGCGTGAGCCATACATCGGCTTCCTTCGCGACGGCATTCTTCCTACTAACAAAGAGGATGCGTCTAAGCTAAAACAAAAGTCCAAAAGATTCATGTTCCATGATGGGGTTTTATATCGCAAGAGTTTCGGGGGAAGTCTACTGCGGTGTTTGAGCGGTACAAAAATCCCAGTTATGTTAAGAGAAATGCACGAAGGCGAATACCAAGGGAAACAAAAACTGTTCATGCAAATACACGAGAAGTACTAATGGTCGACCATGGAAGACGACGCGGCTACTTTCGTTCAGAAATGCCGAGAATGCCAGATTCACGGAAACCTCATCCACGCGCCTCCAACACCCTTGCACTCGATAAGTAGCTCGTGGACCTTTTATAGTTGGGGACTCGACATCATTGGGAAGATCAACCCGCCATCCTCAAAACAGCATGAATACATAATAACCGCGACCGAGTACTTTACCAAGTGGGTTGAAGTTTGTCCCGCCGAAAGGGACCACTGGAGCCACGATCGCGGCATTCGTCAAGGAGCACATCATCTGCCGTTTTGGCGTACCTAAACACGTCATCACCGACAACGGCACGCCTTTTGATAACAAGCAAGTACATGAACTACTTGATAGGTACGGAATTAAACAAGTCTTCTCTACCGTCTATTATCCCCAGGGAAATGGGCAAGTCGAAAGTACCAACAAGACTCTGATCTGAATCCTCAGCCGAACAGTACGCGACAATCCCAGGACCTGGCACGAGCAATTGCCGATGGCTCTCTGGGCGTACAGAACATCTCTTAGAAGCTCCACCGGCATGTCTCCCTACTCCTCGTCTCACAGTACGGGACGCGATCCTCCCAAAGCAGAAATCAAAATCCCGTGCCGGGAATCGCGCAACGAGTGGACCTCGGTGGAATGAAGTAGAATCACTCAATGCCAGAATCGCGGAACCAGATACTATGGACTCCAGAAGATCCCGGCAGAGGAACATGCACAAGCATATAGAAACACGATTTCCGGGCGTACAACAACCATGTAAAACCCGGGGTTTTCAAGGAAGGAGATCGGGTGCTAAAAACCGCCAAACACATCCGGCAAGATGCATCGGC
>JAJJWW010003063.1:0-47699 GCA_023531295.1 Papaver armeniacum
TGTTTGGTGATCCATCCTATATGAATTGAATCCAATGAGTGATTCATTAACGTTTCAAAGGTTCTAAACACTCTTCCAAAATATACGTAAGAGTATCACTGGTACTTGTCAAGATGTTAGAAGAATATATTGAAGAGAACCGTCTCACACTTAAGATATCGTAATATCATGATTGATAGGGGACCCGTCAAGGATACGAAGAACTTACATAAAGAAGTCTCAAAATTCTTCAAAACTAACATCCGCATATTTGAACCGAATAAGAAGAAACAATTCAAAGGTTTTCTTCAAAAAGGGTGGTATAGTTTAACTCAGAAGATTTGTTGTACAAAAAATCTGATTAAACTTGTTAAGAAATTATATACGAACTTAATAAATCATCCCTACTCGGAATCAATGAGTCGACTGAAAAATCAAGAGAAATGCCTAGGGAGCATTTGCACTCAAAACAACCTCTCAATTTCAATGGTTTCTAGACAAGGCTGTAGTAGACATATGACATTGATCTCTCTTGGTTTACTAAGACTGAAGACTACAAGGGAGCATCGGTAACTTTTGAGACGAGTACCTGCCTTATCAAGAAGAAGGATTATCAAACTTCCTGTGCATTCCCGAAATTCATGATATAATTTATGTTAAAGGAATAAAAGCCAATCTTCTTTCGGTCAGTCAAATTTGTGATAAAGGTCTGTTTATGGGTGAAAACTACTCCTGCAGAATTTGGTAATTTGGGGTGTGGATGAGGAATGAATTTAAACCTTTAAACAAATGCACACGCGGTGAGTGCTTGTAGATTCGAGAGATCAATCTGTGCAAGTCCGGTCAAACCAAGAAATGGCCGTTCTGCACTTGTTTCGGGTCACAAGGTGAAGGAGATGGGGTTGATCTTGTGAGGGAAGCGAAGAAGGTGTTGAGATTGTGAAGGTGTTGGGCTTGCTTATGACTTGTAACAGAAGAGTGAGCAGTGCTTGCGGTTAATGCAAGCATGCTCTAGGTGTTTGAATATGTTTTTGTATTAACACTTGGTTTTCCGTCTCCCCCGAACTTGTGTCATTGTTTGAAATAGGGCGGAGAACCTATTTATACAAGTCATTGAGCCTCATTCACGTCTCGTGGGAAGTGGAGGAAGTGGAGTGATGGAGTAGTGGAGTTGTGCATTGTGATACACGATCAGCCCTTGCCCACTTCTCCCGTTCATCTCTAACCGTCCATGACTTCCTAACACGTTTGTGACGATGGCGCGTGCACGTCGTAAACCGCCGCACCAATACCCCAAAGATGTATCCCCCAGTTTGTGACATGATTGATGTCCGGAATGTGGATCGCGGGATCCACGAAAGATAGCATGTAATGCTGAATTGAATAATCGAAAGATTTAGGAAAGTCGATACTTGTGAAGTATCGTGTGTATTTTATGCAGTATCGCATTATAGTGTGGTAAAAGTGATGGGTAATGACGCTCACCGACCAAAATAACTCCCCGACCAGGGTTGTATAACCAAGTCGGGTGAAGCTGGGACGGATGAGATGATTCGAGACACTCATCTGCGACCGTTAATGAATATTAGGTTTTGAAGAGGCCAAGCATCACTTTCACCTTGGTCTAAAACCAAGCACAAGGGATTTGGAGAGACCGACTGGGCATGTGTGTAGACGACATACCTGTGTACACGCCTACACCTCACCGTCCCATGGAGGCGTTGATCTAGTCCACTCAATTTAACCGGTAAAGTTGAGTGGTTGAGATCGGTTTAAGTGCAGAAATCCTTGTCCGCAAAGGAGCTGGAAACCGGCGTGAGATCCCTAGTTTAGGAACGCGTTTCAAGATGACCCATCTTGGTCGGCCTTGGTCGATCATATAAAGGTGTAGGCTGTGATGTCGGTGTTCACACATATACCGACTATCCCATGAAAACGTTGATCTAAGCCACTCAAATCATCCGTGAAGTTGGAGCGGTCGAGATCAGTTCGTGGTTTGGGAGGCGTGGCCATGCTAGTTTGGACGCACGTTTTGGATTGACCAGGCATGATATGCCTTGGCCAAACACATGAGGAGGTAGATGGGCCCACTATGGTCATGGCCGGTATGACCGGCCCCTTGTTTAATCTAATCTGCGGACCCTCCATTCGTGCCGAGAAGATGGACGCGCGTGATGACTTGAAACCCTAATTTTGGCTTTCAAAGTCGTGCGCCATCTCTTGTTTGGGTGACGATTTTGTCACGGCCAAACATTGTTGGTCTTGACCGATTGGTCAAGTGTGTAGCTGGTCCCACAAGTGATCGTGTTGACATGCTTCTGGGCCCTTTTAAGTCTACATCTACACCCTCCATCTATACTATGAAGATGGATGGTTGAGATCGCTTTGCAACACATGTATATGCCGCAAACCCTAATTTAGGGTTTTCCGTCCATAATGCTTGGTATGAACTAAGCTTGGCAAAGTTAGCCAATGACCGACCATGCGGGGTCGGCCATGGGTATTCCATACCTGCTTGGGGGTGATGGAATTGATCCTGGGTCATCCAATCATGCTTATGGAGTTGGATGACTGCGATCTGATCATATCCGGACTGATACGGTCAGTCCGATGCTCAATCGGGCAGTATAACACACCGAGAGGGGCTCAATCGGGCTAGTATAACACACCGAGAGGGGCTCGGCTAGTATAACACACCGAGAATCAGCCCGTACGGTATTTCGTACATGGTTTCATTATAGTTTTTGGAGGTTCGTGTTATTCTGTAAGAGTAACACTACGTCATGCCACACCGATAATGAGTAATCGGAAATACATAAGGCCGATATGAAATTCACAGAAGGGATTGTTGCCATATGCTCCAACCGAGGAATTTCATGTATTCACAGAATGGGATTGTTGCTACATGCTCCATTCTTGGTGAATTAAGTGAAGGAGTATCCAACACTTATAAATGGCTTTATCTTTTACAAGATGTCGCGCGATGATTTTTCTCGCCGGTTTTTTACAAATTTAACCTTAAACGAAAATCCACCATCAACAAGGTCATAAAGGTATCTTCAAATACGGAGGCTGTGATATTGAAGATAAATCTGAAAATAATTTTTCGTGGACGAAGAAGTATGAATAATCGCTATCTTCTTGATATTCAGCCTAATTATATACTAGAATTTTGACCAAGGTAGAGTCAACCCATTTGTGATATGAATGATTTGGTCATATCAACTACCAATACCGAAAGTTTATTAATCGTGAACTTGTCAAAAAGTGCTCTCAAAATAAATACTAAAGTATAAGGTGTATGTGGTGCTTTTCAAAAGGGTAAGCAAGGAAAATTCCAGACAAACTTTCGAGACATAGCCACTTGTGCTCCTCTCGATCTTATTCATATGGATCTCTTTTTGGTCCAATCCAACAAGCAACTGGCCGGGAGGAAAGAAGTATGCATTTAGTAATGGTAGATGATTATACACGGTTCACATGGGTTGCTTTCTAAAACAAAAAAATTATATGCTTGAGGAATTTAAGATTATTGTGTATAGAATCCGTAATGAACAAGGTCGCAAACCAAAGAGAGTAAGAAGCGATCGTGGTACGTAATTCAAAGATGCAAAAGTATATGAACACCTGTAATTAACTTGGAATTTCTCATCAATTTTCTCAACCTCCAATTACACCTCGTGCAAATGGTGTGGCTGAAAGAAAGAATATAAATATTCAAGAAATGGCAAGAGTAATGCTTCACAATAAAAACCTACCATTAACCTTTTGGGGGGGCTGTGTTCACTACCGCCATCTCATTAAATAGTTTATATAAGGTCAAAACCCTTAAATACTCCCTATGAATTATGGTATGGAAGAAAGCCTAACTGAGATATTTAGGGTTTTCGAAGCAAATGCTATATACTTAAGGATAAAGAACATAGAGGAAAATTTGATTCAAAAAGTGATGACGGAATTTTTCTTGGCTATGCTTTCCGACAAGCTGTGCCTTCCAAGTATATAATCTCAGACCAAAGTCATGATGGAATCTATTAACGTTGTTATTGATGACATCAATGACTTTCATTAAGACAATCATATTGCTACAAAAACTTCCTCCCCGTGAAACCGGTTAGCAAAGAAAATAGATTGAAGAAGAACCAGCAATTGTTCCTCTTATTAGTGACATTGATGATATGATGATAAGGATAGTATTGTTGAACAACCCAATGATACCAATATATTGACCACAAACCTATAATGTCTCATCAAAGACATTCCACCGAGGACATCATAAGATATGCCAATGCCAGAGTTATGACTCAAGGGAACTCCAAAATTTCTGTCACTACACTTGCTTTCTCTTTTTTAATAGAACCTAAAAAATGTTGAGGAAGCTCTTAGTGATCCTGCTTGGGTAAGCTCACGCATGAGGAAACTTAATCAGTTTGCAAGGCATGGAGTATGGGAGTTAGTTCCTAAACCGAAGGAGTAAATATTGTCGGAACAAAGTGGATTTTCAAGAACAAATCAGACATACCCGGGAACAGTTTTCCGAAACAAAGCCAGACTCGTTGCTCAAGGATACTCGCAAATTCAAGGTATTGATTTTGATGAAACTTTTTCTCCTGCTGTTTTAGAATCAATAAGACTTTTACTTGTAATCTTCAGATAAAACTTTTTCAAATGGATATCAAATATGCATTTCTGAATGGGGATTTAAAAAAACAAAGTTTTTGTTGCTCAACACAAAGGATTTGAAGATCCATTATTTCCAGACCATGTCCTTAAACTCAAAAAGGCTTTATACGGTCTAAAACAAGCTCCGTGAGCTTGGTATGATAAGCTGACTTCATTCTTACTTCAAAAAGGGTTCTCAAGAGGTGGTGCTGATAAGATACTTTTCACCAAATGGAATGGTTCTGGTAGCACAAATTTATGTAGATGATATCATCTATGGATCCACCTCAAAATCTCTAACGGATGAATTCATAAATCTTATGAGTAGAGAATTCGAAATGAGTAATATTGGAGAATTATCATATTTTCTTGGTTTGCAAATACAAAAACAAAAGGACAATATTTTTCTTTCTCAAGAAAATATGCAAGAAATTTAGTGGAAAGCTAAAGTGCAACACCTTTGGCAACATCGATGCCAACTACGCAAATCTTCAGTCAATCCAGGAGAAAATCGGTTGATCAAAAATTATACCGATCTATGATAGGATCTATTATACTTGACTACAACTAGACCAAACATTGCATTTAGTGTGGGATGTTGTGCCGGATTTCAAGCAGATCCTAAAGAATCACATCTAAAATCAGTAAAACGAATCATAAGATACGTTAACGGTAGCCCTAGATTATTGTTGGTGCAAAATTAATCACCCCAACAATCTTCGAGATGCGTGTATGATGATCGAATCGCCGCCGTTGATTAGATTCTCCAAAGAATTGTTGATTGAAAATGGTGGGGGTACTCCGCAAAGACACTCCGATGCTAAAATCAACATGAGTTCTATGCAAGTAGGTTGTTAAGAAAGGAATAGAGATTGTGTACCTTTTTGTGTTGAGATTTAGCCTCTATATATAAAAAGTAAATAGATGTAGCTTTAGGGTTTTGATAAGTTATCCTAATAACTTCCCTCATCCTGTATAAATCCTAAAACAAGTCCATTCATGATAAACCCTAATATTTATCATAATCCTCATTTATCTTGAATAATAATTATCTTGAATAATTAATAATATTTAAGATAATTATCCCTTTAATTTAGGATCCTGTATTTATCTCAAACAATATTAATAATTATAAATAAATATTCAAGACTCCTGGGCTTCAATAATAAGCCTAGTGGGTTTCCACAATAAACCCACTGGTTTCCCTAACAACCCAAATCCAGGCTTCCATAATAAGCCATGCGGGTTTCCACGATAAACCCACCGGTTTCCACAATAAACCGGGTTAGGCTTCCACAATAAGCCATGCGGGTTTCCACAATAAACCCACCGGTTTCCACAATAAACCGGGTTAGGCTTCCACAATAAGCCATGCGGGTTTCCACAATAAACCCACCGGTTTCCACAATAAACCGGGTTAGGCTTCCACAATAAGCCATGTGGTTTCCACAATAAACCGGGTTAGGCTTCCACAATAAGCCATCACGGTTTCCACAATAAACCCACCGGTTTCCACAATAAACCGGGTTAGGCTTCCACAATAAGCCATGTGTTTCCACAATAAACCCACCGGTTTCCACAATAAACCTAAGTTAAGCTTCCACAATAAGCCATGCGGGTTTCCACAATAAACCGTATTGTACCGACATCAAATAGTTTGTGCGGTACGCACATACACTATTTTAATAGGGTACAAACATCGCCCCCTCTTAATTCTCAACTTGTTGATGGATTAAGAAAATCAATAGAACTAACCTTCTCGGGTCGTTCAAATTCGCCATATGCTGGCTTATCCGATAACCTTTTGTGGCCTTGGCCAAAGATGTTGTGTGGCCTCGCCCGAGCTCGGCTTGATAATTCAAAGTACCAAAAATGTACTTAACCATCTCAAATCACCAAACATGTTCAAAGTACCAATGATGTACTTAAACTCCATATAGTAATTACCCAAATGCCAAACAAGATCGGCATGTTATGTTCTCTTGCTTTTCCATTAGCTAACATATGACCTAAGTGTTGGTCTTGTAAATCTTCTTTAAGTTCATCTCCCACTCCTTACGGTGAATGAAGCGCTTCCTTGGTTTTTCTTTGATAGAAAAACACTACAATTTATCTCTTTAATAGAAAAATTATCAGGATTAAATTAATAAATCAACTTCGACTTTGAGAACATACCTCACTTCGAATGCAGGCTGCTCCCGTAACTTTCGAGGCACATTAGTTGCCCATTGTTCCCGTACTGGCCTATAATCTTCCGACTCAATACTGTGGTCCGCGAATAATGAATGTGCGACAATCTCCGTGTCTGTGACATTCATACATTTTCTTTCATAATAAGCAATTGTTTCTACAATAAACCGAACTAGGCTTCTATAATCAGCCATGTGGGTTTCCACAATAAACCCACTGGTTTCTACAATTAACCAAATTGGGCTTCCATAATAAGGTCGGTTGGGCTTTCTCAATAATCCAGACTTGGTTTCTTTAATAAACCACCGGGCTTCCTCAATAAGCCAGACTTGGTTTCTTTAATAAACCACCGGGCTTCCTCAATAAGTCCAGTTGGGCTTCCTCAATAAGCCATATGAGTTTCTTTAATACCTTTTCTTTGCTCCTTTCGTCCATTTTAGCTTCAAATTAATTATGTTGAAACATCTTGTTTTTGCCTTCTCTTTATTAGAAAGACATCGCAACTACAAATACTTCTCCTTTGTTTTTCTTTTATAGAAAAACATTGCAATATTTCTTTAATAAATACATGCAAAAAATGTTCTCATCTGTGATTATAAATTCGATTTATAATGTAACAAACTAGTGAGAATTTACCTCCCAAGGCGTTCGTTCGGTCCAACCCTAGCCGCCCCCATTGCTTGAATTGATACTCGAAAAGATGTCTTCTATTTTTTGACTTCTCAAAAAAAAAATTGCCTTTGATTGCATGCTTGGCGACACTTTAGCCGCCCCCAATATCCGTAGAGATATTCCCAAGTAGAAAAAGACGACCCCCAAGTGAAGCAGGAAATGTATCTATTATATCCGACCCTTTCTTTACAATGGCCATGGGCGCATCATTGAGTATAACCTGCCCTCAAGGGTCCGTTTATAAGAGGGCCAAGAAGCTGATAAAGCTAAGCATTTCTTTGTATATTCAATTGCATCATTCTCACACATAAGGCCAGAAGTATCGCTTGAGATAAAAGCCTATGCGCCAAACTTTACCGCCTCCAGAATGAATTGCGCAATGCCTTCATGTGGCTCAGCAATTCTTGATTTTTCGGCCTAGCATTCGCGCCTAGAAGCCCTTTTCTACGAGCGATGAATGTACACCAATCTGTATATAGGTTGACCGTCTCGACTAGTTGTGATGCATGTGCTTTATTCTCGCCCATCTTCTATCGCAACACTTTGTTTTGATCTCTTTTGTTAGAAAACACATGTATTTCATGTAAAAGTATCTTCGATTCTAACAGAACTAAAAGTGTGGTTAAGATACGATGTTCCTCCTAAGCGCCCAAAGCTTCAATTCCTTGGGTAGCGAGTACGCTTTGCTTAAACCTCGTTCATCCTTCCTCGTGTTATTTTGTCCGTCAACGTAGGTCTTAAGATGATTGTACACACTTAGCTTGTTTCTTAACGGAAGATTGATCACTGCATTTGTAGTTAAAGTCCACCGATCCTTCGTTGACCTTGTGAATTCCGACATACAGGCATTTGTCAATTGCACAACAAGACAGTGTAAGCAGTGAGTTTGCAGGCGTGCAACTTTGATGTAGGTCGCTTCGGCCGAGAGTGGAACTCGTTTCTTTTCTATATCAACTTGTTTCCGTCATTGAATTTTGATACTGCTCCGATATCCCTTTAATCACATCGTCATGTGGTCTGGGCTTTTATCGCCGTGATGTATCGATTTGGCATTGTGAGGACTTCTACTGGCCTCTTGCCGGTACAGTTGTGAAATTTAGCTTCTTCAATGCTTTTGCGCAATCATGCATTAAGTAAGGTCTCGCAAAATCTTAGATGCTCTCTATAAATTGTTTGAATGATATTTTTAGATTGCGTGATACTTATCTCGCTTTATCCATTTGAATGGGGATTTGCTGCGTTTTGAGTCAGAATTCAAAGAACTCAAAGCTCTACTCCTCATCTTGATAGACTTATGATGTCTAGGTCTAGTCATATGAACCGATCCGAGCCTCCCCGAGCACTGTCTTGAGCTTTTCTTCTTGTCGGCAACGCTGTTTTTGGCACAATTATTTGCTGCAACTTTGGTGTAATTTGTGTCATGCACTCGAATTTTCCATAAACTCATTGTCCCCCTGTCTCTATTGCTTTGAAGTCGCAAGCATTTATCTTGTAAACAGAGTGCTGGACGTAAGACCTCACACTTTTCATCAAACATTTTACGTTCTTCTTCAGGAAAAAGAGAGGCCAGGTTCTCCATGAGACTCTACTTTGATTAGAGAATTTCGCATATCTTCCATTTTCCGAACGAGGATGGTCGTTTCTTCTTCTTCCCCTCCTTTTCTCCACATAACGACCTCGAGTCGTTCGCTCTTTCTTCCGAGTTCTTACAATCGCTCCCGCATTGATAAATCAACATGCGCACTCGAGCCGATATTCCCAGTTCGAGCTGTTGGTTATGCTGAAAGTAGGGCGCCACCAGGTGGAATATTAGTTACTTGAGTAACCGATTGGTGATTAGTCAAATGCAACGGCAGCATGGCGTTAGTCCGTCCAACCGATGGGTTGTTAGCTCGAATCCGCACATCTCTCGCCAACAAATTCATCCTCACGCAGGGCCCGGTTGCTTGGGCGTCGACCCGAGCTCTCCCTTGATGTCGAAACCTTCGCTAGTAGTTGGGGGTGATGACTCATTCAACAACACGTAATTCACCCTTGAGTAGTCCCTCCAACGCGAAGCGTGAAGCCGATGCGATTGACGACATCGACGCCGTTCTTCCATCCCTCTCGTCGAAGCCTTGGACAACAAAGACTTCTCAAAGCTCTGTGTATTTGCTTGCCGACTTGATTGGTTTTCGAGCGGGCACATCCACATCCATCTCGAGTTGGTTTGCACTCGATGCCTCCATTCGATTCTTTAGAATTTCTTTCAACAACTTCAAGGTGACTTCCCCGCGACTTTTCGATCTTCAACAACTCTTTATGAAAAAAGTTCTGAAAACTCCAGCAACCTTCTCAAGGTGTTATGTAGCTTTTGCAACTTTCTAAAACGTTCTAAAAGCTCCCGCAACTTTCCAAAGAGTTCAGAACTTCCCCGCAACCTTCTCAAACGTTCTGAAATCTCCCGCAACCTCTCAAAGAGTTCGAACTTCCCCGCAACTCTCCCGCACCTTGTTGGAACTTACCGCAACTTCCGTAAAAGGTTGCGACCGTTTTAGTTTCCCTTTCAAACGTCTTTGAAACCCTAGTTAGCAAAAACGCTTTGAAAAACTTTTTCAAATGGGGGAGCACGATCTTTTCGTAGCCCCTTAGTCGGCGCTAAAAGATGTTGGTGCAAAATTAATCACCCCAACAATCTTCGAGATGCGTGTATGATGATCCAATCGCCGCCGTTGATTAGATTCTCCAAAGAATTGTTGATTGAAAATGGTGGGGGTACCGCAAAGACACTCCGATGCTAAAATCAACATGAGTTCTATGCAAGTAGGTTGTTAAGAAAGGAATAGAGATTGTGTACCTTTTGTGTTCAGATTTAGCCTCTATATATATAGTAAATAGATGTAGCTTTAGGGTTTTGATAGTTATCCTAATAACTTCCCTCATCCGTATAAATCCCAAAACAAGTCCGATTCATGATAAACCCTAATATTTATCATAATCCTCATTTATCTTGAATAATAATTATCTTGAATAATTAATAATATTTAAGATAATTATCCCTTTAATTTAGGATCCCGCATTTATCTCAAACAATATTAATAATTATAAATAAATATTCAAGACTCCCGGGCTTCAATAATAAGCCTAGTGGGTTTCCACAATAAACCCACCGGTTTCCTAACAACCCAAATCCAAAGCCCATAATAAGCCATGCGGGTTTCCACGATAAACCCACCGGTTTCCACAATAAACCGGGGTTAGGCTTCCACAATAAGCCATGCGGGTTTCCACAATAAACCCTCCGGGTTTCCACAATAAACCGGGTTATGCTTCCACAATAAATGGGTTTCCACAATAAACCCACCAGTTTCCACAATAAACCGGGTTAGCTTCCACAATAAGCCATGCGGGTTTCCACAATAAACCCACCGGTTTCCACAATAAACCGGTTAGGCTTCCACAATAAGCCATGCGGGTTTCACACAAACCCACCGGTTTCACAATAAACCGGGTTAGGCTTCCACAATAAGCCATGCAGGTTTCCACAATAAACCCACCGGTTTCCACAATAAACCGGGTTAAGCTTCCACAATAAGCCATGCGGGTTTCCACAATAAACCGTATTGTACCGACATCAAATAGTTTGTGCGGTACGCACATACACTATTTTAATAGGGTACAAACAATTATGATTTATCATACTCTATGGATACAAACAACAGTCTTGTTGCTTATTCAGACGTTGATTAGGCAGGATGTGTAGAAGATCGGAAAAGAACCTCTGGTGGTTGTTTCTATGTTGGTCAAAATCTCATAGCCTGGCATAACAAGAGATAAAATTCACAATCTCTATCAACCTGTGAAGCAAAATATATTGCTGCTGGTACATGTTGTACCCAACTACTGTGGATGAAGCAAATGCTCATTGACTATGGAATAAACATTCCAACTATGAGCATTCTTTGTGATAACTAAAGTGCTATTCGTCTAACAGAAAATCATGTTGAACATTCACGTACTAAGCACATAGATATCAGATATCACTTTTTTAGATAATTATATGAGAATAGAATATGTTCCCTCTGAACTTCAACTAGATGACATTCTCACTAAGCCATTAGATAGGGCAACTTTGGAAAATCTTAGAAAGTCTATTGGCATTGTTAAGGTACATTAGTACCTTATATTTCGGGTTTTCAACTTTTGCTATTAGCACGCAATAGTTAAAACCGATTCAACCTTTCTCTAGTCAAGGTTGTTGTTGTTGTTGTTCTTTTGTTCTTGCGAGAGGATGACAACATAATGGGGGAGAGTTCTAACTTGAACTTGCGCTTAATGATATATCTTTCTGAGTAGAAGATGATGCAGAATCTGAGGTAACGAATTTGTTAGTTAATCGTTTTCCTGTTTAAGAAAAGCCTGTTTATATTTCATATATTTTGCTTTTGGTTAACAAAATTTCAGTTGCAATTGATGTTTGTTCCGTTATTTTTGTATGTGTGTGTGTGTGATTCAATTGTCTCCGGTTAATAAAAACTATTGTTTGATATATTCTTTATTGTTCGGTATCATATATTGTTTTTGGCTTAATGAAATTTTGGTGCAATTGCGGTGATATAATGTCTATGTTTGTTTCAATTGGTTCCGATTAAGAGAAATAATTGTGCAAGTCAATTTCTTTTGGTTTGTATGAATTGTTTATGGCTTAACAAAACACGGGATCATTTGTTTAGTCCAATTCGATTCCGGATAAGAGAAACTAGGTTAATTCTGATCTTAGTTAGACTTATCAAAGTGAAAGGATTCGGTTATTCAAGTCCAATAGAATGCCTTGACAAGAAATACTAGTTAACTAATCTAGTACTTGTCTTGTCAAAAGTTAAAGGTCTAAGTTATTGTCTGAATAATTAAAACTTGATGAGAAAAATAAAGTTATTTCTGATCTTTATTTTGTTCTTATCGAAATAAGCGATTGTATTTATGCAATCGGTTTAGCAATAAAACTAAGTTCTTAGTCAATTTGTTAAACTATTAGGGAAAATTTCTTCGGGAATTTTTTTCCTAGATAACGTATTACAACCAAATTACTTGTAGTTTCGGTTTTGATATTAGTTATCTAAAATGGTATGTGGAACCTTTGTGCTTAACTCTTATAGGTTGTACAAGTCTTTAGATTTGTAAGATCCTTTCGGTTTGACCTTTATTTGCTCGAACCTTTGTCATTTTGTGACAAAAATGGGGAGAAATATATGGAGTAAACAAGTGATTTGCAATAACTAAGGAAAGGACAATGGTACTTAAAAGTTATAACTAACGAAAGAGTAAAGCATAGACTAAGGGGGAGTAACATATCATATTAATACTTGTAGTTATCTTGACTACAAAAGGGGAGTAACAAAGATGTGCGGATTGAAAATCTACCTATCTTACCTTTAGGAGGAGTATTATCTTTGTTATTCAAATGTCAACAGCGGCATTTATGGATTGAGTGTATACAAGTTATTGTGCTGCTGAAACTTGAAATCAAGCGTATGTGTAATGAATTCTTGTAATTTGTTTATTCATAGGTATTATAAGAGTTTTGTCACTAAAATTGACAAAGGGGAGATTGTTAGAGCATATCTCGGATGAACCCACTAAGCGTTGGTATGTCAAGTTTGGTTGTCATATTTTAGTGAATTAAAACTCATTTAAAGAGTCGCTTGATTTTGTACTAGAGACAACTTCGTATATGTTAGACTAGAAAGATTAGGATTATGAGACATACAAGTATAACTCAAGACTTGAAGAATGTAAAGAAGTAACAAGCTACAATGACGACATCATCCTTCCTCTTGAGGTTAATAATATTTTGACTTGAACTGTTTCATTCCTAACATATCTTCCAAGTCGTGCTATATTGAAAACATAACGTGAAGTATGTTGAATGATTATACTCTAGTAGTAGGACATGATCACATGATCATAGTGTTAAGGATTAGGATAACGAAGTATAACGCTTACCTTTTGAACTTCGTATATAAGATATCGACATAATCGTATGAATGCTATTGTGATTATGTATATGGGTAAAGGTGAAGATTTCATCCTAGAAAACAATGTTTACATTTGTTTAAAGGAAGTACATTCATGAACTTGTTTTATGAATAGAAAGGTAAATTGCTAGGCTTATTGGTATTGTTATTCATTGCATATCTTTGGATTACCAATATGTGTGAGCTAGTAGAACCGATCATATCTTGTTATATATCTTGGTAAAACTAGTCACATTGCTCGAGTTATGTATTGGTATGACTTTTATTAGTGTAATCAATCCTAAGTAATCACTCGAGATGGTATGATCGGGATATTTGTAATTGGTGTGACCGATCTAAGTAATTAATGTTACCAATCACAATAGTATTGTGAAATCGATCCTTGTAATTGGCGTAACCGGTCCTAGTAATTGGTGTAACCGATCCTAGTGACTTGTGTAACCGATCACAAGTAATACCATGAGAATATGGTAACCGATCATGGTAATTGACGAATCGATCCTAGTAAATCGATGTAACGGGTCCCTAGTAACCATATGGAGGTAGAACCAACCTTTTGTTTGGTATAACCAGTAAACCCATGATTAGCGAATTGATATTTGATCAATCACATAATAGTCTTGGAATACAGATGAACTAGTTCTAAACTTGGTTGGAAGTGTGGTATAATCGATTCCAAGATTGTAAATATGAAAGATGATTTACATAAAAAAAAGATATCGACATACTTTGAACATGCTCAATAATTCTTATCTTTTATTGTTCAAAGATATTCCTTAATTACTCAAGGAGATCCCGAACCGAAAATAAATTACTTAATCTTTTTATTAAGGTTATTAGTTTTATGCATATCTCTAGAGAATTAAAATTGGTAATGTGCATTTACTAATTGGAGATTTTCTAGTGAGATTTCTGCTATATTGACAAAGCAAATTCCAGGAATATGAAACCGATTTGGAAATATATTGCATATCCCGAGAATATTTGGTTTTGGAAATTCCTTGGTGTCCAAACTTCCTTGGTCTATAAATACCCAAGTTGCATTTCGAGCAAACTATCCCAAGAGCGAAGAAAAAACTAACATTTTGTGTTTATACTGTGGAGCTGTCTATCCTGGGAGAGAAAAGTACCCTAATTAGGCGAAATCTCTTACGGCCGCTCATTTAAAGACTTCCGTGGGATCAAGAAGCTCTACAAGTACCATTGGTGGGAAACTAGATAATTGCAGTTTATTTTAGTTTTCGATTGATTTGATTGACTAATGGTTGTTGAACCTTGATTGCACCTAGTTTGTTTATTCTTGAGAATCTTCTTTCTCGATATAAGATTCACTCAAACTAGATCGAAGTATCGATGAGATCTTTAGAATCTGTTTGTAGATCAAAAGACGTCTTGTGATAATCCATTGTTACCGCACTGTCTATGCGTGATTGATCACAAGAGATTCAAGTTGTGTTGTGCATGTGTTTATTGAAGATCTAAGAAGATTTGAAGACAAAGAAGATTTCTAATTTGGTTTTTATATTTTTTGGTGTGAACAAACTTTATTTATTGGATCCAACTAATATCGAATTTGTTCGATTGATTAGTTGTGTGATATCGGTAGCAATAATAGATCTCTTGAGTTCTATTTGATTGTTACAAATCCGGATCTTATTACTTCGGTAATTGAATATTGGATTGATCTAACCAGCAAAGGAGTTTATTGGTTGAAGACGGAAGAGCCCTTGCATATGACTTGAGATATCTTCATTGGAAAGAATCAATATAGTTGTTACCAAACAAATTTGTTGTTCCTTTCTTTTTTTGGAATACGATCAAAAGGAATTGTTCAAAGGCATGCACTTATGGAATGTCGGACAGTGGGATACTCGAAGAAACTAGGGGAACTATAGGTTTAGTTGCTTGGTCTCAACTCTATGGGTTAGTGTTAATTTTGTATAGCGGCTTAATTATGTGCAGCGGCTGTTGTCAGTCGATTTAGTTGGTGGCTTCGATCAACGGGAGTTGTCAACCTTTGGCTGGGTGTAAGTGTCCTAAAGTCTTAGGAGAGCTTGTTGCTAGTGCGCCACTTACACCTTTGCTCAAACCCGGGGGTGGCCTTAGACCAAATTGCGCTTGGTACTATCTCAAGCGTCGTTTGGTCTCTAAGGTGGTGCCTTTTCGGCAGGCAAGGACATGCTTTCATATTTGGGGATTATCAATTCGGTGTTGGAGTTCGGTGGGAGGAGAAAGTATACTTCATGTCAATGGCTTATTGAGTTCAAGGGTCTTTAGGATAGCATGTCAATGTTGCTTATTGATTTTTCTAATGCTTTCAACATGGTGAGTAGGTCTTTTCTTCTTAAGGAGGTCCGGCTTCATTGTCCGGTATTTCTCGTTGGGTTGAGTTTTGTTATGCTAGGCCTCGCTAATCTTTACTACGATCAATACATCTTGTCTTCCGCAGACTCTCGGTGTTCAACAAGGTGATCCTCTCGGTCCCCTTTTGTTTGCCCCGACACTTCACCCTTGTGAAGTCTATTGCTTCTTGTTGTAAGCTTGATTTGCATGCATGGTACCGGGATGATGGTACAATCATTGGTGACACTTTGAAGTTGCCAAGGCTTTGAGTATTATTGAAACCGAAGGCCCGAGCAGAGGCCTCCATCTCAATATTAAGAAAACCGAGGTTTTTTCGCCTATAGTTGATCCAATGAGTCCGGAGGTTGGTGTTTTCCGACATTGGTAGGCCTAGCAAGGGAGTTAAGCTTTGGGTGGTCCCGTGAGCCTAGATTTGGATTTTATGAGCGACATGGCGGTGAATCGGGTGAATAAAACTATTCAGCTCATGTCTGCATATCAAAAAGCTCGGGGGATCCCCAAAGCGAGATGTTGTTACTCCGAAACCGTGCCTGATTGTATCAAGACTATATTTTGCTATGCGTACTACTAATCCTAAGCTCTTCAACAAGCCTCGGCCTCTTTGATGACCACTTGGTCCAATATTTAAGGCTCTTAATCACCGGGAGATGGTCCCGGCTTTGGGCCTTGCAACCTAGATCGGCTACTCTTCCTATCAAGGACGGCGGGCTTGGTATATATATACCATGGTCGACACTCGCACTTATTGCTATCTTGCTTTCGTAGTCGACGGCTTTGCCAAGGCGATTCTGGTAATTCTTTCACCAAATACTATGGGGTCGCCACTACTGGGCTCTTCGTAAATTCATTCTGTGTATGCGGTTTGCCTTCCACTTTTTGCACCGATAACACGCCCCTCTTCTATGCACTCCCCGGGCGGTCACTTATTTTGATGCAATCAAGAAGCAAATCCCGACCAATTTACTTTATCGCAAGAGACTCCATTCTTTGGCAATGTAACCGAGATCAAACATGCTCAAGATTACCTTTTGGCTGTCCCGATCAGTGGTTTAGATCAATGTCTTGGCCCTGCACAGGTTTAGAGCTGGGTTTTCTATCGTCTTGGTATCCCTTTATTTGTTGAAGGGTTATGCTCATGTTGCAATAGGTCCATGGATATCTTTGGTGATCACGCACTTCAATTGTACTAACGAGGTTGGACTAAAATTCCGTCATGACTTAGTTCGTGATGTAATTGTGAATATTTGTTACAAAGTCGTGTCCATGCACGCAAGGAGGTGAATTTGGGTCTTATGATGACGATAGTAACAAGGATTTACGCCCATGGATATCCTTGTTCTCAATTGGGAAAATGGTCAAGATGTATGTATGGATGTCACGGGGTTTCACCCTTTACCTGGGTGATGGAGTTCGTTCTTTCGTCCCTGTGCCAGGCTATCTCTAGAGCGATTTCGTAGAACGTTCTAAATATCCTGGATGAGTGTACCTCACATGGTTATGGTTTGGGTGTTTTAGCCTTTACTACCTTAGGTGAACTTAGTGAGGATACTATTTGTTTTTTCAAGCGTCTGAAGAATTGTTTAGTCAGCCATGACGCTGGTAGTGGTCTAGGTAGTTTTATTTTTCATAGATTGGGTGTCGCTATTCAAAAAGGAGTTGGTGCTCGGCTTTGTTGCTCGGCTACCAAACTTAAAAACTCTCGTATTAAAAAAAAAAAAAAAAAAAAAAAAATTATGGACTAGGTCCCGGGGTTTTCTGCACTTGCGGTTTCCTCATTAACAAAATCTTGCTATGTATTTTACTTTTCTATTTCCACAATTATAATTGTTTTATTATAATTAGAAGTAAAATACACAAAAGTTAATTCCGAATACACTTGATAGTGATCCTATAGAGTTTGGTTAAGTATGAACCTATTATCAAGTATCTTACTTCGTTGTTGTATTGTCTCGATCTTGTATCCATATTCAATCATACAAGTTATCTTGTTGTCGTATCGTCTCGATCTCGTATCCATAGATTTCCATCACACGGAGTGTGAACTCGATTAATTATATTGTCTCGACTGGTCCATAGACAATCACTTTCGGTAGAGGACTTATAGGTGGATAAATAAAAGATTGTGGTGTATTTGGGTACCCTCTTCTTTTCAGAATGCTTGTCCAAATCCAGGAGAGTTCATAGTTTCTGGTCGGTTGAAAAGGATTTGAGTCATGAAAATATTTCGCTTCTAATAGTTTTACCCACAAGTGATCCTTTTTTGTCATTACTCTGCTTGCTAGCTTCATTAGGAGGGCTATATTGAAATTGTGGGGATTTTTAATTCCTAAACTGCCTTGCGATTTTGGTTTAGACATGTCTTTCCACGCTTTTATATAACAACCTTTTCCCTTTGACTTATCTTTATTTCACCAAAAATTTCTTTGAATTTTGTCAAGCTTATATAGAGTTTCTTTTGGAAGGGCAAGCATCTGCATTTGATATGTTGGGTAAGACTGGAGAATTGATTGGATTAAAACTGTCCTGCCCGCTTGCGATAAAAACTTTGCTTTCCTATTTTTTTTTTGATAAGTCAAAAAATTGTATTAATGAAATAAAATTATTTACAACATAGTTTGCAAGAAAAGAGGTCAGAGTAACCCCACAAAACTTATAAACTATTTAAATCTAAAATAAGAAACATTCGGTAATTCAATTGAATTTATAAAATTTGGACGACCTTCATAACTTATTCCTTCTTCATTCTCCAAAAAACAAACCCTCTTCGCTAAATTGTCTGCTGCAAAATTTGCTTCACGATAGGAATGTGTAAAACAAATTGCTTCATACATGCTACGCACCTCCAACCAATGTTGCTTAACAAAACAAGGTAAATCAATATTTTGTAAGGCTGTAATAGCACTCATAGAGTTTGTCCTAATCAAAATTCTGCTAACGTTCCACTTCCTAGCCCATTCCAAACCAATGATTATGCCATATAACTCTGCCAGGTAATTTGTAGTTACTCCCAAACCGATGCATAAAGCACCAACTACATTGCAGTCCGCGTCTCGTACCATAATTCCAGCTCCCGCCATCCCCGGTTACTCCTTGATGCACCGTCGCAGTAAAGTAACAATTCGCCCTGATTTAGAGAGTACCAAAAACACTCCACAACTTCCACATATTTCACTTTCCTGTGACTTACCCTAAAGAAATCCAGGATACGCATGTCTTCACTTGTATTATGCATAAAACTCCGCAGTCTTTTTGAATACTCATGAATTAAATTGAATACTCGCTTTTGGAAAAAAGGCCAGCTTGGATTTTGCTTCTCATACACCTTCTTATTGTGTGTGTACCACAGTTCCGATCGAATGACCAAATTAGCTATCAGCCTTGATGATTCGACTGGAATTCTTAACAGCTTTGTAAGAAAGAACGAGGTTAGCATTAGGTTTAATGTTAAAAATACCTGATATCCAAGTCCATGCTTTGTTTGCAAAGGAACAATGCCAAAGTATGTGCTCCAACGAATCTTCCTCCACATGACAGATACAACATTTAGATGCGAGAGAGATTTTGAAACGACTCCGTACTTTATCCATTGTAGCACAAGCACCACGTAAAAACTTTTAGTTTTGCGTAGCAAGATAAGGATGAACCGCTTTCTGCCATAACAGATTTACGCCTTCTAAAGTAGCATATTTTGTCCTAATCACCTCTCTGGCAGAACGGACTGAAAAGGACCCCTTCAGATCGGGCATCCAAATTCTGTGATCTTGATAGGTGTAGAATACACCGTATTTACTATCTAGTAGTTTATGCTTTCTTTGCCATTTTTCTAGTGAATTATGTATTTTACGTGTGTTTTTGAGTTATTAGGTACTCCGGGGTTGCACTGAGGAAAAGAAGAAGAAATCACCAAAATTGAGCAAAAAGGGCATAATTGTCATTTCATAAGGCGAACACTATCTGGAGCCTAGCCAAGGTTAAGGGGCACTCATGTTTGGAGAAGTATTAAATAATAGCCAAGACGGAGTTAAGGGAGGCCGATTGGCTAGCCCTTATCGAAGTGACCATCTACTATGAGCACCCAACGTGGGTGTATTCCAGCGATGGGGTGTCTTAATCTTCACCCCCTTCTTTTATAACCTAATCGAATTTAGGTTTACACTTCAATTCTTCCCAAAATTCGTTCACTTGATTCCATGGAATCGGCGGAGATGAAGTAATGGCATGATGAATACGGAAAATTGCGGTAATGGGTTTGACTTCCTTGTGGTGTTGGTGGCATTTGGTTAATGTTGATGAGTGGAAGAAGAAAATAAAAAGCTGTTGTTCGAGAGAAATAAAAGGGGATCTCAAAGATGAAATTGAAGTGGATTCAAAGAAGAAATCCATGATGTTCGGGAGATCGAGACACGAGTTGATGAATCTCGGTGAAGGAGGAAGAACAAATGGGTTTATGGTTGTCCTGTTTCTGTTGCTCTCTCGAGTATAAATAAGAAGTCTGTGAATAAAGGGTTTGCTACGAATTTAGTGGTGATTCAACTCAGAGAAGAAGGAGAGCGGTTGGGTTCGATATCGGGGGTTTGGTGATGTTGATCTCTGAATTGAGAGTTGATAATGAATCAAGATGATTAGAAGAAGCGGTCGAGTTGATTACAGTAGCAGATTTGAGTGGTGGTGGTGATGTATAATGGGTACTGCAGGTGTTCTTTGTTGTTCAAAGTATGAGCCGAGATTGCGGGTGTGATCTTTGGTCTTGTTCTTTGCAATTGACAAAAAGAAGATGGGTTTTGTGAAGACCGCGAGAATCTAATGTGGCTATGATTTAAATGCAGAGATGGTCAGGTTGCTGTGGTTGAGAAGCAGATGAAGAATGAAGCTATTGAATGCTCGAATTGATAGATGTATGTGTAGGATTTTCGCAGGGAATGGAGCTAAATTGAGGCTCGAATTTGGCGGACATCTATAAACGAGAAACCGGTCAATTTTCCCCTCCGACGAGTCAACTCGGACCGACGATGACCGATCCATCCATGTGACTCAGTTGATTAAGACGACTCAGCTCTGAATAAGAACACTGACTCGAGCTGGATGACTCTTCCCTCTTGACCTTTGACTAACAGTTGACTGACGGTTGACCTGTTTGACCGTTAGTCATAACGGTGGACTGACAGAATATTCCCTCACGGGCAGAGAACCTCAGGTGGCCGGCGGTGACGGATTCCGGTCAAATTCCGGCCATAATACCAAGTTTTCAGCGAGCCAAAAATTCGAGAATTTTCATGGACTTCTCTCATGGGTGTGAAGACTTGGACTAGGAATTGGATGGAGAATTGGGCTCAAATTTGGAAAGAGAAGATGGAAGAGTTGAGAAAAGCTTGGATTTGGAAATTGAATTGCAAAAGAAAAAGGATTCTATTCCTTGGAAGATTTGGAGAATATTGAAGCCTATAAATAGAGAAGTTTTCTACATATCTTTTTACACATCTCTACACACACAACACTTTTCTTTTCTTATTCTTTGTGTGAACTCTTTAGCATGAGTAGCTAATTTTATTATTGATTGAGGATGAATTCCTAGTTCTTAACATGTTTTGAGTTTTGTTTCAATTCTATCTTGAAGTTTTTCACATGATTATCGATTGTTTTTACTAATAGGAATGTTTATTCATTCATGATTGATTGATAGATTGTTTGGGTGGCCAACTAAATTGATTTGTTAATTTGATCTAAAGCTAGTGAAAGTTAGGGGATAAGTAATCGTTTCTTGACTCTTTACATAAGTAGCAAACACGAGACTTTGCGGAGGGATTCCGTGGAGCAATTGTGTGTAGAAACAACGCTAGAAAGTGAACCAAGCGAACCGAGTTTAACTACTAGTACTAAACCTAAATTCATAAATCTTAATGCATTCGGGGAATTACATCTTGTAAAGCGAACCTCGGGGTGGTTCTTTTGAATAGAATCGATAACTAAGCGGACTGTTACTCGGTGAAATTAGGGATTTTGGGGCTAGCTAAGCGGACTGCTATCCTACGGTTGGTGATAATCTGTGACTAATAACAAGTAGAAAAGAACATAACTTGATTCATTGTTTTGCAACGAAGAAGGATTCCTTGATCTTGTCTCTCTTATTGCTTTCAACTTTATCTTTTAATTTCTTTGTTTATTTTCTTTTGCTTTTTACACCCCCCTTTCGTGACAATTTTTACAACTAGAATCTCTTGCTCCTCGTGGGAACGAACTTGACTTCCATTATATTATTTTTAATTGAGTGGAAATATTAATTAATTTGATTGCACCTACGACACGCAACAAATTTTGGCACCGTTGCCGGGGAGCAGCGGATGATTTTAGTTGTTTTTATTTTTCTTTTTGCTTTAATCTTGCTTTGTTGGATTCTATTTTGTATCTAACTTAAGTTTTTGAATCTTATTTCAGGTGCCAGTTTTCCATGTATGGTGGACAAGAGCAAGCATATTACAACAATCAATACGGTTTTCAACCTCAACATTATGTCAACTTCCAACCATCCTTAGGATACAGACTTTATGGATATTCTCATACATATCAACAACCTTATGACGGGTATGTAAGTGAACAATCATTAGGACGGGAGGATAGTTTTGTTTATGATCAGAAATTCTCTAGTTTTGCAGATAAGATGTCTGCCATGATTGGGGATCTTCAACAAAAGTTGCAAGAATCACATCGAGAAATTCAAAGGAATTCGGAGAAATTATACGAACAAATTACTCAACCTTTGGAGACTTTTGAAGACGCTAGTGTAGCTTACTCGAGCCTTGATCTTATTAATGATCAAGCACCTATTCAAAAGGTAGAGCTTGAAGATGATGCATTTAGTGCTTGGAAAAAATTCCTTAGGGAAAGATATGAGTCCGCGGAAGTGTATGAGTGTTGCAACAATGAGGAAGTTATTCCAACTCCGGATCATAATAACGATCCTTCACCTATTCAAAAGGAGGAGATTGGGTGTGACTTACCTATTGTTATAAACGGTGTAACACCCGCACATGAAGATCTTACAATCTATACCGATGAAAATCATTTTAGTGAATGGCCCGATTCCGATGATGAGAATGTTGAAGAGATGATGCTAGAGGATGAAACCACATTCATTGATTTTGTGGAAGACCCAATTGAACTTGCTAATGATTATGATGATACCAAGACTTTAGTTAAGGTAGAAAACGACGAAGAATGGTTGCAAGGTTTAATAGAGGACCAAAATATACAAGAGGTAAGTAATTCACTTGAATTTTTTAAGGATGAAGAGGATTCTATAATACAAGAAATTGTGCAAGGTTTGTCTAACCCTTTGCGTATTGATTCTTCTCCTTTACCTCTTATTGGTTTGAATGTATGTGCTTCGAAAGTATTTTTGGATGATTTTGTTTCTAGATATCCACCATTGGAAACACTTGATGCTAACACTATGCAGATTTGCCAAGAAGAATACATGGAAGTTCCCAAAATTCTATGTTCTTTTACACTTAGAGTGTGGACGAGAATAAGTGTGGGGAAATTTCTATCGAGCAATAATTTCACTATTGTTTTCTTGTGCTAATATTTGTATGGAGTTATTGTTTGCAAAACAGGTATTATGGGTGGATCCTCAAATTTTCAGATTGTTAGTATATGGGGAATGAATCTTACAAGAGCTAAGTCGGGCCGTCGACTTTAAAACAAGCGCTTAATGGGAGGCAACCCATAGGTTTTGTATTTCTTATCCTTTTGCTTTTTGTTATTTCTTTTTCTTGTTTCATATCATGTTAAACTTTCCCACCTTGACTTTACTAGGAGGATTCAATTACATTGAGGACAATGTAAGGTTTAAGTGTGGGGGAGTGGTTAAGCATGTATTTTAAAAAAATTACAAAAAAATTTAAAAAAATTTAAAAAAAAAAAAAGTTTTACATAAAACCTCCAACTTTTAGAGATTTTAGAGTCACTAGCATACTTCTAGGTATGTTTACATAGAGATTTTGACCGACATAATTGAACTTGGAAATGTTAGGGAACTACATTCGGATTTCTTGCTTGTTTGAGTGTTAAATAATGGATTTAATCATGCCGGTGATGCGAATTTGGTGCAGGGAGAAATGCGTTATTAGAGTTGCTGATCAATCATTAGTGGAGACTACCCGTATTCATATCATGTGAGGCACCGACCAGAAATTAAAGAGCTTTCTTTTGAGTGTGTGTCACCGTTCGTTAATTCCGGGTAGAATGGTGAGCTACCCAACCTCCCACCAATAGAAGCACTACTCTTTGATCTCTTGAGTGCTAATTTTGTCAATCATGAAGGGTGACGTCTATAAGATGAAAGCTTCCTTCTTGTAGTTCGATTTGCAGTTAGCACCATTCTCTCTCGCGACAACAACGGATCCATAGAAACACATCATCATCAACAAGGAGCGACATCAAAATCTACAAGGAAAGTTGGAAAAAGTTCAAGGTTTACAAGCAACGGAACGAGAAAAAGAGCAAATTTCAAATACAAGTAAAGCAACATACAAAGAGCGGATTTTACATATATGTTGAGGACTTACAATACAATGAGGTAATTTTATATTCAAGTATGAAGACTTATTCACAAGAGCGAAGAAAATCAAAAGGTGAGAATTGTTGAAGTTTATGATTTTGAGGCGATACAAGTTGTGAAGAATCAAGCGGTAAAATACTTCTTCCACGGCCATGGTTGTATTTAATTTCTTTTGTTTTTCAAAAAAAAAAAAAAAAAAAAAAAAAAAAAAAAAAAAAAAAAAAAGAAAAATTTTTTTTTTTTTAATAAGCCGTGGGGAAGGAAAATCTATAAGGAAGTTTCAAGCGACAAGGATTTAAGGTAAAGAGTTACAAATTGTCAAGGATTTATGAAATTCGAGGGTTTATCATCAATAGTTGAAACCGAAGACGAAGACCAAGAAGTTAAAGAAGAGGAGCGGAAGACGTTTCTATTGGATGCCGTGAGAGTGGTGTTATCATAATTGGCGATCGGATGTGATGGTGAGTAAGTAATCTCATCCTCAATAATAAATGGTTGATTTCCTTTCTTAGAGATCGTCAGAAAAATGGTTTTTCAAAATATTAAAAGATGTGGGTTTTTCAAAATATTTCGGAAGTTGTCCTTCCCACCATTCAACGTGTCGCAGGATTTCTCTCTTCATTCCTACCTGCACACATGTGAGAACCATAAAAAGCCGTCTTTTTGAGTGCAATTATCATAAAATCCTTTTTGGTGAGGCAGAAGTCGAGGCGAAATGCTTATTGATCGTTTCTCAAACACGCGTTCTCTCATTATGGTGTGGTTATTTCTCACTCAACATTTAAGAATGAGAATATGTTCTTTGGTATTTCTAACTTCTTATTACTAGAATGCAGAAACTCCATGTCCTCATAACTCTTTGGATGCTTGTGATGCTTAAACGCTTTGAAGTTGTGAGTTTTTAGTTTGATTTGCTCGAGGACTAGCAAAGTCTAAGTGTGGGGGAATTTGATAGGTGTAGAATACACCGTATTTACTATCTAGTAGTTTATGCTTTCTTTGCCATTTTTCTAGTGAATTATGTATTTTTACGTGTGTTTTTGAGTTATTAGGTACTCGGGAGTCATGACCGAGGAAAAGAAGAAGAAATCACCAAAATTGAGCAAAAAGGGCATAATTGTCATTTCATAGGGCGAGCACTATCTGGAGCCAAGTTAAGGTTAAGGGGCACTCATGTTTGGAGAAGTATTAAATAATAGCCAGCACAGAGTTAAGGGAGGCCAATTGGCTAGCCCTTATCGAAGTGACCATCTACTATGAGCACCCAATCGTGGGTGTATTACGCGGTGGGGTGTCTTAATCTTCACCCCCTTCTTTTATAACCTAATCGAATTTAGGTTTACACTTCAATTCTTCCCAAAATTCGTTCACTTCAGTTCCATGGAATCGAGCGGAGATGAAGTAATGGCATGATGAATCTGGAAAATTGCAGTAATGGGTTTGACTTCCTTGTGGTGTTGGTGGCCGCTGGTTAATGTTGATGAGTGGAAGAAGAAAATAAAAGCTGTTGTTCGAGAGAAATAAAAGGGGATCTCAAAGATGAAATTGAAGTGGATTCAAAGAAGAAATCCATGATGTTCAGATATCGAGACACAGAGTTGATGAATCTCAGTGAAGGAGGAAGAACGTCAGATGGGTTTATGGTTGTCCATTTTCGTTGCTCTCGAGTATAAATAAGAAGTCAGAAATAAGGGTTTGCTACGAATTTAGTGGTGATTCAACTCGGAGAGAAGAAGGAGAGCAAGTTGGGTTCGATATCAGGGTTTGGTGATGTTGATCTCTGAATTGAGAGTTGATAATGAATCAAGATGATTAGAAGAAGCGGTCGAGTTGATTACAGTAGCAGATTTGAGTGGTGGTGGTGATGTATAATGGGTACTGCAGGGTGTTGCTGTTGTTCAAAGTATGAGCTGAGATTGCAGGGTGATGCTGGTGCTGTTGCTGCAATTGACAAAAACAGAAGATGGGTTTTGTGAAGATCGGGCGAGAATCTAATGTGGCTATGATTTAAATGCGGAGATGGTCGGTTCTTTGTGGTTGAGAAGCGAGATGAAGAATGAAGCTATTGAATGCTCGAATTGATAGATGTATGTGTAGGATTTTCGCAGGGAATGGAGCTAAATTGAGGCTGAATTTGGCCGGACTGTCTATAAACAGTAGAAACTCGGTCAATTTTCCCCTCCGACGCAGTCAACTCGGACCGACGATGACCGATCCATCCATGTGACTCGATTGATTAAGACGACTCCGGCTACGAATAAGAACCGACTCGAGGCTGGATGACTCTTCCTCTTGACCTTTGACTGGATTGGTGACGGTTGACTTTGTTTGACCGTTAGTCATAACGGTGGACTGACAGAATATTCCCTCACGGGCAGAGAACCTCAGGTGGCCGGCGGTGACGGATTCCGGTCAAATTCCGGCCATAATACCAGTTTTCCGGCGAGCCAAAAATTCCAGAATTTTCTATGGACTTCTCTCATGGGTGTGAAGACTTGGACTAGGAATTGGATGGAGAATTGGGCTCAAATTTGGAAAGAGAAGATGGAAGAGTTGAGAAAAGCTTGGATTTGGAAATTGAATTGCAAAAGAAAAAGGATTCTATTCCTTGGAAGATTTGGAGAATATTGAAGCCTATAAATAGAGAAGTTTTCTACATATCTTTTTACACACATCTCTACACACACAACACTTTTCTTTTCTTATTCTTTGTGTGAACTCTTTAGCATGAGTAGCTAATTTTATTATTGATTGAGGATGAATTCCTAGTTCTTAACATGTTTTGAGTTTTGTTTCAATTCTATCTTGAAGTTTTTCACATGATTATCGATTGTTTTTACTAATAGGAATGTTTATTCATTCATGATTGATTGATAGATTGTTTGGGTGGCCAACTAAATTGATTTGTTAATTTGATCTAAAGCTAGTGAAAGTTAGGGGATAAGTAATCGTTTCTTGACTCTTTACATAAGTAGCAAACACGAGACCTTGCGGAGGGATTCCGTGGAGCAATTGTGTGTAGAAACAACGCTGGAAAGTGAACCAAGCGAACCGAGTTTAACTACTAGTACTAAACCTAAATTCATAAATCTTAATGCATTGGGGAATTACATCTTGTAAGCGAACCTCGGGGTGGTTCTTTTGAATAGAATCGATAACTAAGCGGACTGTTACTCGGTGAAATTAGGGATTTTGGGGCTAGCTAAGCGGACCTGCTATCCTACGGTTGGTGATAATCTGTGACTAATAACAAGTAGAAAAGAACATAACTTGATTCATTGTTTTGCAACGAAGAAGGATTCCTTGATCTTGTCTCTCTTATTGCTTTCAACTTTATCTTTTAATTGCTTTGTTTATTTTCTTTTGGTTTTTTCACCCCCTTTCGTGACAATTTTTACAACTAGAATCTCTTGCTCCTCGTGGGAACGAACTTGACTTCCATTATATTATTTTTAATTGAGTGGAAATATTAATTAATTTGATTGCACCTACGACACGCAACAGATCTGTACCCTCATGAAGACGTGGCATATTATCCATATCCAGGCCAGCAGCCAGCAAAATTTGCAAATGTTCACCCTGGACATTCCAAGCACCGTCATTTAAGACATCACTTACCCTTGCATTTCTGTCAGTCGATGCGCCCTAGTGTTTCGGCAACACTAGTATTCCCAAACCAAATATCATAGTACAAAGAAGTTGCTCTTCCATCTCCTATAAGATGTTTTGTGTTACAATCCACATATCTATGGATCCAACGCATACCAGTAAAAATGGTTGACTTCACCCCCGCATCTTTAAAACGTCCATCTCTAGTAGTAAACTTGGTTTTAAAATACCTTTCCCACCTTTTTTGAGAAGAATTTATACTCCACCATAACTTCATAAGTAAAGCATTATTCATAGCAAAGAAGTCTAGTAAGACCAAGGCCACCTTCCTTATAGGGACAACGATTTAGTCATAACCCACCACAAAAGCTCTTGATAGGTTTGAATCCTGACCGGTTGTCAGCCGAGCAAAAATAATTTCGCTTTCTCACTCTACTAAATATAAATGAAGTACGTGATAAGAAAGAGTTCGTATCCACAGAGAGGCAATTGCGGCTCATGGAAACATTCTTGTTCAACCGTCCTTTTAGCTCTAGATGAGTGATTTCTCCTCCTTTTGCTCCAAATGACTCCGTTGCACCTAATAAACTCAAAAGCAGACATAAGATACATAATTTACAAGAAAACTCGCAAAGAAAGCATACAGCAATAGATAGATATTACGGTGTTTTACAACACCTATCGAATCCCCCGGCCAAAGAAATATCCTAATCAATCTTTCGCATTGTTGAATGAACTTAACCGGCCATTTGTAAACAACCATGTTATGTATCGAATAGCTAGAAAAAACGGATTTAATAAGAACCAGTCTATCTTGAAAAGAGAGAATTTTACATTTCATAACAGAAAGTTGGCCTCTTAGCTTGTCAATCACATTACTTATGTGTTTGTACCTCACTGCACCTGGCATTACCTTCACTCCAAAATAACGATCCGGAAATGTAGTAATATTTATTCCCAAGTAAGGTGAAATTGATTGGAGCCTATTCAAAGATCCTCCACCATAATAAATTTTGTTTTTTTGCCTGCAAACAGTTTGGCCTAAAGCTCTACGATACTCTTCCAACAAATTAACCAAGTTCGTAACACTTTTCATGTTCCCTTTGCAAAAAACCATAATGTCATCAGCAAAGAAAAGATGGGTAGGAGAAATACCATTTCGTCTTACCATATAAGTCATATCCTTGCTGCGAAAAAGCTTAGTAATATTTCTGCTGAGAACATCTTCAATTAACACAAAAATTAAGGGGACAACGGATCACCTTGGCGAAGACCCCTAAAGATTTTGAAAAAAACCTCTGGGCTACCATTTTGAAGAATCGAAATGCGAGTTGTTTGAAGTATGGGCAGTGCTATCCCGCACGGTCGTGCGGGAAAGCTATATGAGCTAGCGGGTTGATAGCCTTTTGATTTTCATATATAACTTATATTAGCCGTTGATGAAAATGTACAACTGGCTATTACATTAATTATAAAGAAGCCGTCTATTTTAATTAAGAAAAATTTTAAACGCTCCTCTTGTATTCTAATATTTTATGAAAAGCCCTTCTCCTAAAACTAATTTCTGAGAATCTTTAAAGTGAATTAGGGAAATCTCACTGTCTCGGGTGAACATGGAATAATCATGGCTATTCTGACATTTTCGACAAAATCCTCCATTTAGTCCAGGTAGAGAAAACAATAACAAGCTCAAATCTTATATAAATGTCAATAAGAAGATGAAGTTTCTGTTACTTTAATGGTGGAGAAGAAAGACTGAAAGAGTTTCCCATTCTTATTTATCGATCAACCCGAACCCTGTCGAAGAAACTACTGAATTGATTAAATTTTTTTTCTCCAGATATCGTGATTGTTATTGGTCAGTTATAAAATTTGGTCCATGTGTTGTTCATTCTTCTTGTTGTTTTCCTGGTATTTTTGGGTGATCTTATCTTCCTAACTTGATTCAAGTCTGTTGTACCTGAATCTCATCGATATCGTAAAAACACCCAACTAAGTAATCAACCTATTTAAGTTGGTCAAATTTTAACTTTTAATTCTAGTTTTTGTTTGTTAATTTTTTCTCAACGTTTATTACAATCTTTATCATTTGAAGAAAAGAACGGTAAAACTCTGTTAATGGAGAGCAGAGCAAAGCTGCTGCCAGGAGTAATTAGCAAATGCGAAATAAGTGTGAGGATTTATTATTAATTTCTATCTTTTTAACAGTGATTAACAGCTGTAACTTTGACCAAAAAACAGAAAGTGAAATATCTGCTCAATCGAACGGCTATCAACCCGCTAGCTCATATAGCTTTCCCACACGACCGTGCGGGATATCACTGCCCTTGAAGTATTGTAAGAATCCAAGAACACCATTGTTCAGAAAAACCATATTTTCTAAACACCTCCAGACAAAAGACCAATTTATTGTATCAAAGTCTTGAGAAATATCAAGTTTAATACCTAAATTAAACTTTCCCAGACGACCGTGCGGGATATCACTGCCCTTGAAGTATTGTAAGAATCCAAGAACACCATTGTTCATAAAAACCATATTTTCTAAACACCTCCAGACAAAAGACCAATTTACTGTATCAAAGGCTTGAGAAATATCACTGCCCTTGAAGTATTGTAAGAATCCAAGAACACCATTGTTCAGAAAAACCATATTTTCTAAACACCTCCAGACAAAAGACCAATTTACTGTATCAAAGGCTTGATAAATATCAAGTTTAAGACCTAAATTACCATCCTTGCGTCTGATTTGTAATTCATTCACCATTTCAGATGCTAAGGTGATATTCTCATGAATATTCATTCCTTTCATGAAAGCAACTTGTTCTTCAGAGACCAATTTACCCAAGACCGTCCCCAATCTTGTAGCCAAGATTTTGGTAAAAATTTTGAAGAAAAAATTGCTAAGACCAATTGGTCTAAAGTTACGTAGAATATTAGCCCCACTAACTTTAGCAAGAAGAATAATAAGACTAGAATTACTCCCATTGGGAACACTCTTAGTCTGACAGCAATGAATAATAGCTTTGAACAAGTCCTGATGTATTATGTCCCAACAATGCCTATAAAAACATGTCGAGAACCCATCTGGACCAGGTGCACTATCCGTCCCCAAATCAAAAACAGCTCGCTGAATTTATTCAAATATTGGAATACTATCCATCCATTGTCTTTCCTCAATCGAGATAGACTCATGCTCATGCTGAAATAAGTGTTCTTCAATTGGAAGATCGGTACCATTGAACTTGGATTCATAATAGTCCACCACATGGTCTCGGAATAGATCAGGATCAGTGATAATAGTACCATCATATGCTACCAGCTCATGAATAGTATTTTCCCTCTTCCTAATGCGAATGATGTTATGGAAATAAGCAGAGTTACTAGAACCCTCCAAAAATCATTTATTACGTGACTTTTGTTTCAACATAATATTCTGTTGCTGCCAAACTTCATTGACCTCAACCAGAACATCTTTCATTACATTGAATTTACTTATATCAGAAGGATCTTCATTTGAGTTTCTTAAAGCAACTTCGAAACTCAGTTGAGCTTGCTTCAGCCGAATATTTACATTGCCAAAAACTGTTTGATTCCATTATTTTATTGTTGCCTTCAACCTTTTCTGTTTGAAAGGAAAAATAAAATCAGGAGAGCCATGAACATGAGCATCCCAACTCTCTTGAACTAACCGTGAGAAATCTAGATGTGAAAAACATATTTTTTTAATTCGAAAAGGAGCTCGTCTTGGTATTTGAGTTAAAAAAGGATAACCAATTAGTGTGGAATGGCCGGAAACTTCCCTAGGAAGAGCTTTACATCGCCAATTCGCAAACTTAGTTAACCAGACTTCATTGATTATGGCACGGTCCAATTTGCTGATAATACGATTAACACTAGATTTTCCATTGCTCCAAGTGAAATTACAACCCAACGAGTCTACTTCAAATAGGTTGTTATCATCCATCCGCTCCAAAAATTCATTAATGCAAGAAGTACGCAGTTCATTACCTCCCTTCTTTTCATCACACAGTTTCTTTCCAACCTTGAAGAGTATTGTAGTAACTCAAGGAGTGGTTCAAAATTCTCTTTTCTATTTTTATCGAAGAAAAGAGGAGTACCAAGATACCTGTCCTTTTTTTGTCATCAGGGGAACTTTTAGGATTTTTGCAATTATCTTTCCATGTTTTGGGTGGATTTTAGGGATGAAATATATTCCAGTTTTTTGTAAATTTACCATTTGCCCCGTAATTTCCTAGATAATATATCCAATAATTTTTTTGCTTCCCCTAAGTATGCGTTGGTGAATAGAAAATAGTCATATGCGAAGAATAGATGGGATATAAAAACGGCATGCTTGTTTATTTTAATCCCCGATATTTTATTTTCTTCTATGGATTTTTCAAGGAGTCTTGGGAGGACCTCCATGCAAATTAGAATTAGATAAGGAGATAAAGGGTCTCCCTGTCTTAAATCCCCTAGAGGTGGAGAAAGTTGGGCCCGGGGAACCATTTAGAAGAATAGAATAAGAGGTTGTGGATATGCATTGAGAAATGAGGTTTACCCAGCAATCGCTAAAACCAAAGGAAGTTAAGGATTTTTTAATAAACGCCCACTCCACTGTATCAAAAGCTTTTGATAGAGCAATTTTGAGAGATAAAAACCCCTTTTTTTTGTTGGACGTTTTCATCGAGTGAATCAGTTCATGAGTTATGATGATATGCATTATTTGTCTTCTAGAAGAAACATAGATTGATTTGGGGATATTAACCCATTTAAAATGGGTTTTAGTCTGTTTGCTAGAATTTTTGAGATGAGCTTATAAATAGTATAGGCGAGGATGATGGGTCGAAAATCTCTTTGAGGTTTGAGAAGTTGAGATTTTTGGTATGAGAGTAATGAAGGAGTGGTTAAAGTCTTTTCCATAATCCAGTCCTAAAGAATTCTTACGTAGAACTTATTATATCAGGGCTCAAGGTGTCCCAGTTAAACCCGGTTGGAAACCGTCAGAACTGGAGCACCCCAAGATTTATGTTTGAGAGTGTTGACAGATTTCTTCTTTAGAAGGAATTTCGGTTACATCTAAGTTTTCAGTCGAAACACAAGGATGTATACTTTCATCTAGGTCTACATTGTAATTCTTCATTGTGAAATGATTGATATGAGAGAATTGATTTGGTCACGTAGGAAATCCGGATCACGATGGTTCTCCTGGGAGAATGAATTGCATTAGTTTTCTTCTTATTTGAAGTAGGGGCATGAAAGTATTCAGTATTTTGGTCGTATTCTTTGAAAAATTTATCCCTTCAGAGTTGATGGTAATAATCATTTCTAATTTCGTACCATTTTCCTAGCTCATCTTGGATATTTTGAGGATATCTATCTTGGGGATATGTTTCCGAATTATGAATGTTATCTATTTTTCTATTATGGGTTTTTATATTTTTATGAATATTCAGAAAACATCCGAATTCCACTAGGCTAGATCGAAGAAAAATATTTCAAATTTGAAGCAAAGTTTTTGGGTGAAGAGTTGGTTGATTATAGATTCCTAGACGCTTCAACAACCGTTGAGAGGGATGGATGGGAGAGCCAGGACCTAAGGCATCTAAAATGCTTATGAAGTTTTTTTGTTTATGGGTTGGAGTCCAAAAGGATAAGAGTGTGGTCAGAGCCCATTCTGGTTAGGTGACTTAACTTTGTATTTGGGAATAATTGAATCCATTGATAGAATATTAAAGCTCTATCTATCCTTACACAAACCCGCATCTTGGAGCCCTGGAGAGTCTATTATATGTCTAACGAAAGTTTTACTGCTTGAGCTCGTATTATTGCCACCTTGCTTTTATACTGGGTTCAGGATTATATTCAAGTCTCCAATTAGGACCCATGGTTTTTGAACTTGTCTCTCTAAGTTCTGAATATGAGACCATTGAGCTATTTTTTTCTTCTCGTTGTTTGCACCATAAATACTTGTAATTTTAGTTCTTTATCATTGCATAATGCTTCAAAATGTGAGACATTAAGTTATGCCGAAACTAATTTTAATTCTACATTATTATGCCATGCAATTGCTAACCCCTTAGTTATTCCCACCGACGGAAGTATGAACCAATCATGGAATTTAGAATTTTTCATAAAAAGGTCCATTTAATCGAATGGGGCTTTAGTTTCAGATAGAAAAATAATATCTGGTTTATAAAAATTACATAAATGGTCTAGATGATCTCTAGTAATTGGAGTTCCAATACCCTGTACATTCCATGAGAGAATCCTCATGGCAGAGCTGAAAAGGAAAACAAAGAAAAAAATAGAGCAAAAAGGAAATATAAAAAGAAAGACCAGAATTGAGAGGTCTCGAGAGCACTAGGAAACCAAACAATTTTGAGAAATCAAATTCACGAGTATAAAGAGATCGCACTAGAGGGAAAAACTACGATTAGAGTTAAAGGCAAAAGGAATAAATCTGTCTTAGGGGAGAAAGTGAAGGGCTTATAAACAGTAAAAGCATGAGACACTGACCCATGAATAATAGAAATTTATGAGCTCAGGGGAATAAAAAGGACTAAGAAATCGACACCAGAAGAGAACTACAACAATCCCAACAACAGAGCTCACTCTAGCTAGAAAGGTTACAGAATCAGGAAAGCTGAGAATTTTAAATTGAAAAAGGCAGTAGGGAAGCTAAAGCTATTCAGCACTGAGTATGAACTATGGCTATGAAAATGAAGGAAGGAGGCAAAAGGAAAAATACAAGGAGATAAATAAATCAGAATCACAAATTCTAAACCACTCTAACAGTCAAGCAACATACCAAAAAATCATAGAGATAAAGCACTGGAGAGCTTAAAGTTATATATTCAACACATATATAAAGGAGATTGTTATAATCCCGCAAGTACTACACCGGCTCAAGCCGAGATGCGAAGGTGAAGCAAAGTGCATGGGCAAGTGATTAAACTAAAAGAACTAGGTAAATTAACTACAGAAAGAAAGACTAAAAGAGCTAAACAAGTAAAACTATAACTAAACTTAAGCTACAACAGAAAGATAAGTACAAAAGACAGTAAAGGGACAGCTAAAAACAAGTACAAGGACTGAATTAAAAACAAGCAATAAAGCTAAAAACATGTGACAAAAAGAGGAGCTTATGGGGTCTGATGGCAATGTATCCATGTATTCTTAACTTCAGGTTTGTTGTTGCATTGAGATCGGGTTCTAGATAGACTAGTCTTCATTATTCTTCTCATAGGTGTTACCATGTGAAGAATCCCCTTTAAACCATTGATAAGGGTAATTCTTCAATGATCTCTCAGATTCAGAGTCTTCAATTTCTGTAATTTCCACTTGTCTTGGATTAGGAGGACCCAGAGTCAGTTTCAGGCCATCTAATCTTGGGCTTTTTGGTACAGGGAGAGGATTGTCCAAGTGGAAGTAACTCTTCATCAAAGCCCAGTTTCTTAAGTAAGTAGTACTATCAATGTTGAAAAAGCGGGGGGTACAACAACCTCATCCAATAATTCGCTTAGCAATCTGTATGGACTAACTCTTTGATATACTTTTAAGAGAATCAACTAGACAGTCAGACTCAATCTTAATAAAAAGTATATCAAAGAGTTATATCTCAATTTCTCGATTCAATATTTAATCAAGTAAATAGAAATCTGCGAGTCTAATTAAATACAAGAGAAATTAACTTGAACGTTACCAAAGACCAATGTTCAAGGATCAATCAATTTCAATCAACAACCAAAGGTTGGTTTTCCTAATTGATTGATTCAACGCACAACCTGTGATATTTCAATTATATAATAAAATATAATACGGAAAAGAAATAACACAGATACCAGAAGTTCTGTTAACGAGGACCGCAAATGCAGAAAAACCCCGGGACCTAGTCCAGATTGAACACACACTGTATTAAGCCGCTATAGACACTAGCCTACTACAAACTAACTTCGGTCTGGACTGTAGTTGAACCCAAATCAATCTCACACTGATCCAAAGTACAATTGCGCTCCCTACGTCTCTGATCCCAGCAAGATACTATGCACTTGATTCCCTTAGCTGATCTCACCCATAACTAAGAGTTGTTATGACCCAAAGTCGAATACTTTAATAAACAAATCTGTATCACACAGAAAAGTCTACAGGAATAGATAAATCTGTCTCTCACAGAAATACTTCCGAGTTTTGTTCCGTCTTTTGATAAATCATGGTGAACATGAACCAATTGATAACCCGGACTTATATTCCCGAAGAACAGCCTAGAATTATCAGTCACCTCACAATAATCTTAATCGACTAGCTAAAAAAGATATTGTGGAATCACAAACGATGAGACGAAGGTATTTGTGACTACTTTTCTATCTTGCCTATCGGAAAAATTAATCTCAAGCCAATCTTACGATTGTACTCAAATACGATAGAAACAACAAGATCAGATCACGCAACTACAGAGAAAATAGTTGGGTCCACCTTTGACAATCCCAATGCAGTCTTCAAGTCGTTAACCTACAGGGTCTCGGTAGAAACCTAAGGTTAAAGAAGAATTGACTCTAGCTTATACAACTAGTATCACACATGAGGTGTGGGGATTAGGTTTCCCAGTTGTTATAGTTCTCCTTTATATAGTCTTCCAAATCGGGGTTTGCAATCTAAGTTACCTTGGTAACAAAGCATTCAATATTCATAGTTAGATGAAAACTTTGATTAGATTCAAGCTAATATCTTTCAATAGTTATATCGAACTTAGCTTGTTATACACAAATGAAATGCACGCTCATTTAGGTTTGTGTAACCGTACCTAAACGTGTACACTTAGTTGGTTCAACAGTAGTTAACCAAATGCCATATGAGCACTTTTATATCAACCATATTCGTCTTCACCATAACTAGTTCAAATGACTCAAAAGAACTAGTTAGAGAGTTGTTCAATTGCTTATATCTCATAGAAGTATACAAGACACAATCGAAGCAAAAACGATTTTGATTCACTCGAATCAATTCATGAACTTTATAGCCACGGCTTGCAAATATGCATTCCTTAGTTTATATAAGTTTAAGTTCACGAATAAACCGTTTTTAGAAAATAACCCACTCAATTATGCATACCGGTACGCATACTTAAGTACCCGGATTAAGTTTGTTTTCAGTTCACAAACTCCAGCAGAAATTCACGGGACGTGAACTTCCAACGATACGCGTACTTTAGTTAGGTTATCTGAGCAGCAAAGTACGCATACTTTGGTTCAAGGATTTTGGACTTACACAAGTATGAGTTCACATACAATGTTTATATCCATTTAAGGTTATATATTCTAAACTCTCATTTCAATCATTGAAACATTCTTAGAGGATGTTAAATAGAGGTTACTCACACACTATTCTTTATCAAAGCGATTTTAAAGATATTGAAATAATCAACATGACTTTCGTAACTTGTATGAACTTGGCCAAATCAAAAGCTTACCAACACATATTTCGAGAAATAGATGATCGAGATAAACTCGGCTCAAAATAGCAAATGTGTATTAATCGAAGTCTATATAGCAATACGACTTTTGTCTCAAGATAGGAGATAGATTAGATAGAATTTTGAGTGATAGATAAGTTCAAGTCTCCACATACCTTTGAGTCGATGAAGTTCCACCAGTTCCTTGAGTAGTTCTTCGTATTTGTATGATGAACGCCGTGGAGTCTATAGCTCAACTACACTTTTTATCCTAGTCCGAGATAGCAACGCTCAAGACTTATAGTTTTGGCAACTAAACTTGACAAACAAGCTTGAGATAGAAACGCTCGCGAGTTCGACCGAGCAGTGCTCTAACAAGTGTTATTTTGCTGCTGAGATGAGGAAGCTTCATCCCATAAACCATTTGCAAATTTGAATGGATTGCCAGGTCTATCTCTCTTTTGAATAACTTTACACATATAAGTATCCATATTATATCCAGCAGAAGCAGTATTATGAGCAGATGGATATATATCCACCTGAGCAGCACTATTAACAGTTGTATGATGTGCAGATTGTATTAATCCACTTTGGTTTTCCTTGTCATCTACTAATTGAGAAAGGTAATCATTACAAGTTACCTCAGTTGCAGCTTGATCCACAGAAGAATTGGTGAGGATGTCTTCAGATAATTCCATATTGTGTTGAACCATCATTGGTTGCATTTGTTCCTGCTGCAAGACCACTTCTTGTTGTATTGCTAGCAAAGCTGCATCTGCATGTGCTTAATTAATCTCAGCTTGGTGTTGAGTCAATTCAGCTTTTAGGCAGTTTTTCATTTTATGACGAAATTAGAAGAAACCGTGTGATATTGGGTTGGATCAGAGAACAAATCTAGCCAAATCTTATCTTTTCTGCATCTTCAAATCTGATTTCATTTATTTTTTCTTGCTTTTTCTTCGTCTTCGTTTAAATCCCCCATTAAGATTGTTAACTTTGAACTTTTATATTACCACATGTCAATTCAAGGAAATAAACTCTATCTTTACAATCGATGTAACTTGAAAACAAAACCAAATTAAATCATTATCTGACGATATAGAAACTAAATCAGAAGAAACCGTGTTAAAGTGGATTGTATCAGAGAAAAACTCTATACAAAACTCATCTTTTATGAATCTCTTAATCTGATTTTTCTTTTTTCTTTTTTTTTTCTTCATCTTCGTTTGTATCACCCACTAAGATTGTCTATCTTTGAAATTTTATATTACTTAATCTCAATTCTTAGCAGAACCCTATGAATCCATTAATAAATTTTACTATCAGAGCCCAAGAGACGGCTGATTAGTCGCTCATGTTGAGAAGAAAATTTTCAGGAAAAAAAAAACTCGAAAAAAACTAGTTCTGCGCTAAGGTTTTTTTTTCGGGACTTCAAGGATCCGCCACAGTGAAATTGAAGAAGATGGGTTCTGCAATTGAAGTTGATCTTCTTCAAGGATCTCTATTCTTAGCAGAACCACATTGAAGTTGATTTCATGTAATCGTTTTTCTTCTATTACGGAAGATATTTATTTGATTACCAAAATTAATAAGTAGAAGATGGGTGGATCTGATGGATAATGGATCTAATTTTATGAAGGATGATTCATCTTTCAATCTCCATCTAAACAACAAAATTCAAAAATAATAACAAAATCTAGCAATAACGAAGAATCAAGATTCAATGGGACTCCGAGGATATTTGCTTTCGTTCTTGAAAAAAAATTTGATCGAAAAGCAACCGGGCGAACCGGATAAAAAACCAGCTGGGTCAGACGGTTCGCTAGTTGAACCTCCCGGTTAACCCGATTCACTGGTTTTTTTTAACAGTTTGGTGGGTCAGTGTTGAACCATCTTTTTTCTCCTTTGGTTCCCACCCGGCCCAATCGTCCGGTCCGGTCGGTTCTTAAAATACTGCTTTGGAAAATTGTTATTATTTCAAAATGTAATCTTAATAGAAACAAATTTTTATTTAACTCCTTCGCGGGTATAAGGAGAACATACCGTGTACGTTAAACCAACTTGAAGAAAACAACTTTTTTTTTACTTTTTTTACCATTGGATTTGTTATTGTCACAAAATTTAATCTTATCAACATTATTTTTACACCTTCGCTACATTTAAGGAAAACTGGCTAAATTGGGGCCTAATTGGGCTTATCAAAGTTCACTTCCCACTCCACCAAATTGCTATGGGCTACCACACTTCTCAAAAATCCTAATTTATCCCCACATTAATTCCTAAAACAATCTCATATAAATACTAATCTTTCCATTTTCAGTAAATCCAAAAACATAAAAAACCTAAACCTAAAAAGCTTTCTATTTTCATCATAATCTTTCCAAATTCTCAAAACCCTAATCAAATTTTGTTTCGATCCTCTTATCCAAGATCTTCGATCTAACCAAGAAAAAGGTAAATCTCTATCAACCCATTCTATGATTCGCATTTCTTCATTGATTTACATGTTTAAATCTTCGATTTTCGTCCTTCAAAATCTCTGATTACACCCAGAATCGGTATATGTTGACATATCGAATAAACTAATTCTGGGTTTTGTTCTTTGACCATGAAGAGCATGCAGAGTAATCGGTTTATGTGATGATTAACATCAAGCGATTCTAGGTTTTGAAACAAAATATGAAAATACATCACCAGAATTGATTTATAAGTGCTTTATAATAATCCGATTCTGGATACATTTTTTTTAAAAAACTATGCGATCCCATAATCGGGTTTTATGTGCTTGTTAATTTACCGATTAAGATTTTCTCTTCAGATTCCATTCCACAATCGGTGTTTATATATGTATCACATAAACCGATTGTTTGTGTTTGACAATCCTGTGTGTTTTGTTGTTGAGAATCGAATTACATATGTTTAGTTATGTACCGATTGTTAACTTGATTTCTGTTTTTTTATGTAGATATGGACTTCGGACACCTAGCGTTTTACACTCGAGAGCTCACCTTGGAGGATATTCTTAGGGAACCACAACCAGTGCCAGAAAGAATCCTCTATAAGTTTGCTTATGGGCGTGAGACCCGTCTTGAACAAGCCCTCGCATTGATTGACAAGCTTGCACTGGAGGAGCTTCATGAGGTCATGAGGTTCACTAGGATGAGGAGAAACATGATTTCAGCTGAGAGGGATCGCCATGGATTTATGGAAGGTTTGTGGGAAGAAATGGCTCAACTTCAAGCCGTGGCTGAAGAAGAAGATGCTGCTCTTGATGGTGGTGCTGCTGGTGCTGCAAATGCTCCCGGTGGTGCTGCTGATGTTGATGCTCCTGTTCTTTAAGTTTTTAAGTTTAAGTTTTAGATATTAAAATTTTAAGTTTATAAGACTTGTGGGTGTTTTAAGTTTTTAACACTCTTTTGGGATGTTTAAGGTTTTTATTTTGGATGATCATGGTGTTGAACTTAATATACATTTAAAGTTTTAATTATATTATGTGTTGCAAAATAATTCTAGCCTGACATGCCAACAATCGGGCTACTCGATATGTCAACATAAACCGATGGTGTAGGTTCCATAAAGGAATCGGTTTATGTGTGGGTTATGTATAATCCGATTCTTCATGCCTTAAAAATGCTTTTTTTCCTGTATGTTTTTCAAGCTACAATTGGATCACATATGCATATATATAAACCGATTAGTGTCGGTGAAAATTCAATTCTTTTACATGTCTTTAGTCGGTTTATATTGGTCACAAGGAAGTCCGATTCGTGCTGGCATAAAAACACAATCGGATTTTACACACCTTCAAGAAGACCGATTATTTCAAATTATTTCACATTTTTCAAAAAAAAAATAGTCGTTAGAGACTTTCTCTATATATAGAGACCTCATCCTTGGACCCCATTTGGCCCAAAATTGCTCATTCTATTCCCTCTCACTACATATACTCCACAACTACTCATTTCATACCTCCACAATGGCTTCATTTGATTCAAATAAAGATCTATCCATCACCAACGCATGGTACGCCGAAACTCGAATAAAAATCAGTCCTCCGTAAGGGTATATGTCGAAACCTTTTGGACAAAGGTGCATAACAAATATAGGCAAGAGTTTGGGAATCCTAATGGAAGAAGTGTTCAACAAGTGCATGATAGGCACGTAGTCATCGAAAATGCGATACTTGGTTTTTTAGCTATCCAAAAACCGATTTTGAACGCTAGCCACTTTGGATTGTCCATTGAACAATTTGTAAGTATTTTTGTGGTTTATTTTACGTGATCCATGTTGTTTGATCTTCCTACTAAACATCACTAACAAAGTAAGTTTGTGTTTTGTTTTTGTAGCATGAAGTCGTGAAAGCGCGCTACTTGGAGGAAAAGGGGGAAGCATTCGCATTCGATGCAAGCTATCAATTCATGGTATCCAAAATCCCGGAGTATGCCCTGGACTTCATGTCGAGTGAATGAGACTCGGATTCCTCCAACGAAGATTGATGGTTTTAGAAGTTTTGGTGTAGGTTTTGTGGGTAGATCTCTATGTAAACCCTCACGAGACTATAACTCGTCCACTAGGGTCGCCCAGGGGTTTAAAGGCTTGATGCATGTGCTAAATGCATCCTACAATAATAAAATGAATGAAAAAAAATTCTTATGAAAGACAACAATCGTTTTACATATGTCACATAAAACCCCGATTTTCACAATCGGATTTTACATAGCCAAAGTCAATCGATTTTGGAAGTCCTCTGTTAATTCTGAATAAACCAACCCAGAATCGGTTTATGAGTGCATGAACGTAAACCGATTCTGGGTACTGTTCACGAAAAAAAATATCAAATAATTTAAGTTGTTTGATGTTTTGAAAAACTCTTTAACATTAATTGATCTCACATCTAAAACATAATTAACACCCAATACGATTACTTAGTGCTAACTAGCTTGAAACCCGTGCTACGCACCGGGACTGATGGAATTTCTTACATCGTCAGTTCATGTTCACTGAGGCGGGGCTTCGCCCCGCACCCGTCCTAATAAGAGTTCTAATAGGCTTCTAGAATTACTATCCAATAGATTGACAATTAACAGCTAAAACTTTATAATAATCAAATATATAATATTATTATGATTTGAGGATCTAACATGGTTTTGAAAACTAATTTCATGCAATATAATAAAATAATAATCAATTTTACAAATAAACTAAAATATTTTAAGCTATAAATACACAATTAATTATTTTTTTAGTATTTAACCCGTGCTTCGAACCGGGTACGACAGAATCGATCCTCAGTTGGGCGAAGCCCCGCACCTGTCCAAGAAAGGATCTCAATTAACAACTGCATTGTACCATGAAAACACCAATTATCATTTATTTATTTTTTGAAGCAATCATTTAGTAGAGTAAAAATCGGAACCAAATTATTCATCGTTTACATATTGTTTAAAGGGTTGGAGATTAAGAAATCCTCTTAAATAAAATAATTTTGAAAAATTATACTGACCTTTGAAATCAATCAGTAGTTCATTACATTACATGTATCAGTACTATTGGTAGTTAACTGAAACATCATACTTTCTATACAGTTATATCAATATCTGATATTGGAGACACTAAAAAAAAACACGATGTTAATATAAAATTGATTGAAAACTCTAAATGGTGCATAACATATGAATTGCTTCCCGTCAAAGAAAATGTTATCAAGGAAATGCATTGATATATGTTTCTTCGAAAATCATATATTTGTGTTAAGAATTAAGGGACCAACTTAACTTCTCTTCCAGGCTCAAACTTGTTATAGTTAAATGAAAAACCACACTCATTAGTCATTATATAGGCATCGATATCTGAAGTTACAGACACTAAAAAATAGATTGTCAACTCTAAATAAGGAAAAGCATATGAAATGTTTCTCGTCAAAGAAAATATAATTAAGGAAACGTACATATATATTTTTCTTCAAAAATCATACACTTGCGTTAAAAATAAAGCGGCTAACTCAGCTGTTTTTCTTGGCTCCAACTTCTTGTAGTTGAATGAAAAATTACACATATTATGTAGTTGTGTTGATATCTTACATTAAAGACACTAAAAATAACACGATATTAATATACAACATATTGCCAACCCTAAATAGTCCAAAGCATACAAAGTGCTTCCCGTTAAAGAAGCAATCAAGTAAATGTCATTAGTCATTATATAGGCATCGATATGTGATATTAGAGACATTAAAAAAAATCAGGATATTAATATAAAATAGATCTTGACTCTAAATAATGCAAAGCATATGAAGTGCTTCCGTCAAAGAAGTAATCAAGGAAATGTCATTAGTCATTATATAGGCATCGGTATGTGATATTAGTGACATTAAAAAAATCATGATATTAATATAAAATAGATTGCCAGCTCTAAATAATGCAACGCATATGAAGTGCTTCCCGTCAAAGAAAATGTAATTAAGGAAACACACATATATATTTTTCTTCATAAAATGTATGCTTGCCTAAAAAATCAAGCGGGTAATTTTCCTTGGCTCCAACTTCTTGTAGTTGAATGAAAATCACACATATATATGGTTGTGCTGATATCTCGACATTAGAGACACCGAAAATAACACGATCTTAATATAAAATAAATTGCTAACCCTAAATATCGCAAAGCATGTAGAGTGCTTCCGTCACAAAGAAGCAATCAAGAAAATGCACCGATATATCTTTCTTAAGAATCATAAGCTTGCGTTAGGAATCAAGAAGCCAACTCAAGTTCTCTTCCAGGCTCCAAGTTCGTATAGTTAAATGAAAAATCACACTCATTATATGGTTGTATCAATACCTCATATTAGAGACATTAAAAGAACACACGATATATAACATAAAAATAGCTTGTAAATTATAAATAGTGAAAAACAGATGAAGTGCTTCCCGTCAAAGAAGTTGTAATCAAGGAAATGCACTAATATCCCACTATGACCCCTTTTGAATATCCGTGATTGTTGCTTTAACCGTAAGGATCGCCTATTGATAATTGGAGTTTTTTAATTGGTAAACGGAATCTGAATTATATTGGCTATGAATTCTTATCATTTTTTTTCTTTTCCTATTTATGACTCTTACTGGTCAGAATTGTATTTATTGTTAATATAAAATAGATTTTCAACTCTAAATATTGCAATGCATATATATGAATTACTTCTCGTCGAAGATGATGTAATCAAGGAAAGTCACTGATATATATTTTTAAGAATCATATACTTGCGTTAGGAATCAAGCGGCCGACCAACTCAAGTTCTCTTCCAGGATCCAAGTCCATGTAGTTAAATGAAAATCACACTCATTGTATAATTGTTTGGATATCTGATATTAGTGATACTAAAAATCGATATTAATATAAAATAGATTTTCAACCATAAATAGTGAAAAGAATATAAAATATTTCCCGTCGAAGATGCTGTAATCAAGAAAATGCATTGATATATCTTTCTTCAAAACTTGTGCTAAGAATCAAGCGGTCAACCCAACTCAGGCACCAACTCCTTATAGTTAAATGAAAATTCACAATCAAATATTAATATATGATATTAGAGACATTAAAAGAACACACGATATAACATAAAATAATTTTCCAATTCTAGATAGTACAAAACAAATGAAATGCTTCCCGTCAAAGAAGTTGTAATCAAGCAATGAACTAACATCCCACTAAGACTCTGTTTGAATACTCGTGATTGTTACTTTAACCGTAATGATTGTCTACTAATTAATGATTGTCCCACAAAGAGAATCTAAATTGTATTGGTTAATTAAATAATTTAGTTGCTGGATTTTTAGTGATGCATGTAGATAATTTTACTATGTATGTGGCTTGATACAAAACATAAAACTCACATCAACCGTAGGTCAAGATAACGAAGTGTCGTTACAACATGGTCTATTAAACAAAAAAATTTCATGCGTATATCATGTTCGAGAAAGAAAAAGAATAATAAGAATAAGTTTCACAAAAAACTATAATTCAATAATTTGGCATAACCCCATCAAAAATATCAGAAAAATTTATAAAGGAAGTCCAATAGAGAGTAGAATGCTCTTAGGACAATAACTTAACAATGTTGTTTGGGATTTACATCCATCCTTATTCCTATTTCCCTATTTCATATTAACATTTATCCTTTTTTCCCCACATAGAATTGAAAATGATGGACCGGGCCAGTATAATCCTGGTTTATAATTATATATTACTACATCATCGAAAAGACTTGTACATGTTTAGAGAATATATCTAAGATGACAAAGAGAATTATTCATTTTACAAATATCCATGTCAATGTCCTTAATATAGGCCTTTGAGACTCGTCTGCAAAGAAAACAATGAGAAATGAACTGGAATTAAAATGATTTGCGTGGCAACAAAATATAACAAAGTAATGGAAAGATTTTTCTTCCCTAAATTAATTCGAAAATACAGGGTAGGAAAAATATTTTTTTTTAACATACTAAATATTTAAGCTAGCCATTTGGGATTCTTTTACCATAAGTAGACCTCTAAAGATTTTTTTGCCCTAAGGTTTTTAGATATTTTGAGTTTTATAAACACTTATTTAAAATTTTCTTTCCATATATAATTACAACTGTTGAAAAAGATTACGTCATTAATATGTATGAACAATTGCATATTGAATGGTAGTAGCTTCCATAAATAACTTAAAAGTATTAGTCTACAAATGGTTTTTTCAAAATTGCTCACCCAAATGATCCTTCACATATGTACCAGTGACAATCATCACCACAGGTACATTTGGACGACCATCCAATATCCCATCCTTGATAGCATGAACCAAATCACCCCATAAGGTTACTTTCATTGTAGTTCCCCTAAAGACGAACAAAAATCCATTAGGCTAATCCACTCAACAAAAATTATTGAATTAAAAACCCATAAGATACCGTGTAGTTTACCTCTCATTCTCAAGCATAATCTCCCTCATAAACACATCACTTACTTTCTCAAATTCTTCAACTGATTTCGTCACAACGTTCGACACGGAATTTAGCCTTCCAATCACAGCTGCAGGAATTATATAAGAAGAGGTTAATGTTTGTTGTTTTTACCAAACAAAAAAAATAGTTTTTTTCTTATTTCCGACTGTTCACCTGTATAATATGTAGTATCATTTTTTCTGGTCCCAATATTCTCAAGAGCAAGGAAACTAAATATCTCTTGGGGGAAAAGTCAAGATGTCAACTTTCAGATGTTCCACCTTGCTAAACCTGTTCAACCACATTACATTTTAAAAGGACACAATTCTATAACCGGCTGATGGCTTGGCAATGCTAAACCTCTGAATGGAATACACATTTCCCTCATCGAATTTCTCTTCAAACAACTGTATATAATCTTTGTCTACCCTAGCATGCATTTGAGTACCCTGTATTATATCCAATCAATAATTAATTTCTAATCGGCTATATAAAAAAAAAAACAATTAACTTTTACCGTAAATATGCAACAGAGGTCGACTAACTTACCTATTGGTCAATGGGATGTAGGTCCAAACTCCATAATTGACCTGTTTTTCTGTTTTCAAACCTCCATTTTTTCAGAACCAAAGCCCTCACGGCTTTCTGTTGTGTCTGATTCCTAACCAGGCGCTTGAAGGGGTATAAACTGTTCCCAAATGTTTCTTACCTACATATAGACATCATATATTATAAAATTGATTAGAGAAAAAAAAAACATCAACCTATTAATATAAAGAAAAAATTGATAAGAGAAAAAAAAACAATTTGACTATGAATCCAAATTGCATACATTTGAATAAGTTTACGTACCACCGGAATCAACTACCATTGCTTCCCCTTTGCTGTGATTTTCTTCAAAAGTCATAGTTGATATCTTTTGTTCGCTACCTCCTTTTGCACACAAAGTACGTGGTTTATGTATGAATAAAGAATGATTTGCATTCTTTATATAGATGTTAGAAACTTAGTTCCAAAGAAAATCTTTAAAATCGTTATGGAATTAAATCCAGTTTTATGGTTTGTTATAAAGAAAATAGGGATGAAGAATGATTTCCATCCTTTATTAATTATTGGCTTTGTTTTTATTAGTAAATTAACCGTATTAATGGAACTTGTTAGATTGTGTTCTGTGTAAATGATTAGATTTTTTTATATTAATGGATATCGTTAACATAAATATA
>JAJJWW010003064.1:0-26094 GCA_023531295.1 Papaver armeniacum
TTATTAAACACTAGAAATGGTGTTGAGGTTAGTTAAAGTCTTTATTGCATCAAGCAACTCTTAGACCTTAAAGGATGTCGGCTAGGGGAATCAGTGCTTAAGTATTGCACTAAAAAATGATCCAAGAGACGTAAAAGAACGCATGAATATGAATTTCTTAGAGGGTTTCTTCGGTCTCAACTATTTCGGTCAAAGTCTAATGGCAGGACTAGTGTTTGTAGCGGTTTAATACAATGGCGGTGTTCGAAAGGGACTAAGTCCCAGATTTTTCTTACATTATAGCTTTTCTTGTTAACAAAGTTTGTGTCTCGAGTTGTTTATTTTTCGCATTATTTTTTATCTCGTATAATTTAAATATCACATGTCGTTAATCAACCTAGATAGTCTTAGCTTAATTGTAAAGAACCTGCAAGATTTGTTCTTGTGGAATCAATTTCTCAAAAAGTATATTACAAGACTTGTTCTTGTACGGTTCGGGTGTATACTAGTTGACCGTAATATACAATTAGGAATAAAGATCTTATTCTAGAAATCTATACGTATTGATTGTTAGAATTTTCCATACAAGATCACGAACGAAAAGTTGGTGATGTATCAGGTATCCTTTCCTTTTGAAAGGTCGGTGCAAAGGGATATATTAGAGAAATAAATTGGAACTTGCAAGTTGAAGGCTTGAAAGAGGCTCAACTATGAATATGAAAGACCAACATACTCCACCTATACTTGAAGCGGATTAGGATCGGGATTAAGATTGTTTGATAGCAAAAACAATGGTTTTCAAAAAATCAAATATGTTAGCGGACTTTAGAATACAAGAGAGAGAATTACAACATCATCAATTGTACCACTTAAACTTTTTCAAGATTCTTCGGAAGAAGGACACATACCGAGAAAGTCTAAGTTTTTACATGGTTTGTTATTCACGAATCCGGGCTTTGAAAGAACTTGGTGAATGACCTGACTTGCAAGCTACGTGATTCGGAGAAAAAGATGTAACCAAGTTCCCACTCCACTTGCCTTACACATCTAGGGTTTAGTTCTATTTCATAAAGTCTTTCAAAAATCTATTAGAGGATATCTTTCTGAAACATGATAATATGGAAAACTATCCACTTAAAGACAGAATAATAAGATTTTGGGACATTTTTCCGAATGTTATATTCAGGCAAATATGAAAAGAAAGGAAACACCATAATCATTGGAGGAAGATTGAAATCTCATTTCTCTAGTCAACTAATGATTTACCTTTCACGGCACCTATAAGCAACACTCAGAAAATTTGGATGTTTTTTTGATAAACGGAGGAATCCTTTTCATTAATGGCTAATTACGGAGTACATCAAGATACTAACGAGAAATAGAAACATACAAGAAAAGATACGGACAAAAGTTTCCAACAAGAGAAAAGAAGGAACATCGGTAGAGAGATCAAATACATGTATGAGAAAAGAGCCGATTGGATCGGAGGAGGAGAATGGTTTTCGGCACACACGCCAACCATTTTGTTTGATTTGTAATCTTCTCGCTGATAAGATGTACTCCTTCATGAGAAAGAGTGATAAGCCCATGTTTTTGTAGTTATAGATGAGACTTCCTCAATGGTTCTTCACCTTCAACCGAACCTCCAAGAACCCTAACCAAAACCAGCCATTAAAACGAAGAAGAATTGCTCTAAAAGCAAAGAAAGAAACCCCATTGAAGGGCAGATACAAAGCACCATTAAAGGGCAGAGAACTTGCTGAAAAGCAAGTGAAAACTATAAGGAAAATAAACTAAATCAACTAAGCTAAACTATGAAATCCAAATAAAACTAGAAGTAATCTTCGATTAAAAGGAGAAATGGCTTGAGATCCGGCTCCAAGAACGAGCAGATTCGAGCGAGGGGAAGATGAGCGGCCTTTGTTTTTTTCTTCCTAAAACCTAATCGCTAGAGTGGAGAGAGGAAAGGAGGGATTTTTTTAATAAAAAAATTTGGATGTTGTAGTTGCTTAGGAAATCTAAAAAGCACGTAGTGGTGTTTTTAACAAATTTTTGTTTTGCAAGTATACTTCAAGAACTTCAACAATGTACCCACCACCTTTGGGGTGAGTAATTGGAATACAGAATCCAGAGCCTGAACAATGTACTTGGTTCACCCACAGGATATCGAAAATAGCTTAATGTATTTGGTTCAGACCGTTGATCTTTTCATCACCCACTTCAATACGGGCAATACCAAAAATGATGCGAAGGTGCCCCAAACGTTTAAGTACAATCTCATGAGAAAGAAGTACGTCAGTGTTCGGCCATCCATTGGTCGTCTTTAATCATCAAATCACCTGATAATCCAATTAACTTAGTTGCTGCTGTCATTCACAATCAATGCCCAAAAGAAAGAAAGAAAAACTTACATTGGCGATGTTACCTATACTCTACCCATATATCATATCATATGGCACCAACTTCAACAATATGGGCAGTCTTTGTCCATCGATGATTCACTTTATAGATAATGACAAATGCCCTGTAATCGCCGTTGGATTGTCATTAGTTTCTGAATCAACACCGCAAGATCTGACACTCTTTTTAAGTTGCCTTTAATAGAAAAACATTTTTATATCCGTCCGATTTATTCTCTCTCTATCTCTATCATCTATCTTCCTCTTTTCTCTCTCTTTCTCTCCCTAGTAAAACAACCTCTCTTCTTCTCTTCTCTTGTTTATTGGACTCTTCTCTTAGTTCCGTCCGATTTATGTTGGACTCTTCCCATGAGTTCCTTTCTTTTCTAAACTAGCTCCGTGGAAGAGGTTTTGGGGGTTTTGAGTGGTGGTGGCCGGGCAGTGGAATTCTCAGGAAAGCAATGGGGAAAACCAGACGAGAATTACTTTACACCCATGGAACCAGCATTATCATTAGGTCAGTTTCTATCTGGGGTTTTCTCTTGTAATGTCACCGTTCCTTAAATCCCCTTTCTCTCTCTGTGGGTTTTTTTTCTCTACCACGACGTCAAGTTATATGTGATATTATAACCTTTGTTGTTGCTTTATCCACTGTTGATAATGTATGCATTTATGGATGATAACTCTGAATCTAATATGGGTTTTATAGTCTTACCCTTGGTTAAGAAAAATGTTGTTGTTTTTGATTGGGTAGGGCAGCTCAGTGGTAGAGCATTTATCTACAGATCAAAGAAATGTAGTTGTGGATTGTGATTGTGTTTCCTAACTGCATCATAGTCATGAATGGTTTTAAAACATTGTGTAAACTTCTCTTTGAGTTGCCTACAGGAATTTCATAGTATGCAACACCTTCACGAAAGACCATCAATGCTTGTCCAGGAAAGGTTGGATAAATTCCTGGTACAACTTCTATTCATATGATTGCTTCCCTTTGTCATTGATGATTGACCAAGGCCGATTCTTTCATTCTTCTGTCCCCTATGTTTGTGTGTGTGTAAGCATGAAAAGGTATCTCATATAGTTTAAAAGTGTTTGATGAGAAGCTCTGTGAAGATAATGTAACAGAACTAGGAACAATGGTACCAGAATATATTTTATAAGTTGGGCATAATTATAATCTTGATGCCCTCTGGATGTCCTATATTTGGGATGTGTGTAAATGCATATTGAATTTTTTTATCTAATGTAATGAATACAACACTTTCATGGGAAGTTTACATTCATTAAATTTCTTTCCCGTGCTTTTAATTTTTCCAGGTTCTTGCCTTGATCCTGCGAAATGTAGAGGTTATGTTCTTGATCCAGAGAAATGTAGTCGGTTAAGCTTGGAACAGAAAAGAGAACTGGTTCACCAAATTGCTCGATGGTCAACGAATGCTGCTCCTGAATTCCTTAGCTCTTGGACTCGAGCAGAGATTTTAGAAATTATATGCGCTGAAATGGGTAAAGAAAGGAAATACTCTGGTCTGACAAAACCCCAGATGATAGACCATCTACTCAAGGTAGTTTCCAAGAATTCTGGAACTGCAAAAGCCAATGACTCACGATACACTAACCGGCTTCAAAAGGCAAAGACAGAAAGAACACCTAGATCAATTTGACAGTGATCCGGGTCATGTCCTCTTAAGCAACACTGGACAAGACCACATTGAAACCCGACTTTGTGAAAATGTTGCTTGCCAAGCTACTTTGATGTTAAAGGATCAATTTTGCAAGAGATGCTCCTGCTGTATCTGTCACAATTATGACGATAACAAAGATCCTAGTCTGTGGTTGACTTGCTGGTCCAATCATCATAATCAGGATGACTCGTGTGGGATGTCTTGCCACCTGGAATGTGCTCTAACACATGGAAAGGCCGGGATTATGAATACTGGGTGCAAATAAGTTAGATGGTGGTTTTTTTACTGTGTTTCTTGTGGAAACATTAACGACTAATGGGGTAACAAACCTTTCCAACCTACCAATTAGTACTTTCAGTTTATAAGTTGTATGGTTATTACGGGATCCTGTGCTGACTGACCCGATTTCTGTCTCTTTCAGATGTTGGAGAAAGCAATTGTTGATTGCGCAGAGTGCTAGACGGGTAGATAAACTGTATCATCGGTTATCACTGAGCCATAAGATTCTCAAAGGAACTGAGAGGTTCACAGAACAGCAGAAGATTCTCGATACTGCTGTGACGAAAACTCAAAAAAGAAGTTGGACCTTTACATCAAGTATGCTCAAATTTGGAGCGCGGCATTGTGAATAGGCTTTCTTGTGGTGCGGAGGTTCAGAAACTGTGTTCTCTTGCTATAGAGTCATTTGAAACTATGTTTCAGACATGAATTATGACCGTGCTGGTTCAGATATCCCGCCAAATGAGTTAGTTACTCTTTTCAGTTTCTAAGCTCGAACTATTTTAAGAACTCAATTTTTTTTTTCATGTATTCTTATAGTATTTATATCCTCAGGTTGCAATATCCGATTTGAAGAAGCCTCACCTGGCTCTGTGGTTGTTGTGTTGAAATATGACAAGAAGAAACTAGAAGGCTCGTTTGGCTGTAGACTCTGGTATAGGCGGTCTACAGAAATGTACTATCTAGAAAAACCCGCTTTTCTTGTGCTGATCCCCACAGACAAGGTTTGTCATATCAGACCTTGAACCCTCAACGGAGTATTTCTTCAAGGTTTCTATGTTTAATGGTAGTAGAGAATTGGGCGTATGGGAAGCTAATTATGTCACTCAAACATCAAGTAAAAGCTCTATTTTAGGTCAGTATGAAGAGCAGCAAAAGAAGTGCAGCAAAATTCGCAGCGGGACTCAACAAACTCTAGTGACACTAAGTTAGCCTACAGTGATGAACACTCTAAGCTTTGTTCGTTTGGAAGACATCAACAAGAACGGCGACTGTCATGTACTAAATAATACCAAGGATAGTGTGCCAATGGTAAGTTCCACATCTGCTCCTCCAACACCATACAAATCTGATGGGATCCATGAGCCATCAGGCTATGGTGTTAAAAAGCATAATTCAGAAAGTGATTACGAGTACTGTACACGAGTTATCAGATGGTTAGAGCGTGAAGGACATATGAAGAAAGAGTTCAGAGTGAAATTTTGACTTGGTTTTAGCTTGAAAGCAACAACGCAAGACATAAGGGTGGTGACTGCATATGTGGATACTCTGATTGATGAACCTTCCAGTTTAGCAGATCAGATAGTAGATACGTTCACTGATAAAATCTGCAAGGAACACAGGAAACCACATCCTTGAATGGTTTCTGCACTGCATTTTGGCATTGAGCTCCCCAACAGGCCAACAGAGAGGATTTTTTCTTTTGGGTAGATATGGAAACTTTAGCAGAAAACAGTAGTTGATAATAACTAACTGAATGTGTATTCTTTTGCTATCTAAGTACGGTAGAATGCAGTTTCTAGATGAAACTTAACATACTTGATTGACTAAAATCGGGCGTTTTGCATATTGATCAATCGTAATGTTATTCATCAAAACATGTTACCAAAATTTATAACTTCCAACAACTGATTTAAGAAAGAAAGAAAGAACAAAACTCATCCAACTAGGCCTATCAATTTACTAACTAGATCCCGTCTTTGGGTCATAAATTCATTATGCACCAGCTTTGCTGTGTTTTTGGATACTTTATCCCAGAGTTGATCAACCGGCTTTTTTTCAGAAATCTACGCAACTCTTCATTTCGTTTGCCTCATCCTCATGTAGCCCCCAATTTCAACCAAATTCCCGACAACAGTTTCAACCTTTTGCTTAGCTAGCATATGATTATTCTTTGCAGAATATTTGGGGATACGGTACGTGAAGGAGATCACCACCCAGGTTCTCAGCTTCATCCTCTCGTGGTCTTCTTTGTGTCACTGTGCATATATGCTTTTATTCTTAGAAGAAAGCTTCAGACTGTGTTTCCACCAAGCTCGTGATTTTCTGACACTACCCTCCTTGGACATTCTTATTGTGTAATTCTTCCTATGTTTTCCCACCTTTTTCAGCCAATATATTTGAGGGGCGAGATATTTTACAGTCTGTCAATTTGCTAGCTGTAGCGCTTCTTCTAGATCTTCCTCTGTAACCTCACGGCGAGCTTGTACGTCTGCAACTAGAGTTTTATGATCTCGGGCGCAGGCATAAACCAAGTCGAGGTCACAAAAGAAAAGCTCATCCCTTGAAGGATGATCAGCAACAAATTTGTCATGTATCCTTGCTATTCTTACAACCCCAATAGGCCACCCCAAGGAATGTCAGATAGTACAAGGGCTGCACAGCTTGTGGGCAATATAGCCCGTTAAGAAGCATGTTCCGACTAGAGTCTGACTCGATCTCGGTCTGATATCAGATCATTTGCTGTTTCATTTTTCCAATGTCTGATTTGTGTCATAACATCTGACTTCAAGGTAACTCGTTGGGCACATTTAACTGGTTTCAGAAAAATTGATATAGTCATATTATATGATAATTTTGAGTCAGATGTGATAAATCAGAATGAAAAGAGTCTGTTGAGTTAGAAAAGAAGAATGGTTTTCATTGTGTGATGGCGACTGTTATGAAAGAATTATTCGCAATTTTCTATGGATGGCGACAACGATAAGAAGAAGTATCATTTAGTGGATTGGCTAGAAGTGGCTCTTCCTAAAGAGTTGGAGGACTTGGCATCAAACAGTTGCATCTTATGAACGTGGCTTTTTATGAAATGGTTGTAGGAAGCTAGGATCTGAAATCAACCCACTGTGGAAGCAACTTATATTTGAGAAGTACGAGCATGCACAATTAGGATTGGTACACCAAATCTTGCAACCAGCCTTATGGATGCAGCATCTGGAAAGGCATCAACAAGCATGTTGAAAATTCAAAGCTAACTGCATTTTTGTTATTGGGGATGGAAGTAGAGTAAGCTTTTGGCACGACATATGGATATGAGAGCAACCCCTACCAACTCAATTCCCAGCTGTTTATAACGGCATCAAACTCAAAGAAGAATATTGTCAATCAGATGTACTCGAGTAACTCCAATTCTTGGATCCTCGGCATCACTAGAAGGGTACAAGATCACGTAATTAGAGAAATTGCATCTCTTCTCCATATACTTGATTCGAATGGAGCAATTCTCTGCACATGTCGATGTTAGATTATGGAAAGATGGCCAAAACACTGGTGAGTTTTCTGTTAAAAAATGTTATAATTGGTTAATCAGGAAAATCTAGAAGACCACAGCTTGTTATCTTGTGTTCATCCGAAGAAACTTTGGTCGAATTTTGGCCAGCAAAAGTCAGTTTTTTTCATGTGGAGTGCAAGTAAACACAAAATATTAACTCAAGATCAGCTTTGTAAAAAGACATTGGAGACCATGGGCTAATCATTTGCTATATGTGCATCAAGGATGAAGAAACACCAACACATCTGCTTCTTCACTGTCAGCTAGCTGTTCATATTTGGGACTACTTTCGAGCATAATTTGAGCTGATCTGGGAAATTCTTCCGTCAGTCGATGTTGCGCTTAGCACTTGGCCGTCATCCTTGAGTAAAACAAGAAAATCTTTCGTCATCAAAGCCTTACCTGCTGCAATTCTCTGGTCCCTGTGGAAGGAAAGAAACCGAAGAGCTTTCAACAACAAGACGCTCACAAATGCCAAACTCGCCTGCGAATTAAACATACCATTTCCTACTGGCTTTATCTTCTGCCTGCTTTCCAGAATACTCCTCTGAATTCATGCTTAACTGGAAAAATGTGGTATTTGAACCTCCTTGAAGACGTCAAGTCGCAAACAGCCTTACGTATGAATCTTCCATTTTTGTTTTGTATTATGGTGTTTTTCTTTGTTGAAGAAACACACGAGTTGTTTTCGTTCCTTGATAGGAACACACGAGTTGTAATTATGCTCCAAGTTGGCTTTTGCCTCTAATAAAATCACTTATTTACCGATCAAAAAAAAAAAAAAAAAAAGAAGACAAACATGTTCATTGAACGGTAAAGGTTTGAAGAAAACTTGGTTCACTTGAACAAAAAAAGTTGGGTGCAAACCAGCCGACTGGTAGCATCTAGAAAATAACCTACTTACAAAATTCGGATCACAGATTCAAACAACAACCACAAACGGGGACCCTAGGTCCCTAGCTAAACATGTTACAAGATGATTATATGCATCTACTTTCTTGTTTATCACTACAGAACGAATCAAATGATGAAGTATATTTTCCTTTCCCTTGTTCTTAAAGTTAGCAAAAGCTGTCTGCACTGAAATACTTAGGTTAGCAGCACAAAGCTTAAAGAGACGGTACTTCATTAATTAAGTACACAAGTTTAATTAATACTAATACTAAAAAAGTTTAGGTAGGAAACAAGTAAATATGCAACCCTTCAAAACTAAAAGGCCTTTTTTCTTTCCACATTTTTAAGCAAAGAATCGACAGTGTTAACCTCTATTCTCCTTGGTTTTGGTTGGGAGTTTTCCAACATGAAACTTTAAATATTTAAATCCCATTTCAATTCCTCTCTTTATTGTATTTCAGTAAGTATACCCATTACATTGTCAAGGGAATCTTCATCCTCGCAAATTATAAGAAATGGAAACTAGAAGTTTGAGCTGGTGTCGAACGGTCGGTTCCGAATTCAGTGTTAAGCAACCTAGTGGTAGGCAACCTAATTTGTTTAAGTATGGATAAGGGTCATATTAAGCAAGGGTCATTTTATAGCTAATTTTTCCATAAAGGCTTTCCTCAAATATCAGAATTGGAGAGGATAAAAATCTTTCAGCTGTGCTCAGTTTGGAATTTATTAGTCTTCTCTTCCCCATTCAAACTACGAACAAAATCAAAATGGAGTAGATCGGGTGAAATTTCGGATCCGTCAATTCCCCCTGGATTCGAAACTTATAACCGATCCCAAGGGATCGAAGAAGATGAGGTTGCTTCAAAAACCGCCGACATTAGCATTACCAAACCAGCAGTGTCCGAGCCGGTTCAAGGAGCCAATACTAGGTTGCGCAGAAAGTCTAAAGTGACTAGTCTCTTCGCCAATGAGACATTAAGCAGCAAAAAGAAATGCCCTTCCAAATCTCTTACTAGTCCTAGTAAGATTTGTGAGTAATTTGATGGAGTTTGGTTCTATAATGGGGTTAAGTTTTCCCTCTTCGAAGGCAAACCGTCAAGAAATGTTCAGTCGTGTGGCCAAAAATCACAAGGGTTTAACCATGGAAGGTTCATGAAAATCCTACTTAAATGTAGCTTGCGCTCTTGGTTTAGTGCTCAAGTAATAATGGTTGTTTAGTTTCTAAGGTTTGTCAAGAGGCCTTTGTTGCTTTTTGTTTATTCCTAGAATTTGGTTGCTTTGGTTGGGGTTGTTTTCCCCTTTCTTTGGTGTATTCGCTTGTGCACGACTTGTGTGCTTCTTAATATAATTCCTTTTGATCGATCGATCGATCAAAAAAAAAAAAAAAAAAAAAAAAAAAAAAAAGTAGATCAGGTGAATTTCACATATACTCTCTGTTTCAACCATATAGAGTTTATGTGAACGCGGAATTCGGGCGTCGATTCCACATGATCACAAACAATCTAAATAAGAGTTGAATACGTGCACTGAGGTGTGAGAAGTGTATAATATGCCTAGGAAGATGATAATTCATAGATTCCAAACCCTCTAGTTTGTCATGATCTCATCATCATCCCCCAAAGCGATAGGTCCGAGATACGAATATGTATGTGAAACTATCGGTGCAAAAAGGTAAAAGAGACAATGGTTTACGTGGTTCAAAGACTAGGGCCTACATCCACGGGTATGAGGTGATTTACTATAAGATAAACAGTTACAAGGATGATCATAAGATCTTGTGATCATCGACCACTCGAGCTAAAACTCTCACTTACTTCTCCCTATTCTCTCTCATTTCTCCTTTTTTTCCTCCCCTCCTCAGTGGAGGGGGTATACATATTTATAGCTAGATTGGGTGGGTCCACTGACAGTGAGTTGTTGAGATCTTATCTTCTTGTACTCTGTGCATGGTCCGCGGACTTCTATATCACCCCGCGGCTTCTACTGCATTCCGCCTTCTATTGGGTCCGCGGACTTCTACGTCAACCCTCGTTTTCTCCGTTGGTTGCCCGACACGTGTTCTCTTAGCCGCATTAAATGCGGGTGGTTGGGGCGGTCCAGTCCACGCCGAGTGGTGTCAGTCCTCTTGTCACGTCTGTGTCAGTTGGACTTCCTCTGACCGTTGATCGTACCTTACCTTGTGATGGGTTAAAGCCATCCCTAGGTGCTACGCGGGACTACCTATCTCGGGTGCTCCTTCATTTCTGACCGTTGGTCTTGACAGGGGGCACGTCATCTAAGTGCCACGGATATCCCTATGTGTCACCCTTTGGATAATGGTCTCCACGTGGACTCTGTTAGTACACGTGGCAATGGAGATAAATAAGTGTACTTACAATTTGCCCCTCTTCTTGCGATCAGGCGTTTGGCTTCTGTTGGAAGAAGAACCGAGTGGTACGTTTTTATCTCCCTCATAACTTCTCCTAAAAAGGTGCTACCTGCATTTATTGTGCACGTTTCCCACGTCCGGCCATAACTGCCCTTGGGGTAGTGGACGGTTTCTTCTGGTTCTATATATAAAAAAGAGAAGAGTGAGAGAATGTGACTTTAATTCACATTCTCTGTTTTATTCTCTGTTCTTGTCTTCATCTTCTTAACTTCCTCTGACACCATTGTTGCCGCTTCTTCCGCCGCTTGTGGTCGTTTTCTTCTTTATCGTGGTCGTTGTCGCGCGTTGCTCTCGCGGTCGCTATTGCTACTGCCATCTTCGTTGCTGCTGTTGATTCACTCTTTGTGGTTCATGTATGATCTTTTTATTCCGTTTAATCATCATCCCTAAGCCAGTCGAGTTTCTGATCTTCTGGTGATGCGTTGATGATAAGTTTATATTTAAGTATTCCCTGGGATTTGAGAGTTAATGCCACTGAGTTGGGTGTTTCATCGGCCATGTTTTTGATTTTATTTCTTCTTTTTAGTTTGGATAATAGTCTGAGAGTTTAAGCAACCGTTAGGTGAAATCTAGGGTTTTCTTCTTTTGTACTGCTGTTCTTGAGATTTTCTTGATTTTTGATCTTCCCTGCCTCTGATTTGAGTTCCTATTCGTGTTTGTACCCGCAGACATGTCCGATCATCCGCGGGTTCCTTATCAGACTCCCCCGTCAAGTCCTCATCGATCTCCCCGGAGTGATCCCAATGTAAGGGGTGGAGCTTCGCCCCCTCTTACCCAGGGTAATCTTCGGGATGGACGAACATCCTCATCCTCCGGTCAAAGGCCTTCACTTAGAAGGGGTGATCCTCCGCAGGGATCTAGATATGCCGTGACTCGTCCTAGAGGTGGGTCTCCTAAGAAGCAGCCGAATCCGCGCAATGAACCTTTGGATGTGCAGCCCCTCCGCACTCAGCCTCCAACGCGGACTAACCCACCCGTGCCTAGTTCAAGTAGGTCAACTAAAACTCTTACTTCGAAGAGAAAGGCTGCGGAGATAGAATCCTCGGGGGATGTAATTCCTCCTAAGAGGAAGACGGTGGGTTCTGTGGAGGATACTACGGGCGATGCTTTTGAGGGTGGCTCTGCTGTTGCTTTCCGTCCTTTATCTCTGGGTAATAAGAAGTTTACCTTCCGACACATTGATCTTGATGCCTTCAAGGTGAAGCATGGTCTTCAGCACTTCCAGGTTCGTTTTTATGCCGCTGATAAAGATATCACTTATGAGATGGTTACCAATTACAAGTATGATGCCTTTCATTTGCTGACAACCGTGGGTGCTTTCGAGGCTGGTTTGATGCTACCCTTGTATAAAGCCGGTGATGATTTCTACTACCGGGTCTTGTCTAGCCGCGATATTGCCAAGAAAAGTCATAATCGCGGGGTGCAACAGATTGATGACAGAAACTATCTTCGCCATCTCCGAGAATGCTATCTTCGTAGCAAGGGGCGAACGATGATGACCCGTTATGCTCCTAAATTAGAAAAAGAGCAAGGGTGGTATACTCGGAAAATTTCAATAAATCCTTTGGAGATTATGTTAACGGGAAGACTCGTAAGTCGTGGTCTCAGTGAGTCTGCGGAACATTGCTCTCCGTTAACACCCGGGAAGTTCGCCTATTGAGTGAGGTAAGCGATTCCAAGATGGCGAGGGTTCCCGGTGCCGAAGGTCTTCCTATTCCTGCTGATGAAAGAATCAAACGTGATCATGATTATGAGTGGTCTGCCACTCTTCTTGAAGTCGTTGGTCCGTGGGCCTATGGTTGGGTCCCTGGCCCCCACGGTTGGAAGCCTACTGCTGACAGTCTTCCTCGCGAAGCTTCTCCCACTCGTTACGCTCATTACTGCCCCTGGCAGATGAGCTTTGTCGGTATGGACTTTGCTTATAGTCGCGATGTTGATGACGCAGAAGACGAAGATATCCCTGATGCTAACCCTCTTCCGCGGAATACTGACGTTGTTAAGGTGTGTTGTTTGTTTTCTACGTATATATGCCCCTTCGTTTTCTTAAATAATGTTGATTATGCCAAGGAAAGGTGACGCCAATGGTTCTTTTACCATTACGTGTTGTAGGTGCGTAGAGGCAAGAAGATTAATCCCAAGCAATCGTCGAATTCTCCCACCGAGGGTTCCTCATACTTCGAGGATGTGAATAGTCCTATGGATGGTGATGAGGACTTTTCCGATAGGGAAGAGCGAATTGAGACTTCTCCGCCTGTTCAAGAAGGTGATGGTGATCAGGCTACCGGTGGTGGTCAGGGTGATAATCCGGTCACTGGTGGCGGTCGAGGTGATGATCCGGCCATTGGTGGCGGCCAGGGTGATCCGGCCATTAGTGGTGATCAGGGTGATCCGGACGTTGGTGGTGGTCAGGGTGATCCGGCCATTGGTGGTGATCAGGGCGATCCGGCCATTGGTGGTGATCAGGGCGATCCGGCCATTGGTGGTGATCAGGGCGATCCGGCCGTTGGTGGTGGTCAGGGTGATCCAGCAATTGGTGGTGGCCAAGGTGATCCGGCCACTACCACTGGCGGTGGTGAAGTTGATTCGGACGTTGGTGGTATTGGTGGTGGCAACTCGTCTATTGGTGGTGGTGGAGATCAGGCCGGGGGGGCTGCTAAGTCCAGTGGGGATGTTATAGACAAAGGTAAGGGAATTGTTCTTAGTAGTGGTGACAAGGGTGGGGATGCTTGTTATGAGTTCTCCTTTGGTAAGGTTTTATCTGGGGAACAATCACTTGACATGGCTACAGTTATGGGGCTTGTTTCGGACTTCACTCTGCTTCCATCTGGTGATGACTGGAGTGTTCTCGAGGATAGCTGCGTTGGTGGTCCCTCCCGCAGGTCTGATGCTGGGGTTTTGGTAGTGCCTTCCGAGGGTTTTGCTGGTACCTCCTCCATTGTTGGTGGGGCTTTGGTGCAAAGTAATGTTGGTGCTGCTCATGGTGGGAATACCTCGGACTCTCCCTTAGATGATTTCTCGCGATCCTTAGACGCGGATGGCGATGATCTTTGTTTTGGCGTGGCTGCAAAAGAAGAACTTCTGGTTGTACCTCATCCCGCCCCGTGATTGAAGGGGAAAAGAGTTCGGATGCTTTTACTCGTAGGCACATGGAGTTAACCCCCGAGGAGGCGGTAGATCGAGGGTGGGGCAAGAACCTCGTAGCAGCGGGCTTGACCTTGTGGTGGATCCTCCCCTACCGTTGCGACATGATGGCTATTCTTTGATGGGTATCAAGCACTGATTACCCCCAGCAGCGGGTATTGGAGGTTTGTCCTGTTCTTTTTATCCCTGATTTCGTTTAATTATGATGTGAGCTAATTTCCCTCGTTTTGCTGATAGATGATGAGAAGTGAGTATTGTAATCACCATCTTTACCGACTCTTCAAGGCTAAATCTCTCAAGCTAGAAGGGAAGCTTCGACATTGCGAAGAGACGCTTACGAGCGTTGAGGCTTCGGCCTCTGCTAAGGATGAAGAGATAACCGAGCTGAAGAGTCTGCTTAAGCGTAAGGAGCAGCAGGGCACGGAAGAGGCTCAGCTACGTTCTGAGCTGGCTCTGGTTAAGGCCAAGTTAACTGTTGCTGAGGAGAACTCCTCGTCCATTTCAGGTCTGCGCTTCCTCTTCTTTGGTAGTTTCCTGTTCCTTATTTGTTCTGAGTTTTCTCTTTCTTCCCTCCTCCCGCTGTACTGTCTTCAGTGGGCGGAGTCCCCGAATTGTTGTGGCTTCGGAGTGAGAGGGCTCGTCAAAAGGGTCGCATTGCCGAGTTAGTTGAAAAACTTAAGAGTGAGTCGGCGAAATGGAATGCCCGCGCGGATGTTCATAACGCTATGGCCGAAGAATGGCGTAAGAGAAAGCATTGCTTGGTAGATCTGCAAAATCGAAATAACCATGACCGCCACTTGTTCAACGGGGCTCTTTTATGGACGCGGGATAATCTTGAGCAAGCCCGTGGGCGGATTTCCTCCTTAGAAATTAAACTTAATGTTATGGAAGACGAGCTGCGGCGAGCGCGGTCTTCTCATCCCTCGGATGTGCGGACCTATATGCAGCGTCTTGCCAAGGAAAGGGACGATGCTAGGGCAGAGTGTAGTGCTCTCAGTAGTGCTTTATCCGCGTCTCGAGCTGATGTGGCTCGTCAGGTTGAGCGTGAGAGAGACTTAGAGGTGACTATGTATCGTCTTAATAAGGGGTTGGAATTGAAGAACGACGAGGTTAATCGACATCGTCATTCGGGCTCGATGCTTCGAAATGACCTAAGCGCGAGTCAATATGCTCATAATCTGCTGCAGGTAGATTACGATAAGTTATCAAATGAATATGATTATGCCGCAGAAGCGAAGGATTCCGCGGTTGATCATTGTGAAGGTATACGTCTTCGTCATCGAGTGTGCTTTGTATTGTATCTGTCATAACTCACTGTCTTCTCCTACTGTCCGCAGAGCTCCAAGTACAGCTTAAAGCTGCAGATGAAAAGTTTGCCGAAGCTCAGGCTAAGGTAGTTCAACTGGAGGGTCAAGCTAACTATCATCGCGGTCTAGCCTCGTCTCAGGAGGAAATGTTGAAGCAAGCTAATCAAAGGATAGACCAGCTTTCTACTTCCTTGAGTCAGGCCGAGATGAGGAGCGTAGCCATAGGTTTCATGGCCCGCAAACAATTGGTCAAGAGATTAATAAGATTCTTGGTGAGATTGAGCTGGATCTCAAGAAAACCATGGGCTAACCAAGAATTATACTCGGCCCCGCACTGCGCTCCCCTCAAGTTCTTCCGGGCCCTCCTCGGGTGGTAGCGTTCCTTCATCGTCGAAGGATAAACTCGCGGATAACGCTCCTACTTGAGAGACCGTAGTTAGTATGCTAAGGATTGATCTCGGTTGCTTATCCTTTTTTGGCGTTTTTGTTATTTTGCTCACTTTGGGCTTGTAATCAACTGCATGTATTAGATCAAACTTTGGTGTTTAAATCTGATTTTGAATTTTGTTGAATTTATGTCTACCATCTTTAAATATAATGAAAAAATTCTGCAGTGTTTGTAACCCGCGGATATCAATCTTTGAATTTGATAAAGTGTATTGTTCGTGCAACTCCGTAGGTTGGTATCCCGGAATCGTCTTGTGACCTTGCACCCGTCCGCCTAACTCCTTGGGCGAGAGGATCACCGGCCCGGTGGGGTCCGGCCGACGTTTAAGGATGTACTCCATTAAGTTCGCGGCTTGTAATATTGCACGGATATCTCATTCGTAAGAAGTCGCCTCCTGGTCATACACTTATAGACACTTACAGAGGAGTTCTGAGAGATTGCATGTGTATGCTCCGATATATTGCGTGTGTGTGCTTTGCACGGGATATTACCCGATATATTGTAGTGGGTATGATCCATGCTTTGTGCAGGATATCCCTCTTACTAAGTATAATGTCAATTCCTAATAATAGTAATTGTACAACGATTTACGTGGTTCGGCCTTAAGGCCTACATCCACGGGGTAACAATTGCATCGATATTTTATTAAGATGTGACATGGTTTTCAATGTACATTGTGTAAGTAGTATATACATGTGGTTCATATGGTATGTGTTTTATATAGGTTGTGGGTTTTGAATAAATTGAAATGGGCGTGGGTAATGAACGGGATATGATATTTGAAAATGAAAACTTGGATTGATTGAAAAGTTAAGGTGCGTTACTCCTTTGTCAGAGATAGAAACATGTGGATTAGCAAGTCCATTTTCTTCTTCTGAAATGCACACGCAGGTGGTTGGTCATGGGTAGTATGGCTTGAGGTATTTGGCATTCCACGGATGCATGAGGATTTCCCCTTTCATATTGCGCAGATAGTAAGAGCCATTTCTGCGATGTCATGTATTATGTAGGGTCCTCCCAAGTTGGTGCTAATTTTCCCCACTTCTTTTCTCTTTGGTATTGGGAATGGTCCTCAACACATACTGCCCTTCTACAAAATTCCTAAATTTCACTTTTTTGTTATATTCTCTGGCCAGCCTGCGTTGGTAGTTTTCCATTCTTTGCAGTGCCGCTTCTCTTCTTTCTTCGAGGTCGTCGAGCCTTTCCAACATCATGTCCGTGGTGAGATTCTTTTCCCGTGCTTCTTTCTTTGTAGTTGGAAGTAGAATTTCCAGTAGGATTACCGCCCTTGACTCCGTAGGTGAGTAGAAATGGGGATTCTCCGTAGCCGATCTTCGAGTCGTCCTATATGCCCATAGAACGTTATGTAGCTGTTCACACCATCGTCCTTTGTACTCATCTAGTTGTTTTTTAAGAATGAGTGCCAAAGTTTTGTTTGTGGCTTCTGCTTGTCCGTTGCTTTGTGGGTATATGGGGGTGGATTTGTTTTTCCGAATCTTGAAGGTGTCGAACAGCAAGTCAATATTCTTTCCTTGTAGCTGTTTACCGTTGTCGGAGACTATCTCTGTGGGGATGCCAAACCTGCAGATGATATTTTGAAAAATAAAAGTGAAGACGTCTGAATCCCGAATTCTTGCCAGTGCCTTTGCTTCTACCCACTTGCTGAAATAATCCGTTGCCACTATTAGGAATCTTCTTTTCCCCGTCCCTGATACGAGTGGGCCTACTATGTCGATGCCCCACTTCCCTAAGGGCCACGGACTATCAACCGAATTCAACTTTGTAGCTGGGGCGTGGATTCGTTTACCAAATCTTTGACATTCTTCGCATCTTTTCGCCATTCTGGCTGCATCTCGGATCATGGTTGGCCAGTAATAGCCCTGCGTCTTTGCCTTATCTGCTAGGGATCTCATTCCACTGTGATTCCCCGCGTCTCCTCTGTGTATATCTTTTAAAATGACATGTCCCTCTGATCGGGATAGGCAGCGACGAAGCGGTCCGAGGAATGATTTTCTGTATAAGGCTTGGTCTCTTAGCTCGTACATCCCTGCTCTTGACTGCACCTTCCTAGCCTGTTTGGCGTCCTGGGGGAGTTTCCCTTCTTTGAGGAAAGAGTGGATTTGATCTCCAATCGCCTCCCGACTATAATCGTCGTCTTCCTCCGCTTGTCGTGTAATGTCATCGTTCTGGAAATCGTCGAATATGTATTCTCCGACATCCTCGTCAGAGATATCTTTCTCCTTAGGTCTGCGTTGGTTAGCCGCGCACGTTTCTTGGAGTTTGATGGATGGTTCGTACACTCTTGTTACCTTGATTGCTTTGACATCTTCGTTTTTAAGCATGGACGATATATATGCCAGGGCATCCGCGTGTCTAAGCTCCTTTCTGCGCAGATGTCGGAAATTGATTTTTGGTACTTGGGAGGCCAATGTTTGCACTAGAGCCATGTATGCCATTAGTGTTTCGTCGTACACATTGTATTCGTAGCCTATCTGCCGTATGATCAGTTGTGAGTCGCTTGTTACCCGCACTTCTTGTATCCCTAATTCAATTATCAAGCGGAGAGCATGGATCACTCCTTCATATTCTACGATGTTATTGGTATGGCCTTCGAATTCCAATCTGAATGCGTGCACAATTCTGTCCCCTGTGGGTGTGGTGATGACGATGCCTATCCCCGCGCCCTCTCTATTTTTGGAGCCATCAACAAAGACCTCCCACTGCCGTGGGTTCACTGGCTCAAGAATATTATTTGGCTCTGGTTTTTCTATTTCTGGGGCGCCCATAGCCTTCCATCCTTGTATGCGTACTTCTTCTTCGTCGTCCAAAGGCAGGTCTGCTAGAAAGTCTGCTAATACCTGCGATTTTTGGGAGTGTTGGAGCTCATAGTGGATGTTGAATTGGTCGAGGTATGTGCTCCATTTTGCTATTCGTCCTACCTTTCCTGCCCCTTTGAGGATGGTCTCTAAGGGTGCCCGACATGGGATCCGTATGTCATGCGTTAAGAAGTACGTCCTCAGCTTTAAAGTAGACCATACGACGGCTAGGATTAGCTGTTCAATTCTCGTGTAGTTTCGTTCTGCGGAATTCGTGGTCTTCTTGACATAGTAGATCGGTTGCTCCTCCTTTGTACGGGTTCGACGAGCACCGCGCCATCGCGGCGTGCCTTTTGCCGCAATGTAGAGTGCCAAAACCTCCTCGTGGTCCGGTTTTCGAAGGATGGGGATTTTCGCTAGGTATTGTTTAATGCCCAAAAAGCTTCTTCGCATTCTCGTCGTCCATTCAAATTTAGTCCCTTTTTTCAAGTATGTTGAAGAAGAGTTTGCACCTATCCGAGGATCTTGATATGAATCTTCCCAGAGTAAAATTAGGGATCCATTGAGCTTTTGTACCTCTTTTAGGTTCTTCGGAGATGGCATGTTTGTTATGGCTCGGATTTTTGCGGGATCTACCTCAATGCCTCTTTTTGTCACCAGGTATCCAAGGAATTTTCCTGAGGTCACCCCGAAAGTGCATTTTTCGGGGTTTACCTTCATGTTGTGCTCTCTCATAGCTCCGAAGATGTCCTTCAGATCCTGGTGGTGGTTCTTTCTTACTCTGCTTTTTACGAGCATATCGTCGACGTAGACCTCTAAAGTCCTGCCGATCCATGGCTTGAAAATAGCATCGACCATCCTTTGGTACGTGGCTCCCGCGTTTCGGAGTCCGAAAGGCATTCTTACGTAACAATAAAGACCATGGGGTGTGTAAAATGCAGTATGTTGCTGGTCTTCTTCTGCCAAAAATAGTTGGTTGTATCCAGAATATCCGTCCATGAATGACAACTCTTCATATCCTTCTACTGCGTCGACTAGCTGGTCAATGCTGGGTAATGGGTAACTATCCTTGGGGCATGCTTTGTTCAAGTTGGTGAAGTCGATGCAGATTCTGACCCCTCCATTTTTCTTTGGTACTATTACCATGTTGGAGATCCAAGTGGGGTATTTGACTTCTTTTATAAACCGGCTTCTAATAGCTTTCGTAGCTCCGTTTCTACTGCTTTGTGATGCTCTGTGGCCACCTTTCGTATCTTTTGTCGTACCGGGGGTGTGCCAGGTTTAATGCGCAGCTCATGCTGTACCGTCTTTGGGTCTATTCCCGGCATGTCGGATAGTTTCCATGCGAAGATGTCTGCGTATTCCTTTAGTAGTTTTATCAGTGAAGCTTCGCGTTCTCCGTCCATTAGAGTTCCTATTTTGATCTTTCTTGGATTCTGCTCCGTTCCTATGTTGATCTCTTTCACTGCCTCCAAGGATGTGAAGGTGGGCTTTGATTCCCCAAGGTGGGGGATTTTCTTTAATTGCTATTTGGTAGTCTCAGATTCTTTGTTTGCGAGGGCGCCCTGGTTAACCTTTGATGTTGAGGCCTCCGTGTTTCCTACAGAGTTCCTTGTAGGCAAGCTTTTCCCCGAGATCTCCTCCAGATATTCGTCGATGGCTTTGTCTTTGGATATCGCCTTGCTCCGAGCCTTGCGGGTTTTCCTTTTCTCATCTTCTTCGTTGTTGAGTTGTATTTGCATCGCGTGGCATTCTTTTACGGAAGCTTGATCACCCTTTATCTCCATTATTCCTAGGGGAGTGGGAAATCTAAGGTATTGATGGTAGGTAGCTGCGACTCCCTTGAGCTTGTGGACCCATCTTCGTCCAATGATGGCATTGTAGGGTGAAGGCGTGTTCACCACACTAAAGCGAGTGTCGACTTTCATGGGGCCTGCATCCACTTGTAAGATAATATCCCCCCGGGGCTTCGTAGCCGTGCCATTGAACCCGTAGATGGTGTAATGTGAAGTCAGGAGTTGCTCATCGTTAAGCTCCATGCGTTTGAACGTATCGTAAAACAAGACATTTACGGAGCTTCCTCCGTCGATGAGGATTTTCCTTATGTTGCATCCCGCGATTGGCAATGTGAGGATTAATGGGTCATTGTGATCTTCCATGTCGTCCTCAATATCATCGGCTTCAAAAATCAGAGGTGCGTTCATCCACTCCTCGTGCTCTTCTACTTCCTTCCCATTTATACTGTAAAGCTCACAGTAATCTTCAAATTGCTTTCTCAGTCGTTTCCCTATTTGTGCCGTTAGGGTTGGCTCTTTGCTTTCTGAGCAGGATATAGCGTTCAATGTGCGATTACCCTCGGGTAGTTGGACCGTTTTCTTTGCGTTTGGCTCTATCTTCCATTCCAGCCTTTTTCCACATATTTTTTAAGATCCCCGCATCTATCGCCTTCATCTTCGCTATCTTGAGATTTTTGCATTTCTCTCGTCGTGTGTCCGTAGAAGCGGTGGAAATCGCAGACTCTTTGGATTCTCGCCGAGGCTGGTGGTTGTTTCCCTTTAGACCGGGGGGCGTCTAAGTCTTCGCGATCCTTGATCTCCTTTAGTATGCGCGGATAGCTGGTGTTGAGTTTCGTATAGACCCGGTCTTCAAACTTTCCGCCACTCCTTTTGTGATCGTCTTTTCGATCCTTTTGGTGTGGGCTGGGCCTGTCTACTAGTTTCGCGGAATTTGTCCGTGGGGTTCGTTGTGCTGCGCTCGGGGTTATCTTTTGAATTTCTTCCAACCTCGCATGTTTTTCAATGATTATCCTTAAATCTCCTCGGTGGTTGGGGAGGTACCGTGAATTTCAACAAACAACGGGCTCATCTCGTCAAGCCCCCACTTGTAACAGATTAATACTCACCACGGGATCCACATGTCCAATGGCCCGACATACCTTGTGCCATCTATCCGTGTATTCTCGAACGGACTCCCTGCACTTAATTGCAAGTGAGAAGAGCTTGTCCATCCCCGTGTTCACAACTTTGTTGTACATGTAGGTGGCCAAGAACTTTTCGGTGAGTTGATCATATGAATCAATGCATCCTGGCTTGAGGTTATCAAACCAAGATAACGCGGATCCTTTCGAGCTTGAAGGGAAATATCTCGCATAGTATAGCCTCGTCGTAATCCCACCTGGCCATTACCCCCGTTGTAATATCGTAGATGAGCCGAGGGGTCCGCGGACCCATCGTAACATTCAAAGGTCGGGACCAGGACATTTTTGTGGAATGGTAGCCGTAGCCAACCTGTCGTGCAAGGGGGTAGTGTTGGCCTCCTTCATAACTGTTCTAGCCTTCCCCCCCCGCCCGGGTCTTGAGTTGATTGATCTCTTGCTAACATTTCCGCGGAGGTTCTCCATTGCCAAACAAAGGTGCTCGTCCTGAATGGAAGTCCGTGTCTTTCTTGTGGGTTGTGATGTCGTGGCCTCTTCCGTGTCGTAGTAGTCCGGAATTTCTGGTCGGTAGTCTGGGTTAGACCTTCTACTGTTTCGCGCATCTCTTTTGGGTATCCTTCTTCGGTTAGTTGTTGCAGGGATGTTTTCGAAGATCGTCCCTCGGTCCCCTCTTCATCGGCCGAGTTAGCCTCGTCGTGCTCGATTCGCTAGTTCGGAGCTTCGGAGGATCTTCTCTCTTAGTTCTGGTTTTCCCGAGCTAACAGGCCACCGCATCCGCGCACGTTAGCCGATTCCTCCGTAGCTCCTCCGGTTGTGCCAATATTTCTTATTTGTTTGGTTCGACGCTTGATTGGGGATTCCTTCCGTAGTTGAGCTTGTCCCTCGGGGATCATGGTATTGATTTCTTCCATTAACGGCATGTCCGGCTCGATTATTCCGTTGGATCCCGCCAGTCGTCGTTCGTCTTGTTCATTGTCGTGGCATCCCATAGGGATGATTCTCGGATCACCGATTCGGCTATAGCCTCCCGAGGCTCTACTGGCCTGGTTTGTTGTTACTTTGGAAGCAATCACTTGAGAAACCCCTTGTTTGGTCTGTTTGCTCTTGCGGCCGCGGCCTTCTTTGCTTCCATTGCGATGTTGCCCGCATCTAAGAGCCATGTGCTTTCCGCCTTGGCCTCGCACGTTGTCCGTGGCCGTACGTCCTTCGCCCTTTTGTCTGCTCCGTGTCACTGCTGGTGTGGTCCTTGGAGCATCTCTTGGAGTTATCTTTGTCTTCCCAGTATCTTTGTTGCTTTCCATTGCTATAATCTGCACAAAGGACATGGGAGGTAATCCGAGACCCAAAAGCCCACGGGTTGGCTGTTAGTTCAACTTTGACTTCATAAACTCGATTTCTAGTGGTAATGGGTGTACTCGGGTTGTTAGTTTGGCGAGTAGTACGAAAGACATAGACCGATGCGGATTTAACCGAGATAAAATCCATGGGTCGTTGTTTGTAAAAAAGCCCAAATCTTTTGGTGGAAATTGTGTATGAAATTCCAGTTAACACCTAGATCTGTTGGTAGAAAACACAATAGATATACATATGTGCGAAAAAAGTCTAAGATATTTGCTAAAACCCAGATCTCGTTGGTTTAAAGGTTATATAAAACGTTGGTAGAAAACAATAGACATACATAAGAAAACGAGTCTAAGAACAGGTCTGTTTGCTAAAACCCCGATCTCGTTGGTTTAAAGGTTATATAATGCCCGGATCTGTTGGTAGAAAACACTATAGACATATGTGTGTGCGAAAAACGAGTCTAAGAACAGATCTGTTTGCGTTTTTAAGTAAAATTTTTGAGGTTAAGGCTGTGAAGTCACAGGAAAAGATGAATCTTTTTACGGGACAAGGTCCCCTGTTTCTAGCGCCAAATTGTGAACGCGGAATTCGGGCGTCGATTCCACATGATCACAAACAATCTAAATAAGAATTGAATACGTGCACTGAGGTGTGAGAAGTGTATAATATGCCTAGGAAGATGATAATTCATAGATTCCAAACCCTCTAGTTTGTCATGATCTCATCATCATCCCCCCTGGGCGATAGGTCCGAGATACGAATATGTATGTGAAACTATCGGTGCAAAAAAGGTAAAAGAGACAATGGTTTACGTGGTTCAAAGACTAAGGCCTACATCCACGGGTATGAGGTGATTTACTATAAGATAAACAGTTACAAAGATGATCATAAGATCTTGTGATCATCGACCACTCGAGCTAAAACTCTCACTTACTTCTCCCTATTCTCTCTCTCCTTTTTTTCCTCCCCTCCTCGGTGGAGGGGTATACATATTTATAGCTAGATTGGGTGGGTCCACTGACAGTGAGTTGTTGAGATCTTATCTTCTTGTACTCTGTGCATGGTCCGCGGACTTCTATATCACCCCGCGGCTTCTACTGTATCCGCGGCTTCTACTGCATTCCGCCTTCTATTGGGTCCGCGGACTTCTATGTCAACCCTCGTTTTCTCCGTTGGTTGCCCGACACGTGTTCTCTTAGCCGCATTAAATGCGGGTGGTTGGGGCGGTCCAGTCCGCGCCGAGTGGTGTCAGTCCTCTTGTCACGTCTGTGTCAGTTGGACTTCCTCTGACCGTTGATCGTACCTTACCTTGTGATGGGTTAAAGCCATCCCTAGGTGCTACGCGGGACTACCTATCTCGGGTGCTCCTTCATTTCTGACCGTTGGTCTTGACAGGGGCACGTCATCTAAGTGCCACGGATATCCCTATGTGTCACCCTTTGGATAATGGCCTCCACGTGGACTCTGTTAGTACACGTGGCAATGGAGATAAATAAGTGTACTTTATGATGCATAAAATAATGGTATTGATTGCGGTAACAAATGACAGTGTATCGTGTATGTATAAATCAAATTATGTAGCACAAAGTGGGTTTCACCTTGATTTATAGTATAAGTCTTGAAAATTAAAGTGGCTATGGCCTATTTTTTTCTCACTGTACTATATTTCATGTATGTGTAAAATCTCCATTTTGGCGATAATGAAACCAACTAGGAGGATTTCATTATCGATAATGAAACCAACTAGGAGGATTTCATGTACAGTTTCCACAATTTCGAGTGTAGCTCGTTTTTACTGATGATCACATGCAAATGATATAAGAGCTCATATATCACAGAATGGTTTGATAATGATATGTCGACCAAAATCATTATCCTCTCTATCACTAAATATTTTCTGAATCTAAGACTCTAAGTCAAGACGCGCATATGTCTATTCTTCTCTTTGTCTTTCTATAGTTTTTATCTTTACGTATTGAAATACTAAATAGAGTGTTCAAAGCGTAAACAAACCTAACTTGGAAAATCATCTGCAACATATGTGCATAAGACCCTACGATGTGCATAATACTCTATTTATTTATTTATTAATTAAATAGATAGATAGATTCAATGAACTTATAAAATGCAGGGGCCAAATTTTGAAAACTAGGTAGGATGCTTAATTCTTGATATTAATTAAATAGATAGATAGATTCGTTGGCATTATCATTCTTGATATTTTCATATGCATTGTATTTGTTGCCTACTGACATAAGTCGTAACCCTTTCTTAACAACCTATATTTTTGTACTATTTATATTGACCTCAAGTTGATAATATCAACCCTACATTAAGCTAAATTATTGGATTCAACTTTAACATTTTGTTCTCAACAGAAGTAACTGACATTGTTAATCATGATGAGTTGGTTGAATCTGATTAATCTCATGTTAGGTAGAATAATGGTGGTTTATTCCCATCCAAAATTAACAGATAGATGAGTTGGATCGATATTGACCTTATTAGGCAAAACCTTTGATAAACTGTAGTATTAATATTGTTGTTGTTATCTTCTTCGGAACAACTAAGTGCAATTATCTCTCATTATCTATTCTCTCATAGCACCGTTATATTATTGTTTCATCATCATTGTATTGGTCCAAACACCAAACTTAAGTTCAAGAACTTTTGTTAGAGTTTGGCATTCATCTTGTTAGGCAAAGAGAAATTCTGGTTTTATTATTCGAGGCATTCAACAAAAGTTATCAAGGAGTTTTCTTTCGGTTTGCTACAAAAATGTGCAAACACGTTAGCGCATCATTACAGATTTGTGGCTTTCGTCAGTCCCACAAACATTCTTTAGACGCAGGTAAAAAGGTTGTTTGTCTACCGAAAGGCTGCTAATTTGAACTTGGAGATGAAATGAAATAGACTTTCCAAAGCAACGGATTAGACTAAATTATTTGATTGTCATGGAATTATATGCCATGTTGCATGTTCCAAACGTGGGGTCATGCATGTTATTTTTTTAGGCAATCTCTCTTAACGTTTTCAAGTTCCAAATAATACCAAATGATTAATATATGTCTCATATGAAACTGATCTACATTAATTCATCATTCTAAACTACTTATGTATTTCATATTATTGTCCCACTTCAAATAAAAAATGCGGGTATCCCATCATTAA
>JAJJWW010003065.1:0-96360 GCA_023531295.1 Papaver armeniacum
CTCCTACTCCTCCAACTGCTTATTATCGTCCTCCTTCCGCTCCTGTCGAGTCTGAAGACAAACGAGTATTTTATGATGGTACCGTAACAATGAAACTGCAATCATTAGATGAATCTGGTTGTACTGAAAAACAATCAACTAATTGACAACAACAACTTGACACACGAGGGCAGAGCCACCTGCTCAGCAAATTGTCCTTAACACATTAGTCCGCGGGTACTCCTCAAGAATAAGAGATGCTATACGTTGAACCCCAATCAATCTCACACTGATCCAAGGTACAGTTGCGCTCCTTACGTCTCTGATCCCAGCAGGATACTACACACTTGATTCCCTTAGCTGAAATCACCCACAACTAAGAGTTGATATGACCCAAAGTCGAAGACTTTAATAAACAAATCTGTATCACACAGAAAAGTCTACGGTAATAGATAAATCTGTCTCCCACGGAAATACCTACGAGTTTTGTTCCGTTTTTTGATAAATCAAGGTGAACATGAACCAATTGATAACCCAGACTTATATTCCCGAAAAACAGCCTAGTATTATCAATCACCTCACAATAATCTTAATCGACGCGGCTGTTGATGGTGGTTTTTAGACAAAGGGTAAAATCGTAAAACCCCGAATAACCTAATGTCACCGGTGACACATTTACTAGAACATTTAATGCATGTAGTCAGTAATTAATAGGGGTTTTTTTTTCAAATTAGGGTTACAACGAACAAAACCCTAATTCCCCCCCGTGCCAATGGCAAATCATGCCAGCCACACCTAGCCCAAGCTAGCCGCGCCATGCCAAACGCACTCTGCCTTGGCCATAGCTATGCTAGTCACACCAAACGCGCCAAAGCATGCCAACCATGCTAGCCGCACCACCGTGCCAATGTCAAATCATGCTAGCCACACCTATCCCAAGCTAGCCGCGCCATGCCAAACGTACTCTGCCTTGGCCCTAGCTACGCTAGTCACACCACGCTAAGCCAAACACCCTTGCCTTGGCCCTAGCCGCACCTCTGTGCCAATGGCAAATCATGCCAGCCACACCAAACGCGCCAAAGCACGCGGACCATGCTAGCCGCACCTTCGTGCCAATGGCAAACCATGCCAGCCACACCTAGCCCAAGCTAGTCGCGCCATACCAAATGCACTCTGCCTTGGCCCTAGCTATGCTAGTCACACCAAACGCGCCAAAGCATGCCAACCATGCTAGCCGCACCTACGTGCCAACGGCAAATCATGCCATCCACACTTAGCCCGAGCTAGTCGCGCCATGCCAAACACACTCTGCCTTGGCCCTAGCTACGCTAATCACGCCACGCCAAGACAAGCACCCATACCTTGGCCCTAGCCGCGCCATACCAAAGTAGAGCCCACGCCTAGGCTTGCAAACCGTGCAACCTAGGCCAAATTGGCCACGCATGCCATTGGCACATGCCAACACGCTCGCTAGTAGCTTTTCTTACCAAACCGTGGCCCTAATGGCCGAGCATGTCATTGGCACATGCCAACACGCATCGCTGGTAGCTTTTCTCACCAGGACGTGGCCCTAATGGCCGAGCATGCCATTGGCACATGCCAACACGCTCGCTAGTAGCTTTTCTCACCAGGACGTGGCCCACAATGGTCGAGCATGCCATTGGCACATGCCAACACGCTCGCTGGTAGCTTTTCTCACCAGGACGTGGCCCTAATGGCCGAGCATGCCATTGGCACATGCCAACACGCATCGCTGGTAGCTTTTCTCACCAGGACGTGGCCCTAATGGACGAGCATGCCATTGGCACATGCCAACATGCATCACTGGTAGCTTTTCTCACCAGGACGTGGCCCTAATGGCCGAGCATGCCATTGGCACATGCCAACACGCATCGCTGGTAGCTTTTCTCACTAGGACGTGGCCCAAATGGCCGAGCATGCCATTGGCACATGCCAACACGCTCGCTGGTAGCTTTTCTTACCAAACCGTGGCCCGAATGGCCGAGCATGACATTGGCACATGCCAACACGCTCGCTGGTAGATTTTCTTACCAAGCCGTGGTCCTAATGGCCGAGCATGCCATTGGCACATGCCAACACGCTCGCTGGTAGCTTTTATTACCAAGCCGTGGCCCTAATGGCCAAGCATGCCATTGGCACATGCCAACACGCATCGTTTGGTAGATTTTCTTACCAGGCCGTGGCCCTAATGGCCGAGCATGCCATTGGCACATGCCAACACGCATCGCTGGTAGCTTTTCTTACCAGGCCGTGATCCAAATTGGCCACGCATGCCATTGGCACATGCCAAACATGCACGCTGGTAGCCCAACTTGCAAGCCGTGCAACCTAGGCCAACTTGGTCGTACGCGCCTTTGGCACATGCCAAAACCCACGCTGGTAGCCTAAATTGCAAACCGTGCAACCTACCGCCAAGGCATTCCGCACATGCCATCGGCACATGCCACACACGCCACTAGCAGCTCTGGCATTGCCACTTGCGCTCGAGGTGCAACCCGCAACAAAGGCATTTCGCACATGCCATTGGCACATGCCACACGCGCCCCTAGCAGCGCCACTTGCACTCAAGGTGCAACCAACACTCGAGACATTAACACAAACTGGGGGATGCTTTCTAGGGTCTTGGTTTGGCGGTCACAGCATGCAGCGTACACTACACTCACATTAAGAAAGCGTGAATAGGAATAAAGCGGTCAAATAAATGAGGAAATAATGGTGAAAACGTTTTCACCCATAAACACCATGCGGTTACCACCTCCTCCCATTATTTCACCCTTTACTCTCTTCCTTCATGAGGCCGAGGTACGTTTCAATCTCGACTTGTATAAATAGGTCTTACCTATTTCCACCGGACAACAAGTCTCGGTCGGGAGAAAAACACAACACTCTCGGAAAAGGCAACTTTGCAAGCTCTCCAAAAAGCTTTCATCTCTTGCAAGCTTAGAAGCTTTCACTTTACGATACAAGTCGAGACACTACTCTCCTGCACTATTCCCGGTCTCAACACCTTTCTTTGCTTCCCTCCCCAAATCAACCCTTCTCCCCCACTTTGCGACCGAAGCAAGTCTGGAACGACCATTTCTTGGTTTAGGACGGACTTGTACAGATTGATCTCTCTAATATAGAAAGTGTTCACGTGCAACACATTTGTTTAGGGTTTAAACCAGTTTCTCACTCACCTACCGAATTTACCAAAATCGGCGGAAACGATTTTTACCCATAAACAGCGGCGAAAGAAGATATTGTGGAATCACAAACGATGAGACGAAGATGTTTGTGACTACTTTTATATCTTGCCTATCGGGGATATCAATCTCAAGCCAATCGTTACGATTGTACTCAAGACGATAGAAACAGCAAGATCAAATCACACAACTACAAGAAATTAGTATCGGTCTGGCTTCACAATCCCAATGAAGTCTTTAAGTCGTTAACCTACAGGGTCTCGGTAGAAACCTAAGGTTAAAAGAGAATCAACTCTGGCTTATACAACTAGTATCACACATGAGGTGTGAGGATTAGGTTTCCCAGTTGCTAGAGTTCACCCTTATATAGTCTTTCAAATCAAGGTTTTCAATCAATGTTAGCTTAGTAACAAAGCATTTAATATTCACCGTTAGATGAAAACCTAATTAGATTCAAGCTAATATATTTCAACCGTTAGATCGAAAACTTAGCTTGTTACACACAAATGAAATGCACGTTTCTAGGCTTGTGTAACCGTACCCAAACATGTACATTTGTTGGTTCAACAATTGTTAACCAAATGGTTAGCCATATGAGCACTTTCATATTAACCATATTCTTCTTCACCATAACTAGTTCAAATTACTCAAATGAACTAGTTAGAGAGTTGTTCAATTGCTTAGATCTTATAGAAGTATATAAGACACAATCGAAGCAAAAACGATTTGATTCACTCGAATCGATTCATGAACTTTATATCCACGGTTTGCAAATTGCATTCCTTAGTTTATGTAAGTATAAGTTCACAAATAATCATTTTTAGAAATAACCAACTCAAGTACGCGGACTAGGTTCGCAGACTTAAGTTCCCGGAAGAAGTTTACAAACTCCAGCAGATTTTCTCGAGATGAGAACCTCCGACAGTTCGCGGAATGTTGTTCCGTTTTTCTTGATCAACAAAGTAAGAATACTTCGGTTCAAGGAATAAGGACTTATACATGTATGTGTTTACACATAATGCTTATATCCAACAATGGTTATATAATCTAAACTCTCATTTCAATCATTGAAATATTCTTAGAGGACGTTATATAGCTGTTATTCATAAACTATTTTTCGTCAAAGTGATTCAAACATAACATGACTTTCGTCACCAGGTAAAGATGAACTTGGCCAAAGCCAAAGCTTACCAATACATATTTCGAGAAATAAATAGGAGAGATAAACTCGGCTCGAAATAGCAAATGTGTATAATCAAAGTCTATATAGCAAAACAACTTTTGTCTCAAGATAGGAGATAGAGTAGATAGACTTTTGAGTGATAGATAAGTTCAAGTCTCCACATACCTTTTAATCGATAAAGTTCCACCAGTTCCTCGAGTAGTTCTTCGTCTTGCATGATGATCGCCATGGAGTTCTTGAGCTCAACTACACTTTTTATCCTAGTCCGAGACTTAGCTATAGTAGACTAGAAATCAAGACTTATAATTTTGATCACTAACATTGACAAACATACTTGAGATAGGAACGCATGCGAGTTCGACCGAGCAGTGCTCTAACAATATCTCCCTTTGTCAATTCCAGTGACAAAACTATCAATTCATATGGAATACAAAAATAAATAAATAAACTTTTGTAGCTCCTATTACTCGAAATCTTTGTCACTTCCAAGTACTCCAATGATTCCAAAGGTTGTAAGTTTAGCATCATCGTTGTTAAAAATCCATAGCTATAACAATGAGAAAACAAGACTTCTCAATCATTGTTATACAGTGTCATAGTATTATTATACAACATCAAAGTTCAATTGTATCACAACTTCGACAACAATACTATGGTGAAATGTATCACTCCCCCTTAGTCAATACTCCATCTCACATGGAAACCACTCCTCCTTACATAATGATCCGAAAACCATATGTATTTGTAGTGTGAACTACATACTAATTCTCCCCCTTTTTGTCAATAAAATTGGCAAAGGTACGAAAACGGGATCCTAATGAAATTTCCAAAAGAGACCTTTCATGACCAAAAGAAAGCACATATCAACTTATTTAGATGCAATCATATAGCCGAAGCTAAATGCTTTCATCAAGGAGTTTATAAAGATACAAGATAACCAATATAATATTCCACAGACGCACTCCCCACAAAGATTTGGCAATTAAGCACATGTTCAATTAAGAACTCTCCCCCATAAAATGTCATTCCCGAAAGAACAACAAGAGTGACCTTAATTTCATAAGAAAAGAAGGATTTCTTTGGACATAACAAATCATATACGAATATGAATTTGAATCCAAAAATACTCAATTAAATTAACCACAAGAAAACCCATGATTAATGTAAGGACCCTCAAGATCGTCAACGCTATTAGACTAGTCAAGAGAGGTCTTAGCTGCTAATAACTCGATTAGTTTAACACGAACGTTAATTATTATGAACTAATTTAACAACGAACTAGATACGAAATTAGTACCGTTGAATAGATCTCGAAAATGGTCATTTCACATTAGAGTATTATTAAGGCAGCCGATCTTTCTTATTAAGGCACCCTCTGTGGATAACTCAAGAACCAAATCGATAAGATCAAGGATCTTTTATTTTCTCTTTCATTTTCCTTTCCTTTATTCTTCTTCTTCTCTGTTATTTCTCTTCTTTCTCTTCCTCTTCTCTGTCGATCCCAATCAAGGGGATTGAGCATAAATCTTATATGAAGTTCATATAAGCTTGATAGTAAGTTGAATCGAAAGTGGAGATGCTAATTCTGTGGTTGAATTGGATCGGGAGGAGAAGAATTGATTGTTGTTGTAATTGGAAGTTAGGGTTTCATAAGAGATTATTATGAGAAGATTAGGAGATGGATTATGAAGTTGCTGTTAGATGTAGGATCTTGGGTAAATGTTTGATTGAAGCTTTGAAGTTCTTCTGTTGATTGAATCAAGAATTAGGGTTTCCTGAGTTGGATTGGAATTCGATTCAAGTGATGATTAAGAAGAATTAAAGGATGGGTGTTGGAGAAAACGATGTGAAGAAGGTTATTATAGCTTTAATTTGGGGATTTGATTACAGAGAAGTCCGATTAAGAGATTTGAAGAATTAGGGTTCTATTCTAGAGTTACAGAGAATCAAAGATGATGATGGAGATTGAAGGATTGTTGTTAGTATTGAGGCGAGTCGTTGAAATGAGTAAAATGAACAGGAAACTGAGTTCAATTGCTTGAGCAACACAGAGTGGAGGTAAATATTATTTTAAATTAACTTTGTATACTGTTCATGTTGATTGTTGGGTGCATGATGTTAAAATGGAGTTAAGATTGAAATGGATGTGTGTATCTGAAATAAGACCTTGCAGTTTATAAATGAAACAATTCTATGAGGTGTATGAACTGTGTAGGTAAAATATGAGAGTGATGATATGTTGTTGTGGAATGTTAGTTGCTATGATAGGAATGGTGGTAAAGAAGATGGAATTGGTGGTGCAGATGTGCATAGGAGGATGTTGCTGTTCAGTGTGGAGTGGACATGTAATGAAGAATTAAGATGAATCAGATATTGGGTCTAATGGTTACTACAGGGAAGAATTGAGTTAAATGATCGAATGTAAAAGATGTTGGAGGAGCTGGTGTTCTGTATAGAATTGAATGTAAGTTATAATCTTCTTGTGGTATTGATAGTTGGTGGTCTTAGTTGGGGTTGTACTACAGAACTGAAGAGGAAGTTGAGTGTTGTGGTTGTAATTGAGTTGCGGGGAGAAGTTGGTAGTGTCATAGTTGTTAGAACTTGATGGTGTTGATAAGATGTTTGAGCTGAAGTTGAGTGTAATCTTTGTTATGGCGGTGATCTTAGTGGAAGCACTGCAATGCGGTTTAAGGTAAACTCGGTTTACTTTTGTAATTGAATTGTGAAGTTTATTTAATAATGAATGTATAATTTTAGTTTGATAGATTTAAAATGTTAAAGAAGTAGACTTTGAAATGAAGCTAGGGCAGGGGGAATGTTGCTCAGTTTGAGCTTAGCTTGTGTTTTGGATCGGTCTGTGCGGGAACTTAGGCACAGTAGTAAACCCGGTCGGTTTAGATGACTCAGTTTATCTGATTGAGTTGAATCGGTGTTAACTCACTGAGTTACAGATCTTGACCTGAGTTGACTCAGTTGATTTGACCTTGGCCATTTACCCAGGACTTTGACCTTTGACTGGACGTTGACTGTTAGTTGAACCTTTTGACCATCAGTGACCGTTAGTTAACTTGATTGGGTGACACTTGTGTAATGGTCCGAGTCTAGTGGACTTGGGCTCAGTGCCATGTATCCTTAGTAGTTAGATATTTTGGACCACCTATGGTCTGAATTGACCTCTGGCTTATTCTACAAGGTTGTAGACATTCATAAGACTTAGCTACGTACTATAGAATCAGTCTAATTGGATAAATAAATTTTTAGTTATGTTAAATATAGAGAATGAGATGCCATAATGGGCTTAGAACCATTAGATAGAATTGTATGATTCTTGTGTAAGCCATCTTGGCATTCTTAGAGTTCTTGTATGATTAACAGTTAGTCTATATTAACAACGACCGATTCAAATGATGGACCAGTGGATCTCGAGGTAGGCGTGGCCTGTCATCAGAAGAGGTGGGAATACATTTAACTCTTTTGTAACCATTGTTGTTTCTTTTACAAAAGTCTTTGTTTAACAAACTCATGCTTTGTTTGATTATGCACTCCATGTCTCGTTTTATTTGTATTACGATTGTTCTGTTGATTCTTTAAATCTTTCCACGAATTGGAAAGGACTTGTAATGTTTGTTTGTCATATGAATTGTTATGTGAAATGAGAGTTTCCACTTGTGGTATATATGATACGCTCCTTCGCATTTATATCTAGTATTTATTATTCGGTGTGGAATTGGCATCAATATTACTAATCGGTGTGGAATTGGCATCAATATTACTAATCGGTGTGGAAGTGGCATCAATATTATACATTGTTTGAAGGAGGAGTTTGTCCATATACATGTTTGTTTGTTTCGGTGACTTGGTCACTGTTTAGTGTTTCGGAAAACATGTATTGTTTTCCAAATCTTGCTTATGATTACTTGAAAGTTGGATGTTATTTTTACTGGGCACCCCTTTTAGGGATGATGTGCTCACCCATTCCGACTTTCAGTTTCAGATTCAGATCAGAGTTGCGTAGCGGAAGCTTAGAGGAGTTGAGTCCGTTAGTTGTTTGACTTCGGATATGTTTATTATTTTGTATGTTAGATTTGTAAACCAAATGACTATTGTATATGTATCATTTGAGAGAAGTTCTTGTATATATATATTTCTGAGCGGGGCTAGTTTTGGGTTAAGTTTTGTAGCAGATTTCTTAATTTAATGCTTAATTATAAGATTTATATTCTTAGTGCCTCTGTATTTAGTTAATCTCTTGGGTTATCCAGCTGCTAGCTTTGGGGGCGCTACAATTAATCTAATCGGAAATGCTCAACATAAGAGAACTTACGGAGCCTCACAGTATATACATAAATTATGGGTCAGAGAAGATCAATATTGCGGAATAAACAAGTATTCATTCTATTTTCCATCACTATTTGCACAATGACATACAATAGACATAATCCTCGTAAAAAAATCACTCTATCTTCCATCAATATTTGCATAATGACATAATAGTTTTCAAACTTTTGTGATGTCAAAAGTTCATTCATTCTTTTCTTAATACATTCATATCGACATACGAAAGACTTAACGTTTGACAATATATGGGAAAATCATAGTTCACGGACGCAAACACACATATCCCATAACAAATTGCAATATATAAAACCATAAAGATTAATACTGCAAAAATCATCTTCCAAACAGTTTTTTAGAATCTAAACAAATAAATCTAAAAACATGAAGATGAAAATCGTTGGACATAGCTATGTGTACTCACAATAATGGTTATTCCAAACTCTAGTAATCCTTCTCAAAAACAAGAATAAATTCTCATAAGAAGTTTCCTAGGTATCAAGACAAACTCATAATGCACATATAAGATGATTTGTCCTTAGAGGGTAGAATCAAACTTTTTCGCCCGGATTTACACCAGGAATAGCTACCAAAGGCGTATAAAAGGATTTTCTTAACAAAGAAGAACATACAAAGTCATTAACGACCATGCACCATAGTTCACAAAGGATGCTTGTGAACATTCAAGAATCTCATAGCAATGCGTACTACTGCCAATTCTTGAACTTCCTCTTTGTGATTCACCAAAAACATTCTTGTAAAAGCTACAAATTAGCATAGAAGAGTAGTACTCCAAGAATACAAGTGCCCAAGTCCAAGAGAAGTGGAACAAGTGCGACGAAACGGAGCAAAACACTCAAAAACAAGAGACAAGACAAATACCAATCTTAACTCATCCAAATTCAAGATTCGTCATCTCCATTTTGAAGAGAATTCAAAGAGAAAGATAATGCAAAAAGAATGAGGTCATTCCGAGTTCGTACGAAGAAGTTACGGCCAAATTTTTTTTACCGAAAATCGACGTAAAGTATGCATACTGGTTTGCAAACAAATTTTCATGACCTGGGGGAGTATGCAAACGGGTATGCATACTTAAACCCCTGGATTTTGATTTTAAAAGATGTTATGCATACCTGGTAGGTGTACCATGAAGTCCAAACATCCCAAACTACTATTTTCAAACCTAAACGTTTAAGAACCTTAAACATAGATCAAGTTAGGTAGAAATGAACGATAAGAAAGGTACATGGATCATTACTCGAAGCAAACACAAAACTTGATTAACTTTATGACATACCTTTTTAGAAGAATCCGATCGAATTCTACAGCGTTAACAAACATTCAAAATCATACCCAACTTAATATGTGTGCCCCAGCGCTTGTGCTTCCCTCACCATATACGTAACAGGGCATTTCTTGGTGAGGATGCACTTTCAACACAATCAAGCTGTGTTGAGGTGAACAATGTATTGCTCACCATGGAACCAAGAAAGAGTTTCTTTCCAGCAACTCTTACATCTTGTAGTGTTGAGAAACACTCGAGGGACTGTTTTTATAAGTCTATCAAAGAACTTCCAGAGAACCCAAAAAGATTTGTGTTTTTGATTTCTTGTTTTCCAACTTATAAAAAATAGTTTATCTTACTATAATAAAGAAAAGGGTGAGTTTCAACCGCGGCACAGAAATTGACTAAATGTCCCTCCGTGTTTTCTAACTTCTTCAAGTTTTTTTCGTTAATCTTAAATAATTTAGGGGTAATGCATGCTACTAAAAATCTAACCATCTGTTTCATCGTCTCCAAACCTCATTCCATTATTTGATCGTCCCCGAATCGATCCAAACAAAATCAAACCATTAACAGCCTAACCATAAAATTGGTTTTGTCCAACAATTCTTTACCCTTCGAACCCGATCGACTTTTCAATTTTGAAAATTTGATGTTAATTTCCATAACGATATTTCAATTTCAATTTTTTTTTCAGATTTTCTCCCATTCTTTTTCGACCCCCATTGAGTTCGCACAATTTCGATCTGAGAACACACAACTCTAGATCAAACTTCAGCGCATTCTGGCCCTTATGGGACCAATTTACGTGCTTGGATATTCGTAACTTTAAAGACTGGTAAGAAAATGCTAAATCATGATTTATGAGCTTTAGTTACTCGTATTTGTTCAAGTTCCCAAATGTTCATTACTAAACATATATCCAGAGTACAAACTGTATACACAAGTCACATGCATCACAAGTCATACCCCCATTTAAGAATATTTTGATCAATTGAGTGGTGGATCCGACTAACCACAAAATCTTGGACACATCCAAACTAAATTCAGGCTCAAAAAATGTCTCACTAAGTTCAATCCTTGAATAGTCCATAAAAGAAAAATTCGAACTCAAAATTGTGCCAATTTATTCCATTTCTTATGCGGAATTTCATTGTAGTGGTGTTAGATCGATTAGCTATTCTTATCCCGAACAATCACGTTGATCGCTTGCTTAAATTAGAGGATGTTAGCGCAAATGCAATTCAGAAAATGACTTAACCAATGGGTATCATAATCTAAACCGTCATTGCATTTTCATCATTTTCACCGTTTTCTTTCTAATTATACTACTATCTCAATAAGTAATGTATGTCTATGAGCTGATTAATTGTTACCGTAGAAGTCTTCTGCAAAAAAATGTATTTAAACATAAGTTGGTTAAGTATGGAGACTGATGAACTAATTAATTTATTCTTTGTAGAGTACCTGTAACGTGTCCATTGATGGTAAGGATTTGATTGGTATAGCTTTATCACATGGCTGCAGCAATGACATTGGAATGTGAAGTTTTAGTCCTCAAAGAAGTAACCCAATGAAAAGTAAGTATAAGTCTTCTGTTATGCACAAAGTACTCTTTTATTGAGCTGCTCTATGACGACAACGAAACAGAAGGCATATTTATGGATGCCAATGGAGTCATTATAACTACAGCAAAAACTGTAACCAAAAGACAGCAGGTATATTTCTATAAACAGTGTTTAGGGAATTTTATCCATGGGTTCAAGAGGACGCTTTGTTTAGTAATAATGGTAGTGCAAGGAAATTGCTATCGAGTTGATGCTTATCAACGGTGTAGAAAGAAGGAGTTTTGGTATTCCATCAAGGTATAGTGATAAATTGCTCCCAGTGCAGACCATTCATAGTATTGGACTAATGGAGAGAGGTTATTTGTTATTGCGGGAAGTGAGGAGGAGGAAATGGACTTATGCGGTAGTAGTTACGAAGGAGAAGCTATCTTATGGATATCTTGGTTATGTGACCTAAATCCCAACGAGACTTGGCTCTTTGGGCACATGGTTTTGGATGATTTAGAGTGGTAATCAATGTTGGGCTAATTTGATAGGCAAAATATTTGTTTTTGTAAATTTTTTTCTCGACGTTTTCTTTCGTTTCATCTTGGCCCGGTCAATGCCGAAGTATATAATATCTTGTGATCACAATCAGGTGCAATGGTGCATTTTTTAAGAAAGTCTTACGTAAAAGACATGACATCTCATGGGGTCAAACCGTCGTCAATTAGGTCGATCTACAATCTTAAGTTCAATTGTTAAATTGCAACTAGCTTCATTACTAACGACTATCAGAAATAGTTCTAAGGTGGCATTCTTTAGATGATTCATCCAATGACTATCATAAATAATTTAGGTCTCTCCCTGGCCACTAGCCATAACGAGTGCTGATCAGCTTCATATTTTTCTGATTCTTTATTTCTTTTCTATTTTTTTGTGGTGCATCTTCCGCCTCTGAAAGAAGTTGACTTATTTTTGTTGCAATGGAGGCTAAAAATTAAATGATTTGAAGAAAGGAACGGCACTCGCATCGCGTGTGCGTCTTTACTAGTGTAGATAGTTTTTAGTACTGCGAAGGGAAACTCTTTTGATAAAAAGAGACGTCCTAGCTTCTTCATAAAAGAAGACAATACTACTATCTTGATAGTAAGTATCAGGAATTGAGCAATGAATCGATTCATGCTTTGAAGTGATATACTCAGATAGCTGAGATTTAAACTCCTCTTGTAATTCGTTTAGTTTGTTACAATTAATTGAAATATGCAGAGGAGGAGTATTGCTCTCACTGATTAGTAAATCAATGTTGACTTCAACATGAATATTATTCCTCGTAACTTGATTTAGCTTGTCAAGAGATTCTTGTTCTTTCTAGAGGTATAACTCAACATCAAGAGATAAGCTTTCAAGTTTCTTTTCAAGACCTGAAAACACTTCAAGGGATTTTAAACCTGGTGGTGGTTTAGACAAAATTTCTTCTACAAATTTAATTAAATCAGATATGGAAGAGAATCCTAGAATCCCTAGATCTGGTGGTGCATTTATTGAGATAGCGCTACTGTCCATATCAGATCGCTACAAACATAGACTTATAAGGCCTTTAATGTGTTTGCCTGCTCTGATACCAATTGAAAAAGCGGGGGTATAACAACCACACCCAATATTTAGATTAGCAATCTGTATGGACTAACTCCAATATACTTTCAAGAGAATCAACTAGACTCAATCTTAATAAAGTATATCAAAGAGTTATATCTCTCTTTCTCGATTCACTTCTTACTCAAGCAAATAGAAATCTGCGAGTCTAATTGAATACAAGAGAAATAACTTGGATAGTACTAAAGACCAATATCCAAGTGTCAATCAATGTAAATCAACAACCAAAGGTTGGATATTCTAATTGATTGAACTTAACGCACAACCTGTGATATTTCAATTATATAACAAAATATAATGTGGAATAGAAATAACACAGACACCAAAAGTTTTGTTAACGAGGAAAGCGCAAATCTGAGAAAAACTCAGGGACCTAGTCAGATTGAACACACATTGTATTAATCCGCTACTGAGACACTAGCACTGCTACAAACTAACCCGGTCGATTTGTGAGTTGAACCCCAATCAATCTCATATTGATACAAGGTACGATTACGCTCCTTACGTCTCTCGATCCCGACATGATACTACGCACTTGATTCCCTTATTTAGTTCTCACCCACAACTAAGAGTTTCTACGACCCAAAGTCGAAGACTTTAATAAACAAATTTGTATCACACAGAAAAGTCTACGGTAATAGATAAATCTATCTCCCACATAAATACCTACGAGTTTTGTTCCGTCTTTTGATAAATCAAGGTGAACATGAACCAATGGATAACCCGGACTTATATTCCCGAAGAACATCCTAGTATTATCAATCACCTCACAATAATCTAAATCGACGCGTTGAAAGAAGATATTATGGAATCACTAACGATGAGACGAAGATGTTTGTGACTACTTTTATACCTTGCCTATCGGAGATATCAATCTCAAGCCAATCGTTACGATTGTACTCAATACGATAGAAACAACAAGATCAGATCACGCAACTACAAGAAAGTAGTATCGGTGTGGCTTCACAATCCCAATGAAGTTTTTAAGTCGTTAACCTACATGGTCTCGGTAGAAACCTAATTAGGTTAAAGTAGAATCGACTCTAGCTTATACAACTAGTATCACACAAGAGGTGTGGGGATTAGGTTTCCCAGTTGCTAGAGTTCTCCCTTATATAGTCATTCAAATCAGGGTTTGCAATCAATGTTAGCTTAGTAACAAAGCATTCAATATTCACCGTTAGATGAAAACCTGATTAGATTCAAGCTAATATCTTTCAACCGTTGAATCGAAAACTTAGCTTGTTACTAATGGTTATTTTCAATGATGTTGTAGTGAAAGGTTCGTTCAAGACTTGTGAAAGCAGATTTTTTTAGACTTAATTTTTGTAAATAAAAATAACAAGCTCAATTAAAAAGTTGTTGGGAAATTATGGAGAGGCTGGGGCTAGGATTCCACCATTAGTCGATATTAGTGATTTAATAAAACAATAATTATGCAACTCAACATTCAAACTGATTCTAATAGTATTGCCTAGACATGTAGATTTTCAAAAGAATAGATGTTAATCCAAGCATAGAATATCAAAACACTAAAGCAAGCATATTCTATCAAGAGAAAATACACCTAACTAATCAAAATCATATAATCAAATTTTAGTTCAGTGCAAAAATCATAATAGAGTTGTTATAATTAATTAAAAGTAGAAATGTATCGCTTTACCAAAACAACGGCTTCCTCCATCTCCCCAAGGATTGGGTTTAGCTCATCATCATGGAAACACACTCAAAAGTTGATTTCATTGCTCAAAAGTGTTTACAAATGATAAAAAGGGAGAAAAAAAATAAAAACCGGGTTTGTAACACTTATATTTATTACAAACCAGTTGTTACAGAGAACGATAATGATGAACTGGTGTTGTTGTTGTAGCTCTGCGACCCACGCTTGGCAGTTGTTTACACTATAGCATGAATGACTGTCTGGTGTGCGTTTTATGTTCTTCGTGTTCTTGGTGCAGCAGCAGCAGAAAATAATTCTGTAACTTGATTTTCTCGATCTGTTGATGCTCTGTACCTCTCCCAAACTCTCCGTACCCCTTCTCTATTACTCCATACTATTATTTATACCTCCATACTCTTATTTATACTCTACAGGTCAAAGAATAACACCTCATTACTTCAAAATCTTCTCCATTACTCGGCATTAACTCGGGATATTTTTCTTTCCTTTTTTTTGTCTCTGGCACGAATCTGAAACAGTTAATTACGTGACAATATCCTTGTTTAACTCCTTCACGTATCTGCAGCAACCAAACGCGTGCAATACACGTCCAAACTCGTTGTTATCCCGTGATCATCTCAATTACATACGTTCTCCCCTGTCTTGCTCGAATGGATTATCCGACCATATTTAAGCGATTCAGCGCCCATACCATCCTGTTTAGTTGTATTGAGCCGACCAACAAAAATCAGCAATTGAATCTCATGAAATGACGTCCAAAAGGTGAACCCTAAGTACGCCGATCGCTCTGTGAGATTTCCCGCCAAAAGTCCATTTTGAACTGTTGAAGATGAAGTGCCTTGATCCAAAACAGGGGCGCCTTTAACAGCTGGGGTGCTCTTATCCAAAATGAGGGTGCCTTTAGTACTTTTCTCTGGGGGTCCAAAAAGCACTTTTTGAGCAACTTTTTCCACACAAGTGTATTTCTCCAAAAACATCTACAAACACACAAAACACCAAAATTAGTACAAAAATCGAGACTAACAATAGAGACACTGAGGACAAATCAGACACAAAAATGTGTCTATCAGTTACACACAAATGAAATGCACGTTTCTAGGCTTGTGTAACCGTACCCAAACATGTACATTTATTGGTTCAACAATTGTTAACCAAATGGTTAGCCATATGAGCACTTTCATATTAACCATATTCTTCTTCACCATAACTAGTTCAAATTACTCAAATGAACTAGTTAGAGAGTTGTTCAATTGCTTAGATCTTATAGAAGTATACAAGACACAATCAAAGCAAAAACGATTTGATTCACTCGAATCGATTCATGAACTTTATATCCACGGTTTGCAAATTGCATTCCTTAGTTTATATAAGTATAAGTTCAAAAATAATATTTTTTAGAAATAACCAACTCAAGTACACGGACTAGGTTCACGTACTTAAGTTCCCAGAAGAAGTTTACAAACTCTAGCAGATTTTCTCGAGATGAGAACCTACGATAGTTCGCGGGTAGGTTCTGAATTTGTTGTTCAGAGTTTTCTGATCAACAAAGTAAGCATACTTCGGTTCAAGGAATAAGGACTTATACATGTATGCGTTTCCACACAATGCTTATATCCAACAATGGTTATATAATCTAAACTCTCATTTCAATCATTGAAACATTCTTAGAGGACGTTATATAGTTGTTATTCACAAACTATTTTTCGTCAAAGCCATTTTCAAAGTGATTGAAACATAACATGACTTTCTTCACTAGGTAAAGATGAACTTGGCCAAAGCGAAAGCTTACCGACACATATTTCGAGAAATAGATAGGCGAGATAAACTCGGCTCAAAATAGCAAATGTGTATAATCAAAGTCTATATAGCAAAACGATTTTTGTCTCAAGATAGGAGATAGAGTAGATAGACTTTATAGTGATAGATAAGTTCAAGTCTCCACATACCTTTTAGTCGATGAAGTTCCACCAGTTCCTTGAGTAGCTATTCGTCTTGTATGATGATTGCCATGGAGTTCTTGAGCTCAACTACACTTTCTATCCTAGTCCGAGACTTAGCTATAGTAGACTAGAAATCAAGACTTATAGTTTTGATCACTAACATTGACATACATGCTTGAGATAGCAACGCATGCGAGTTCGACCGAGTAGTGCTCTAACAGTTACATGAATATGATAATCTGACGAGTAACTTATGACTAACTTCCCATTTTTTCAATTCCACAACAACAAATGACTCTGATAATTCCAAAAGTAACTTATAACTGACTAAGAGCAGCATATGTAAGGATTTTTCATTGTTTCAACCTCTCGTTTGTGCGTTTGTTGTGAATCAGACTCAAAATAAATAATCGAACCATAGTAAGGATCAGGGTTCATGGAGTTGGAGAACCTCTTGACATATGCGAGTATCAGGTGAAATGGGCCAATACAGTGACCCTTGATTTGTAATCTTTTTAAGCCCATATATTGAAATGTTGATAGGAAAATCATATGATCATTTCTTTTTAACGTTGATTTGTGAGGCACCACAAAGTTCACTGCATTTTATTTTATTTTCTGACAGAAAAATGACAGATTATGTTTAAAATTCAGCCATCTTTGAAAAGATGAAGACAAAGCAAAAAATAAATCAGTTGTTTCCAATCATAAAGTTCACTCCGTGCCACTGGGTAGGCCAAAATAGGATTGCATTCTAGAAAACCAAGGTATTCTCTTATTTGGCCCACTTATTTTTGTTCTATAATTTTGGATTTCATTGTCATCTGTTGATAAGATATCTTATAAAAAGAACTGTTTTTTGGGAACCACCCTATTTTGGTGGGGGGCATGTATTCATTTTTGGGTGGATATTAGAAGTAATCCTAAGTCACCCCTTGTATAAGCATTTTTGTTAATACCAAACTTACCCCTTCTTAGTTAAATTAGTTAGTGTAATGATTAGTTAAATAACTAAATTAAATTAATTAGTGATTAGTGAGGTTAGATTAATTAGTTGGGTGTCTTAGAAAAATAATTTTTGAGAAGAAGAAGAGGTTTTTTTTTCTTTTTTTTTTAAGATGGTTTTTTCTAGGCTTATGTTTGAAAGCCTCGTTAAATGGAGGTCTAAAATTGAACTCCACGTAGGATTTTATTTTTTTGACCTGTTGTTGGAGATGCTCAGTGATCCACTAGAGACTTGAAACTGAGTTTTGGATATACAAATTCCTTCGAAATCCATATTACAAAATTAATTATTCAAATTACTCAGTTGGTTGGGTTTAAAGGTGTTATGAACACAAAAATCAAAATTATTGCAAACTACTATCTCACAAAAAAAAAAAAAAGGAAAAAACATAGTACAAACTACACCCTTTTTATTGTGTTTTTTAGAATCGTTATATAAACTTTTAACTCAAGCGAGAAACGAAACATTAGGTTTTCTTTAATCATATAGCAATCTGTATTACGAATTCAAACGCGTCCTTAATTTAGATTCACCCTTAGCTTGCTCCAATATCTCAATATCTCTCCACCATAAAATCATATTTACTTTATCTGTCTTCGTCCCAATATAATCATTTTATGTATCCTTAACAATCTGTTAAACACATTCACTATTTATACAAACAATTGCATTCCTAATGATGATTCGCTCCAGAATTTAGTTAAAAAGGGAGCGTTTATGTCACTCTTTAAACATAAAATTGTTGCGACTTTGGAACTAAAAAAATAAAAACAAAAGTAGCATGACCATTTTGGTCTATGAGTTTGATGAATTCGTACGGATTATCACAAGTTTATTGCCTCATTAGGTTTAACCAATATGCAAAGTTGCAAACAACATGATGTTGACGAAAGTGAGCTGGCGACTAGGCGTAGAATTCATATGACAAAAACCTGATGCACTATAACCCAAGCCCAACTGTGAAACATAAACCTCAGATTAGAAGCATCCCTTGGCGAACTTGTAATTTGGAGTTGTAAGTGGATACTGACTATCCATACATATATAGTCCCACTGTTTATCAACTTAATCTGCTTGTAATAATCAACTTTATTTACTGTTTGTAATTTACCGATCTGGTCCTCTTGTTAGCGAAAGCTGTCCACTGGCAGCATCTAAACAAAGCACATCATAAGATTAATTTTTTTCTTTTTTGATGAAGAAAAAAAGGCAGATTATATCAAAAAAGTAAGAGGTCACAAGGGAATGACGACTTACAAAGAAGAAAAATGATAGACAATTGCCAATCACTGTATCCCAGTTACACATTAGCATATTCAAAAAATTTATCGGGCACCAAACATGTTGCTAACTGTGAATTTTTTAAAGTGCTTAGAGCGGACCAGTATGTTTTCTAACCCAACCCAATATCAAATCCAAGTTCTGTCGAAACTGTTGTGACCACGGAAGAAGCGCGAACATTTTGGTATACGAATTTCGTTTATCAACAATTTTAATTAGCCTCATTAGGTTTTATAAATGTTTAACCATTTCTAATCAGATGACATTCTGCTAGTGCTATTCAGGTCGTGTTTGGTATCCTGGATATCCCATCCTAGGTTGGGTTATCCAGTAATAAACTGTTAAAATGTCTTTGTCTTACTGCAATTCCAATCTTGGATAAGGATTACTAATCCTTCCTTGATTTTAGGAAGCTAAAAAAGTGAGGTTATGGTATTCTTCCAAATACCTGGGATATTTGTATCCTCACCTGGGTTAGACGGTTATTTTCCTTTAAAATAAGTAGTTGTCTAAGAAATAATTATTTATATTAACTTATTACTGGAGTCAAACAAACACAAGTTAACCTAGCCCAAGATGTGATAGAATTTTAGACAAACACCATTAAAACTAACCATTAACAAGGTTATCATAATTTAAATTAAGATAAACTATTCTAGGATATGTTTTCCCGTTTCCAAGCTCCCAAACAGACCCTCAATATCGACGAAAGTGAGTTGTTATAGATTTTTTTGACAAAGGACTTGATGGCCTATAGATTAGCCCAAGCCCAACGGACTTTACCTCTATAAATACACGGTAATTCTTAATGAACCGAGATTTTAACCGCACCAAAACAACATCCTCACAGTGGATGGGCCCCGCCGGCGGGAGAAAACAGCTTTGGGCCCACACACTGTGAGGGTGTTGTTTTGGCGTGGTTTAAAATCTCGGTTCATACAGAATTTTCGATAAATACATAGTCATAGACCACTTTCACTTCTTAAAACTTCCTCTTTAAACAATGGATGAAGAAAGTATAATTCATCTTGATTGTAGAAATTGCATCAAACCCTTATCACGAGTGTGTTGAAATTTTGCTTCCTGAGAATCGCTCAAGCGAACGTACGACTGACCAATCAAAATTTAAGCCTAAAAAAGTTGGTATTGCCTGTGTAAATGACGAGGATCTTCACACCTAACGCTTCATCAGTTGGGAAGCCCATACTGTGAACTGTGAAGTAGATTATGCCGGCAGCATCACCAAACGGTGGGTCATTTTTAAAGGTTTCAAGGAAAACGAGTAAGTTTTATAAACGGTGGGTCATTTTCTGATCATGGCCTAGTATCAATGTCACATCATTGTGTTGCATCAGGACAGAGCAGGCTGACTTATGAAATGTTCATCTATCATGACCGGACATTATGATTAGCATATGAGTCAGAATTAAATGTACATCCATCATGGATGGTTATTCATAGAAACATAACAACCGCCATGAATGATGAAGCAAGCATCTCAAAAATGGACTTGGTGAATATCGTTTTGCTCCCCAACTTTAAGTTGTAAAAATGTATAATATATATATAGGGAGGGGTAGTTGGTTTAAGGTGCATATGCAGACTATACACCAAGTAAGCTTCATAACTTAGCCGTAAGATCATAAATGATGCTAAGGCCTCATTTGTAGCTGTGTAGCCTTGCCAATGGAGCATAATAAGTATGGGCATTATTATGCTAACTCACGAACTGTAATGATTATGGACAACGTCCTATGAAATGATTGATATGTTGTGAACAATATGGAGTTCTGTTACAGTTATCTACATCTACGCCGTCGACATCTACAAGTTTTATAGTTTTACCACCAGAAATTGGTGACGTTGTTTTGATTTTTTTTGATATTTTCAGACCACCTACAACATTTCCTCCCCGACGCTCGTATGATCACCATATTCCTTTAGCTCCAGATTCTTCTCCAGTGAATGAACGACCATATTTTTATCCACATTTTCGAAAAGGCTTTCAAAAAGGTAATATCCAAGTTGCAAGCAGCAGGATTACTTCGTCCAAGTTCCGGTCCGTACTCGTCTCCAATCCTTATGATTCATTAGAAAGGTGGGTCTTGGCGCATGCGTGTGGATTATCGTTCTCATAATAAGCTAACTATCAAAGACCGTTTTCCTTTTTTTTTTTTTTTTCCTTAATATAAGTAAATGTTTATTATGTATGTTGTTTGGTGCTTACTTGATAGATTATCTTCTTTGACGACCTTACTTGAAAAAAGAAAGAGTTTGGTCTTTGGATCACTATCTTGCGCAATGTAGTCAATTTCGTATCTTGCTCGACCGAGACACTGATACGACTTTGTATCGGGGAGATTCTCGTTGAAATTCCGGAGTAAATCTCGGATCATTGTTTTTAATGTTTGTACATATATTACGTGTAGTAAAAATTTTGTATAGATATAAATAATATCCATTCCGCTGATTCATTGGATTATTGAAAATTAATGGATAAATATCATACAGAAATATAAATAGGTGCCAATTGATTACATATAATATACATTAGTATAGTGAAAGTATAAAAGGAACTCTCTTCGATCGTCTCGATAGAAACCCAAATAAAAATCTAGATTTCATCATAGAGGATATCCATACAGGAATCTTCCTTATCTCAGTATTAAATTCATTATAACAAGTAATTTTTTTTTAATATTATTTATTTAATTTTATATTTATGTTTATCAAGGATTTTTGATGATTTTGGTAGAGGTTCGAGAGATTTAAGACAGGAAATGGAGGTCTTGAAAATAGGTTTTGTAAATTTTCAAACTACGGTTGTGAATCTCAGCCGGCATCTCGGCCGAATCAAACGATTTTGTCGCTCGTATCTCGTCTCGCCGATATTCTTTGATTCGTCTCTCCACAAGGTAAGAACGAGAAAATCGCCGAGATCTTGGCGGAGGCGAGATTAACTACACTGGTCTAGCGAACTGCGATTTGGTATGTCGCGTGTCACCGCATGGCAACGGCCACGGCCACGAGTGTGTGACAGTTGGAATGGCTTGCCGGAAACTTTGTGCTTACTTGATACATTACGGGTACTTACCGGGTTTTTATGCCCATCAAATGAAAAAGGGTATATCTGTATTTTTCGGAAAAGTAGAAACAGAATACAGCGGCACTGAGTTGTCTTCTTTACCTAATTTCAGTTTCTTCTTCATTTTCTACAACAGTCAGTCTCTAACAACAATCCTACATTTTTTTTTTTTTTTTTTGAAAGAAGAAATCATAGATTATTATGAAGGAAGACGATAAGGTAGGGTTACAAAGTGGCGGTGGTGGTGGTCATGATAGTACTGGTGGTGGTGGTGGTGGTGAAACCCTAGAAGTGAGAGATGAGATAAACCACAACAACAACAACACCGGAAAAATCAGCAGTAGAAGTACTAGCAGTGTGGTGAGAAAGTCGAGAGTGAAAGGAACATGGTCTCCTGAAGAAGACGAGTTGCTGACACAACTAGTCACTAAACTCGGTGCAAGGAACTGGAATCTCATTTCTGCCGGAATCCCAGGCCGCTCTGGTAAATCTTGCAGACTCCGGTGGTGTAATCAGCTTGATCCTTACCTCAAACGAAAACCATTTACTGGTATGTATCATAATCTCCTTATGTTTTACTAGGGTTTTCATTTTCAATTTCTTGACTTATTTTGACCTATTTTGACTCATAATTGACATTGTTATCTGCTTGTGTATCCTTTGTAGAGAAAGAGGACGAATTAATCATTGATGCACATGCTGTTCACGGAAACAGATGGGCAGCAATAGCAAGGTTGTTACCAGGGAGAACAGACAATGCTATCAAGAATCATTGGAATTCCACGCTTAGGCGGAGGTGTCTTGAATTCGATCCCCCTAAAGGTACTAGTGCGTCTGCTGTTATTGCTACTGTTGCTGCTTCGATTAAAACCATGGGAGACAATGCCATGGACCTTGATAAAACCCCCAAGGTATTGTCTGAAACAGCTTTATCATGTGAACCGGACATGAGTTGTGAACCTGATGTCAACATGGAGGAGACAATGCCATGAACCTTGATAAAACTAAGATATCGTCGGAAACAACTTTATCATGTGAACCGGAAATGAATGGTGAACCTGATGTCAATTGTGAACCTGATGCGAAAGGAAATGATGTTGTTAACTCACTTGAGAATCAATCAAATCAACATCAGGATAGGGAAGAGAACTACAGGGTGGAGTATCATTGCAGGAATGAACCAAAGGAAAAACCAACACTCTTCCGTCCAGCACCCCGTGTTAGTGCATTTAACCTCTATAATCAGGAGCAGTCCATGGGTGGCTATGTTTTGCCAACAATGGTCCCAATGCTGCATGGACCTCTGCTTCAACCTTGTAGACCACCTGTTGTTGGGCAATGCGGGCTGCTTGGAGGTGTTCGGCGAGTGCCTTCTCATTGTGGGCATGGTTGTCGCACTGGTTCTCGAAGTGGTGGGGATGATGGGCGGAGTTCTTTGTTGGGACCAGAGTTTGTTGAGTTCGTTGAGCCCCCACCTTTCTCGGGTCATGAATTGGTGTCCATAGCAACAGAGTTGAGCAATGTTGCTTGGATTAAGAGTGGGTTAGGCTTTGGGTTTGATCATAGGGGAATAGTGAAAGATAATGCAGAGCAGCAGGTGATTTATCATTGAGAATCAGCAACAAGAGACATATCGCACTGGAGGAGGACATGTTTCTCTTGAGAGCCGCAGCAGTAAGATACACAACAACAGGGACGTAAAAACAGCGCATTTGTACAGGGTTTCCTTTCTTTTGTTTCTTTTATCTCTTCTTGTATCTGTGTTTGCTGGGTAGTTTAGTGGTATATGATTAGCAATCTATGTTTAAAGTTCGAAGTAGAAATGATATATAATATAACACCATATTAGTTGGTTCATGATCTATCAAGAGTTCTAGATGGGCTTAAGCTTTTCTTTCAAGTATATATACATTGGTACATCAAATACTGCTAAACATTATGTAGCATAAACCTTAAGTAAAATGATGTGAAGTTTCTTGCAGAGTGGAACCCGATGCAGAAATAGAGGTAACTTTGCTTTTTTGGTGGGACATACAGTTGGTTTATTTCTCAGTTTGTTCATTCATTTCAGCTGACCGCCTGCATTTTTGGTCACTTTGTCGTCTTTTAACTTTCAGGAGGAGACGTGGAGGGAAATTTGCAGGGAAAGTAGTTGCAGTGTCAAACAGATGAAGAATATTATAAGCAGTTGAGGAATATTCGAAATTAAACCAACCCAAACTACATTTCAGCAACACATAAAGATTGTGAACTTATTCTCATCCAAGCACATATATTGTCTCTTTGATATTATAATGATATTTACCCAAAGTTTGCACTCAAACAAATTTTTTCTCTTAATTTTCAACAACACTACCATTACATCCATCAATTTGTCTTCTTCCCAATATACTTATCATCCACTCTCAATTGCAATTAGTCCAGTCATGTTCAAGACTCCCCTGCACCTACAGAAAGCCTGAGTGGTTACTTCACCCTCGTAGCCATCTTATTATATGAATGGAGCCTGATCAAGGCGACAAACGAGAAGACAGCAGGAAGCGAAAGCTGAAGCAGAAAAAAATTCAGTATGTGGTCCACATGTGCTCATTTTCCCATTACCTGTACAAGGCCATGTTAACTCCATGCTCAAGTTGGCAGAGCTCCTTTGCTTATCTGCAGGTAGTCGAATACAACAAGTCACCTTCCTCAACTCTGATTACAACCACCGTCGTCTCCTCCGCTTCACTGATGTCCAAACCCGCTTTGCTCGCTTCCCTGGTTTCAGGTTAGAGACCATTTCTGATGGACTTCCTGCTGATCACCCCGCTCGGGCGACCTCCTCAACGAGATGTTTGATTCCATCAAAGCTGTAACTAAACCACTTCTTCGAAAAATGTTGATCTCCTCATCATCAGCATCTGGTTCATACACACCAGTGACATGTATAATAGTAGATGGAATTATGAGTACGTTCACGATGGATGTTGCAGATGAGCTTGGGATTCCTGTTATTTCTTTCCGCACAATCAGTGCTTGTTGTTTCTGGGCTTATTTTTGTATTCCGCAACTCATTTCAGCTGGGGAACTGCCATTCAGATTCAGTAATATCGAAGATGATGATGACTACATGGATGGTAGAATAACGTCCTTGCCAGGTATGGAAAGCTTTTTACGCCGTCGAGATCTCCCAAGTTTCTGTCGAGCCAATGATCTTTCTGATCCGCTTCTCCAATGCGTCATAACAGAGACCTGCAACACCATTTCTCGTGCATCCGCTCTCATACTGAACACATTTGAAGAACTTGAAGGCCCCATCCTCTCTCATATTCGTTCTCACTGTCCTGGACCGACGAAAGTTTACTCTATTGGACCTCTTCATGCTCATCTCAAGGCTCGACAACAACAACAACGAGCGGGATTATCTGCTCAAGCAGATGAAAGTAAATTTGCAACTCTACTTCAAGAACTACGACAGAGACAAATAGTCTGTGGGAGGAAGATCGGAGCTGCATGACTTGGCTGGATTCAAAGCCGTTAAGGTCAGTTGTTTATGTTAGCTTTGGAAGTTTAGCTGTGCTGAGCAGAAAGGAGATGCTGGAATTTTGGCATGGCCTGGTAAACTGCGGGAAGTATTTCTTGTGGGTTATACGTCCTGATTCAATCAAAAAAGCAGTGGTGTCAGAAATACCTAACAGCACTACCTTGACTGGTGATCAAAATGATCAAATTGACCCCACATTAAGATTCATGAATGATATTGTGGATCCAGGCGATGGGGACAATAAGTTGCTTATGGAGGGAACAAAAGCAAGAGGTTTTGTCGTAGGATGGGTTCCACAAGAGGAGGTGCTGGCTCACCCTGCAGTGGGGGGGTTTCTGACCCACAGCGGATGGAACTCGACGCTGGAGAGTATTGTGGAGGGTGTCCCCATGATATGTTGGCCATACTTTGCAGACCAGCAGATTAACAGCAGGTTTGTGAGTGAGGTGTGGAAAGTTGGTCTGGACATGAAGGATAGATGTGAAAGACAATTTGTGGAGAGTATGGTGAACAATCTGATGACAAAAATGGAGGCCCATCAGAAATTACTCCAAGGAGAGGACACTGGTGACTGTGAGTTGAGTTTCTTAGGTAGAAGGGTTGATAAGTTTGCAGATTTGGCAAGAAGTTCCATCGAGGAAGGGGGGTCGTCTTACATGAATTTTGATTGTTTAATTGACCATATAGTTAGAACTGCACCTGTCCATTCTAGCAGTAGGGCAGATGGTGGTGGTTAAAATTTCAGACTTATTGCTAGCAACCAAGTTGTTCCCCAGTGTAAATTGTAACTAGGTTATCATCTTTTCGACCTTGTTTGACGAGTTCTGAGTTTTATATGAAATCTGAATGCAAGTTCTCATAAGCTTATAAGTTACATTTAAGATTTCTGAACTTTAACACTTGATGCAAGTCCCACAGCAACAAATTTTATCTGCTGCTGTAAAATTTAACTGCTGTGATCTATTTAGAAAGACATGATAAGATCGGTCAACTTCTCAATGGACTCGTACGATGAACCTCCTTTCTTTAGGCAATTAGCAGCCTTCTGTTTCAGATCCCGTACGCTCTCCATCATTGTCTCATCTCCATCAATATCAGCATCCGTCATTAGTCTTTTGACAGCTTTTTCTACATCCCCTCTCTCCTCAGTGGACGCCGTCGTTCATCAAATTGAAACCCAACCTTCCATACATCACTTACATATCTTGCATTCACCAGACTGGTCTGTGAAACATGGCCGGCATAGCATGGGCACCCCTTCACAGACACTCTCCAATGTCGAATTCCACCCATTGTGAGTCCAAAATCCTCCCACAGCTGGATGAGCTAGGACTTGTTCTTGAGGTGCCCATTTTACTAGACATCCAGTGCTTCTTATCATCTCTTGAAACCCATCCGGTAAGAGATGCTCGACTTGAAGTTAGGTGTTAATTCCGCTGCTCACTGCAAAATAGAGAAGTATCTTTCACATTTTGCGAACTAGGTTACTTAATCCAGGTCGTACCACCCACAAAAATGGATGCCCACTGTTGACTAATCCCCATGCTGTCTCGACGATTAGTTAAAAGAATACTTAGATATTTGAAAGGTAGAAGCTCAGTCTCTTCCATATCAGCTAAGCTTCTGTAGAAGTGAGAAGCTCACGTAGATTACCGACTTGGGGGCTTGCTCGTCTAGCCAGGAAATGCAACTCCGGTCTTCTGTGAGAATGCTACTAGAAGACCATTTGTGAAATGGACCAATGGGGAAGATAGGGACTCGTGTGAAATCTCGACGGATAGTGTCCAGAGCTAGATGTTCCAGGGATTCGAATGAGTTGAAAATGAGTCCATAAGAGGATTTTGTTTTCTAAATCATTTGAATCACCAATTCATGCAATAGCTTTGGGTCTTTTGTTTTGACCGTGGGGAGGTCTTTTACTTTGAGGGGTGAAAGTTCCGGCACCGGTTTCTCCAATTCTGAATCTGACAAAATATTTATGTGACTACATGTTATTAACCAAATTTATATTATACAAAATCATAAATCAAGACAGAATCCAATATATATTATACCTTGAATGGGAAGGTAACCCATTTGAAGAAGCAGCGGATACGCCGCGAAGGCAACAAAGGAGGTAGGGCTGCTAGTCCTCAAAACGATCCTGGGTATATGAAGATTGTTGGCAACATCTTGAGTGAAATGCATGAGTGCATCTGTAATGACGCAAGCGATAGTATCACCATTATTATTAGCTTCATTGGAGGAGGATGAGAGGAGATGGATCAAGCAATCCCGAAACGGATTGACAAATTTGACATTGATTGCGGAGACGAAGGCAATGATATCAGAGGTGGAATGTTGGAGATGAAACTGATCTACTATATCGGAGTCTGGTGATGATGATGAGATTGGGGCGAAATGGAAGTGAGGGTAGTCGGATGGGTTTGGTGCATTGAAACGAGTGTGAATGATTGTGATGGAGAAGCCTTTAGAGTGGAGAAGGGTTGCGAGTTGTAGCATTGGATTTATATGGCCCTGCAGGTATGGACATGGAAACAGCACTAACCTCCTCTTCCTCGTAATACTACTAGTTGTACTACTGTCACTGCACTCAGAAGCATGTAGCTCGAGATCATCACCATGGTCATGCATTGGTGGCGGTGGCGGCGACGAAGCTCCCCAAGCTAAACTCTAGTAAGTACTCCTATTTGTATTACTATATGAATCTGGATCCTGCTTGCATGAGCAGATGGGGATAAGATCACGTAAAAGTCCAGACAAAAACAGATACTACTCCTAAACAAATTTTGTCTTGATAATGTGTACAGACTAATATATATTTTAAGTAATGGCATCTAGATTCAATTTCGAAGAATGAACCCTGACTTATAGTATACTCCCTAGAAAAATAACTCATTTTCTCTCTAAGAAAAGTTTAATTTAATATTTGGGAGAAGAAATATTTAATTCTTGTGTGTCAGGGTGGTGTGTCATGTCCAACCCTGGCAGAGTTAACATGTTTTTAAATTGATTAAAAACCTTCAGGAAAAATAAAAGAAAAAAACAATGCTAATGATCCTCTCAACAATTGGCAAGAGCATCCTTGCTATTTTTTTTGTTATTTCACCCATAAAATTTTTTAGCGATTGGAGGAACAAACCTATACATAGAAGACTTGTGAGTTTAAGCTCATGAACAACAGAAGTATAAATACGGGGTTGAAAAGTAAACAAACAAGCAACTAATCTGGAAGAAAAGTACTGAATATCCTTAAAGATAGTATCCGTTCTAGAATCTCCATCAAAAAGGGGTTGGAGCGCAACTTGTCGCACGACTACCAACCAGTTTCTTGTAAAATTACTTTCTTTTTTCTTCTGTTTAATAAGTGTTTTTTTTTAGAAAATTTAAAAACAAAATAAAAAATAAAAATCAAAAGGATAACTTAATCATCTCCACCATTTAGGACACCCCTTATAATTATGGTGCATATATATATTTTTATCACATATAATGGTCCACACCAAAATAGGGTGGTGCCCAAAAAATCATTCTAGTCTTATACGATGGTGACCAAGCAATTGACTGAGCAAGTCAAAAGTTAGATGAGATGAGATGATGGGCCGATTTAAGTGTCTTGGCCCAGACCATGTTTTTTTTTTTTTTTTCATTTTCCGGTAATTGAAGTGGTCGAATGGTCGGACGGACTGACCTAAATTGTAATCAGCAGCACAAAATCTTTAATCCTCCTTTACAAATAAAATGCAGCAATGATTCGTACACCGGGAGAGTATCCCGTGGATGTCACCGTGTGTGTATGGTGGGACTCACCTCCACCATTACCACCCTAGATTCTAGAATCACTCCCTTTTGTCCATTTGATGTCCAACCCGGTGATAACCACGGGATTTATCCCGGTCAACGTAGCATCATCCAATAAAATGGCACACCCTACGGAGTTGACTATTGACTTTTGCTCTCTCGATGTATTGGTTTCTAAATGAGCGGCAAAAGAAACAGGGATTGCTGCATAATAAATAATTCTATGATAATATCGTTTGTTACCACAAGTCAACCACGATATAAGGTAGGTAATTGGGCGGCGGGCGGGACTGGCCAACCTGGCGGTAGCCAATAGCCAATTGAAAAACCTTACAACTTTATTCTAGGACCATACAATCCCACAATGCATCAACCAAATTCTAATGAATGTCTCTATGGGTATTAATAATATTATATTTTCATCCTCTGTGTAAATGCAGCTTAATATTAGTAATATTCTCATGCTTTAAAAAAAAAAAAGTCAAACTTGATTCGAAAATTTGAAACTTGGAGCTGCTTTCCTTAAAAGAGAAAAGAAGTTGGTAAAGGCAGGCAGGCAGGAATGATTCCCAGGCAGCAGTGAGGACCATTTTTACCTTGCTTGCATGATAAAGGCATGAAGATGAATATGATTAACTAAAAAATTACCTTGCTTGCATCATAAAGTAGTCATGAATATAATTAACTACAGTAAAATTTCGATAAATTAATAGCCTTGGGATCGGAGAAAATTATTATTTTAGCGAAGTTATTAATTTATCGAGTTAAAATTTAGCCTGTACAAGCCTAGTTGGGACCGAAGAATTTTATTATTTTAGCGAAGTAATTAATTTATCGAAAATTAATTTCCGAAGTTTTCTGTATACAAGTAACTTTTACGTGGGAGCATATCACAAACGGCTAGTATAACTAAAAAAATCATTACTACGTTATTTGCTTTTCGTTTGTGAGTCGGATAGAAAGAAGCTTTTCAAAACTTGAAAAACAACATAACTAGAACACCGCTACCACGGTGGACAGGGACGACCGAAATAAAACGGAACACTGCAAAAATGGGGCAGTATAAAAAATCATATCCCGAATTTCCTACAATCTTTTACGATTCAATGCTTTAACTTAAACTAAAAAAAGAAATGTTGTTTTAGAAAATGAATTATTTATTTAGCAATGACGCTAGTAGTGACGTAGGTAGTTTTATTTTTTATAGATTAGGTATTGCTATTCAGAGAGGAGTTGGAGCCCAACTTGTAGCTAGGTTACCAACCAAAAGCTTCGTACGATTTTACCATCATTAATTAATCATACAAAAAAAAAAGAATAAATACTTAAAATTGAGTCCATGACAAAAAAAAAATAGTGCTAAGTTATAAGTAAAGAAACACGTGGATGTGCCCATAGGAAGGCATAGTTTACCTTATTGAAACACGTGTCAAACACATTTTTTATTTTTATTTTTTATTTAAGAAAAATTAATCATCATTAACGGAAAGGAGTTTACAAGTATTGGATGGAAGCCTGGCGACAAGCTGGGCTCCAATCCCCTTTGGATAACAACACCTATCCTATGAAAAGGATAGGGTATTGAAAAGAAGCTCAAGGGAGATGAATCAAACGAGAGAAGGAAGCAGATCAAAGAAGACAAGTGAAGAGCGGAGTTGATCAATTGAAACTCGAATTCCTTCACCATAATTCTGATCGCCCAAAATCGCCCAAGTCGCCTCTCCGACTAAATTATCTTCTTTTTTTTATTTTTTTATTTTTTTATTTTTTTTTAACTCAGCTTCAGTTTCTTTTCTTTAGTCTGTCATCGGAATTCATCAGCGATCATCAACATACATGGGGTTAGCCTGATACAATCGGTTTATACATACAGTAAACTAATTATTTTTTTGAAGCGATATTTGGATAATTGGATTAAGTTCAATGATGCCCAAATTTTATTTTTTGGGTTCGGGTTTTATCATGATTATGGTTTCAAAATGAGTTTGGGGAAAGTGTGGTATGGGTTTTGTTTCTGTTCATGATCTGATATGATGTTGTTTAGAAACTTAATGAAATCATGAAGGCAGAAATTCTATAATTTGAAAATTATGAGTTCATTTTTCTTCTAGTTTAGGGTATACGGTAGGTTTGGTTTCTTCAATAACCATCGAATTTCTTGGTAGTTTCTACTATGAATGTTAAATTAAGCATCCCAAATTTCCAATTTTTGATCTGTTGGGTTTTGAATGTTTGGAACTCTCATAGTGGAGCAAGACTAGATTAATGAAACTCTATGTTTATATTGATGTGCTTGCTCAAATTTACATATGAACCAGGCTTGCCTATTTATAGGCCTTACAACCGACTTTCTAGGACTTTCTATACCTCACTAGAAATTCTTAACATTGAAGTATTTGACTGACACAAACATAGCTCTGGTTTTATCCAGAGATTTCTTTTGTTGTCTTTGACTATCTAGTTCACACTTAGAAGACTAGAGCAACCTGGACAATTCTAGACTTTCTTTAGATATTACAAAATATTACCAAAATTCTTTCACACTTGTTCAAACTAATCTAGATTACAAATTACCCTTTCCAACATGATCTTTTTTTTGATTTTGTTGTCTATTAATTTCATGTTTATAGTAGATTTATGTGACTGAAGATAATCAACCTTTTCGAAGATGATTTTTTGTTAATCTTCGATATTAATGTTTCGTTTAAAAATGTTTGCAGTGGTGGCGGCGGTGGTGAGTGGCGGCGGTGAAAGAAGATAGTGTTAATGGTAATTGTGTTAGTGGCGTAGAATGAAGTTAGTGGTTGTGGTGACAGTAGTGGTGGATGTATCCGGTTATCTTTGGCGGCGATGCTGGTGAGTTGCTACCAATTGATGTTGAAGGTGGCAGATTGCGAGAGATGGTGGTTTCCTTAATTTAGGGTTTGTTGTCTTTTGGAGTAGTGATGCAGTGAAGATAGTTGATGAAATTCCAAGACGGGTTTGAGAATGGATCTGGTGGTGGCTGGTTGAATTGTTGTTGCTAGAGGTGGCGGCGGAGCTTCTAGTAGTTGTGGAGGTGCTATTGGTGGTGGTGGAAGTGTTGGCGGAAGTGGTGGTTCTGGTTGTGGCAGAGGTCGTGATGATGATGGTGATGGTTGGTGGTAGCAAGAAATCAAGTGTTGTCGGTTAACAGGAATGGTAGCAATGAAAATAAATAGAGGTGAGGATAATGAAGCAATTAGTTTTTAAGTGTAAGGGTACGATGGTCATTTAACTGGAAACGGGAGAAAATTGTTGACAAGAGCCATCTCTAATAATATGGAAGACAGAGAACAAAAGATACGAAATAGAGAGGAAGAAGGAGAGAAAATTCTTATTCATGTGTGTTTAGAATACAATGTTTAAGCCTTTATTTATATAGATAGAAGACTTGGTGTCCAAGATATTTAAACCCTAAACTTAGACACGAAAGGCATCTTAGTAAATAAACTTGGTTTATAACACTCCTACTGATGACCACTGTGGCTAAGTCATTACAAATATATCAGGAAAACTCAAAAGAGAAAAACCTGAAATTGCATAAGAAAAAAGAAACTTGGACACGCAAATGTTGCTCATTAAAACCTAGACAAGGAAAACCCAGTGGGAAAAAGCCTTGACGAAGAAAAAAGAGTACAACGCGATAAAGTCCAGTTAATTCACCTTAATTTGATGATGGCGCTCCACCTGATAAATACTTCAGTTAAATATTGGCGTGCAAATCTTTGAGTCCAGGCTTTCCAATTTTGAAGAACGAATTTCTTGAATGCAGAAGATGAATGTGCTTTCATGAAGATGTCGGATTGTTGATGAAGTCTTTATTTGTGTTGCACAAGCAGTAATGCCTTCGATTAATACTTTTGCGAAGTCTACATTCTTCTTCAACACATTGAGAACAATTGTGTCATGGATTGCTAGCTTCCCGAGATGATTTGCAGAAGTTGTTGATGTAGTTTCTTCAACATAGAGCCAAGATGTAGATAAATTACCATAAGTGAACAAATCTGAATTTGTGGTCATACCTTATGTGGATCGGAATGACATCCAAATCACTAAGGGCCTGTTATGTTGATTTGGTCTAACAAAATGACCTAGTTAATGGTGGGAATCCACCAAATAACAGAGATTATACAACTCCCCCTTGGATGACCACCATGTTGAATTAAATTCCCTCACTAAAAACCTTGCCAGTAAAACCCAATGGGGGAAAAACAAATTGGAAGAAGTAAAAAGAGCACAAATATCAACATTTTAAATAAAATGAAATAATTAAATGTCAACAAGATGTTGCCTCGTTAAACCTTGTCAGGAAAAACCACGTGGGACAAAACTTGAAACAAAGGAAAAAGAGTACAACTTTTGACGATTTATGAATGCTAACTCAACTATATGAGTATTACAGAAAACGAGCATCAAAATCAAAAATCTAGTCTACCTCAAAGACGAGTTTAAGCTAGCATAATTCTAACTGCAGATTTAAGAAAGAAAAATAATAGAATTTATGCTGCCAAAGCGTGGATTTTAGTGTTTTTAAGGACTCCTCAAGAGACCTATAACGTTGAAATCATCAACTAATTAATCCGGATTTTTGGTTGTGTACCAAATTTCTAAAAACACATAAATGATTGTTAAACCTTATGTAAGCAAAATAGCAAATAAGGTGGCTGCCCGAATAAAATTTGAATCCTCAAAAGATTACAAATTCAATATGTTCTTCGACCACATTTCGTGTGTCAATGCAATATGAGTCCTTCAAAGACTACCACGCCAAGTGCACTGTATAAAGAGAACAATTAATGAATCAATCCTATGGTCTGAGAAAAAAAAATGAAACCCTTAAAATCATATTTACAACGAAAAGTTTCTCGTATAACACATTATGACTACACTAGCCTGTAATTAATATAGGCTTGGCATTTTTAAAGTGTTAAGTTTTGGATCCAAAAATTGCGTTAATTGAGAAACTAATCCAACTTAATTTGGATTGTATGCAACCAATCACATATGTCGATATTCCTCTGCAGAGGGGTTTAAAACCACCATCATTTATTTCAGTAGCTACTTTAAATGAATATTCGACAATTATTTTTGTTTACCACGATCCCACACAATTCTCAAGTATATGCATATTTTGAAAAATTGAAAATCTTATGATCTCATCATCATCAAGGGATGAAATATTAATTTTGAGAATGTGAATGGTGTTTTGGTACACTCAATTGGAGCACTACCAGTAGCCTCTCAACTGGTACCAGTAAATTTTGGACTTCCTTCATCAATATGGAAGAGTGAACCCATGTATGATGTATGCTAGTCCCTAGAAAAAGAACTCATTTTCTCTCTAATAATATATTAGGGTTAGTCGCATCTGTGTGTATATGTTAACAGGAAAATAGGTCATTTGTCCAAAAATTTTAAAACATGGTTCAAATGGACGAGTAAAAATTATTATGAGTGAAATGGACACAAAAAAAAATAGCAAGGATGAAACTGGGTTCATCCTGGCTTAAACTTAAAAAATAGCGAGGATGAGACTGGATGCATCCTGATGTAAATTAAAAATAAGAAAAAGAATTTAAAAATTGGTAGGATGAAACTGGTTACATCCTGACTATTTTTATAGTATCAAAAATCTAAATATCTTTTTCACCTAGGAATTATTGATTGTGGTCTTTTTAACCAATTTTGTGTATGTTAACTTGCTCAAGCAATGATCCACATCAACAGCATGTAGGTAGCGGAAATGCGTGCTTGCCATGAATTAAGCATTTTGGAATTAGCTGCTGCTAGTACGCACGTAGTTAGTAGTATACTCCCAGAACGTAACATCCAATCCTTTATGATGGGCCGGATTTAAGTGTCATGAGCCCAGACCAGCCCGTAACACTGATTGTCTACCCTGTTATGTTGCTAAGAACCGTTTTTTGGGGACCAGCCTTTTTTTGAGGGGACCATGGTTTTATTTTGGATAAAGACATTAGAAGTAATTCTAGGTCACCCCATATCTAGTTATTTATTTAATACCTAATCTACCCTCTTAATTAATTTTAGGTTATGATTAGTGAAATGATTTAGTTAAAAACAATTAGTGAGATTAAATTAAAAGATGGGTTTATTATTAGTTGAGTAGAATTATTGTGAGAGTAGAGTTAGAGAAGATGAAGGAGAAAAACATGAAAAATAATTTATTTTTTTCCAATTCACCCCCCTTTGAGTATTCAAATAATGGATTTTATCAACCACAACCGGAGGAAGAGTATTTGGGTGAACAAGTATGTTCCAAACTTAGATAATGTATGTTGAATTGGTAAAAACTTCCCCAAAAATGTAAAATTTTGAAACTGGATTTTGAACAATTCGGTTATTTTATATGAAGAACAAATGTAGAACTCATCCGAAGGTGTAGTTCGGTTGCTTTGTGAGGATGAACAAGTAACCGAACTCATCTCGAATGTGTAGTTCGGTTGCCTTGGGAGATAAACAAGTAACCGAACTAGTTTGAAGGTGTAGTTCGGTTGCTTGATCCAAACACGCAGGTTACTTAGAACTCCATATTAATGGAACCTCGACATAGTTATGTTCTAAGAGTTCGCAACTAACCGAACTTTAAATACAAATAAATTTTAACCAAGTGTATTAGGTTCGGTTGGTTCGCAAACAGCATGCTTTTGCGATCCAACCTGAACTAAGTTTAATAAGTTCGGTTGTTTCGCAAACTTGAGATCAATTGCACAACCAACCGAACTTAACAAACAAAAATTTCTTATGTTTTTAACCGTAGAGTTCAAGTTACATGGGAGTTTTAAGATTTTTTCGAAATAATAGAACAAAGTTGATAGAGTTCGGTTATAAGAGAAATAAAAATAATGGGAAAACAAGAAGGGTTGGGTTACATGGCAACTTTTTTCTTATGTTTTTAACCCTAGAGTTCGGTTACATGGCAGTTTTATACATTTATGCGAAACAACCGAACTCGTCAGTTCGGTAACATAGTTATAAAGCATATGGAACCGAACTCATCTGAAGGTGTAGTTCGGTTGCTTTGTGAGGATGAACAAGTAACCGAACTCATCTGAATGTGTAGTTCGGTTGCCTTGTGAGATGAACAAGTAACCGAACTCAACATCAGAACCTCCATTAAACCTCTCCACAACTTCCATTTTCAACTAATTTTGATGATTACTTCTCATTTTTTTCAACCAAAAACAAACGACAAGTAATGGGTTTGTGAGAATATCTTTGCTAAAGATTTAAATTAAGCTATATATATATATAGAGGTGGTGGTGGTTGTTGGTGGTGGTGGTAATCTGTGGTTGGTGGTGGTGATAATCGGAGGTGGTGGTGGGAGGAGGTGGTGGTGGTAATCGGCGGTGGGCGGCGGTGATGGTCGGAGGTGGTGGTGGTAGTAATCGGCGGTGATGGGCGGTGGTGGTGGGAGGAGGTGGTGGTTATATATAGAGTGAGAGAGAGGTGGTTATTAGGTTGGTTTTAAATTAAATTAGGTTAAGGGTAGGTTAGTAACTTCAACGCATTAGGACACCCCTTATAATTAGAGAGAAGGTGGCCTAATAAGACCATGGTCCTCTCAAAAAAACCATGGTCCCCAAAAAATGGTTCGTTGCAAATGCTACAAATTACAAAACCATGGTGCTATGATATGTCTCTTCCTTTTCTTTTCTTACATTCATTTTTGGTAATTGAAGTGGTCGGACTTACTTTATGCACTATGTCTAAAGGTATGAAGTAGCTAGGAAATATAAGCAAGCCCATAATCTATCCAATCTAAATTGTAATCACACAAAATCCTTAATCCTCCTTTTTACATAAAAGATTAATGGCACATCCCTATGTAGTTGACTGTTGACTTTTGCTCTCTAAAAAACGAGCGGCAAAAAAAGAACAATCTTGGTAAAGGGGCGGCAAGTGTGATAGCAATGTCCCTCTTATTGGTTAGGGGGTATCCTATAGGGGGTGTAGATTGACTAGATTACCCTTTTCACCTTAAATTAACCAAAATCAAATCAATTTTTTTAAACCTATTGAATCAGAAAAAATCAAATCAGTTTTTTTTTTTCATTTTCTTCTTCATCTTTTCTTCTCCTCCATCAACCCTAACCTCCATTAAAACCGAAAATTTCATCGTCTTCGACTAATCGGCGATTTGAAAAATGTTTGGAAAAACCCAGTTAGGGTTTAGTTTATCGTGTTGGATTTAAGTTAATTTTGTATCAAAAATTAGGGTTTTGTATGAAAATTGAAATTGAAATTTACGGGTTTATGCTAGTTACGGTTGGTAATAACTCAAATACTGAACCGTGAATCAGATTGGGTTGATGTTACGGTTGGTTTAAACTCAAATACCAACCGTAAGTTCTTAGTTTTGAGAATATGTTCAGTTACGATTTTTATTTGCATCATATTTATCAACCGTAATTGAGTTACGGTTTGTTACTCAAACAACCATACCAACCGTAAATAATCCCGTGTCTTAAGAATTTATCAAATAATGATTTACGGTTCAAAAGTTAAGTTGACACACCAACCGTAGGGTAGTTACGGTTGGTCTCGATTCATTAGTTACCAACCGTAGGGTAGTTACGGTTGTTGTCCAAATTTAATTACCAACCGTAACTGGTTTTACGATTGGATCTTCCCCAAATTTAACCAGTTACGGTTGGTATTCGATAACTTACGAACTGTAACTCTTAGTTACGGTTGGTCACGAGCAAAATTGCAACCGTAAGTTCTTCTGAAAATTCAAAGTTTTGATTTTGTTATGTAATTTAGATAATTTTGAGCGAGAAAAAGCTAATTGGAACTAATTTAGAAGTATATCGGATCACTGGAATCACCCATTTTGGTTGAGTGAATCAAAATCTAGGGTTTCACAAATATCACATAAGTTTTCTTTTTCTTCTCCTCTAATATATATATATATTTTTTTTTTTTTGTAACTCTAAAAATCTGATTTTAGAGTTATAATAAGTGAAAATTAATTATCAACACTAATCTTGATTATCATTACTAATCTTGATTATCCACAATAAGGGCTAATTAGTCATTTCCATATTTTCATTGATAAGGGACACTTGAATTTCCTTGTAATGACTTTTTTTGTCTTATTAGGTTGCCGCCCCTCTACCATTTCTTGCCGCCCCTTTACCAAGCTTGAAAAAGAAAAAGGGGGTCACAGTAAACAATTGAATAATGTTACTCCTATAAGTCAATGTTGGTTCAAAAATTTGAAACCTGGAGCTTGCTTTCGTTAGGGAAAAGAGAAAGGAATGATTCCCAGGCAGGCAGGCAGGCAGCATTCAGGACCATTTTTTACCCCCTGCAATTGCATCATAAAGTAGATGATTAACTATCCAAGTAACTTTTAGGTAGGAGCATATCACAAACGGCTAGTATTACTTAAAAAAAAAAGTCATTATGTTGTTAGGTGCTTTTCGTGAGTTAGATTAGAAAGAAGGTAGGTTTTCAAAACTCAAGAAACAACATAATAATCCCCGGGCTGCAGTGCATTCCACTCACATAATAGATAATAATATTATTACTATACGATGAGATGAAGCCACTATAGTAGTAGTAGCCGTTGAGGGTACGTAATGGTAATGTTGGTAGGTAGTGGTGGCGTGTCTTCCCATTTTAGCATTTTTGTTTTGTTTTGTTTCATCTACTCGTATTAGAGGAGATATGAATTTAATTGTTTAGAAATGTTTTTGGCAATGTCATCCATTTTGAGATTAGAGATGAGGCAGGCATGGCATATTGAGCTGAGCATTCTTCATTTTGGGAATGGAATTAAGGAAGGCAGCTCAGCTCAACAAACAAACAAACACATTGAGAACAGTGCCTGCCTGCCTCTGGTGGTGGTATCTTGTTGTCTTTCTTAATTAGCGCATGTATGTATCCATCCATCTAATAGTAAATGATACACCACCACCATCCATTTTGTTCCTCTTTCACATTTCTACACGATTCTTTGATAAAACAAGAAATTTGAATTTGAATTTGAGTTCTCACTTTTGCTGCACCTGGGGCTAGTTTGTCAAAGGTCATAGTATATACATGACTGGTGGTTGTTGCTAAAATTTGACTTTTTTTATTGAAATGTTATCTTTTTGGCTCCTCGGCTTATATATCTCGTGAAAGACTTGAACACGATGAGGTGATCATGCCTTTTGGTGGTTTGGCAAGCAATGAGTTAAGTTAAGTTAAGTTAAGTTAAGTTAGCCAGCCAGATGAATGAATCTAGTTGCCAACGGAACGGACTGATAAAATAATAACCATTTACAAAGAGATAAGACAATGTACGTACGTGTCTCCATTTAATTCGTGGGAGGCGTGTTTAATGACTAAACAAACAAATACGATATCAAAACATAAAGACCAGATCCGTCACTTACACGACTCCCGTTGCCGTTGGAGTTTGTTTAATTTTCAAATTTTTTGTTTTTGGTCCAACAATTTAAAATTATTAATATATATATTTAAATACTAGTAATACTCGAGCTCTGTTGTATCCTTGTTTGTATCTGAGAGAGACTGTACTGTACCATATCAGATCATCAATCGATTCTGAACTCAACAAGGGTTCACTTCACCATTCTTTTCAATCTTCTTCTTCTTCTTCTTCCATTCAGACCGGAGCAGACAAAACAGACAGAGGAGTGTGGTAATAAACAAAACCGCAATAGATAGACTATACTAATCTGAAGCAAACAGAGAGCAACTAATGGTGGTTTAATAGTGGTAGACACAGTCTTATTAGTAAACAAGAAACGGATTGTGGTGAAGAAGACGCTCCTCATCCTCATCATAACAAAAAAAAAAAAAACCTTCCCTCCTCACGAATATCATGTGAGTCCTACTAATCAATAAAGCAATCTCTCTCTCTCTCTAGGTAAATTGGTAATCATCATCAACCTTCAACCTCACTCCATTTTCAATTTAATATATATTATACAAAAACCCACCATGGATTCCTCAAGTTTACTCCATCCATCAAAACCTAATTTGTTCGTTACTTTGTTAACATCTCTCTCTATACCCACTAATTTAACTAATTCAATCGTTTGGTTGATTGCAACATTCCATTAACCTCCACTGGTTCTCTAGCTACTCTCCAATTTGGTTTCTTATTTTTATTTGGAATCTGTGAATGCTATTTCGTATTGTATTTAAGGGCTGGGTTTTTCTATCTGCTACTGTTATACACACAGGAGGTTTACAGCAACAACAATTGCCTTCTAATGGGGACAGCTGAGAATAATAATAAAGGGCAAATAGAAGAAGAAAAACAAGATTTGAGTCTGTCGTCTTTGATTATTCGAGAAGATGAAATTGAAATTCAATTAGAAGAAGAGTGTTCCATATCATTTGAATCACCATCTACATCAATTGAGGACCGGGACCACAGTAATAGCACCACTAGCAGCAGCAGTAGCTCACAAGAGTCATGTTCTTCTCCGCCGCCACAACTGGACTGGCCTACAAACACCACTAAACCATCTACTACTAGTACCATCAAAGATGATGATGCTGAGAAACCCCATATGGATGTTGCAGCAGCCAAAGCAATAGAAAATGTAGATACCACTATCAAACTAGAGAAACAAGTCTCTACTAACAGGATTTCCGGTCGGTACCCGTTTAACAATTCCCCTTTCTTCATCTCCACCCCAATTTTGTTTTCTAATTCACTGATTTATCTTTGTTTGTTTTTTTAGAAATTGAGATGATGAAGGAGAGGTTTTCAAAATTGTTACTTGGTGAAGACATGTCTGGTTCTGGCAAAGGGGTTTCCACTGCTTTAGCCATTTCAAACGCAATTACCAATCTATGCGGTACTACTAATTGCTCAATCAACCAACGCTACTCTTAGATGCGTCCTGTCTTCTTAATTAGCAATAACAACTTATTTGGAATTGTTTTCTGCTGTCTTTTGTTCAATTTTAGCCACCCTCTTTGGGCAGCTATGGAGATTAGAACCTGTATCACCGGAGAAGAAATCAATGTGGCAAAGAGAAATGGAATGCCTTCTATGTGTCAGTGACCACATTGTCGAATTGATACCATCCTGGCAAACATTTCCTGATGGAACCAAGCTTGAGGTATTCCCTCCCACCAGAATCTACAAATTTACTTACTGCTAACATAGCATCTTGAATCACCAACAGTTAGACCCACATTTAGCTGATTCTCATTACATTGTCTTAGTTACGTTCTCTATATGTTTTATGTATCAATCAGATTAGTAATCATCCCAGTGCATTTTGAAACTTTAGGTAGTGCCTTGTTAGTATCAATGTCTGAGTAATTCAAAATTTAGGATGGGCATGCCAACTATCGTCTGAATGAGCTTCATGACTTTCTTATCTAATTAAAGTTTTCCACCTTTATGATTCAGGTCATGACTTGCAGACCCCGGTCAGATATTTGTATCAATCTTCCAGCTCTTCGCAAACTGGATAACATGCTTCTTGTAAGGTTCATCACCCTCTTTGTTATTTTCTGTCTCATTTTAGACAGGAACCATTAGTTGAAACTTTTTATTATCTCTGACAGGAAATACTAGATAGTTTTAAAGACACCGAATTCTGGTATGTTGACAAAGGGATTGAAGCTCCAGATGCTGATGGCTCAGCCTCATTCCGTAAACCTTTGCAGCGCCAAGAGGAGAAGTGGTGGCTACCTGTACCTCGTGTACCACTGGGAGGTCTCCAGGAAAGTTCACGGAAACACTTGCAGCATAAGCGTGATTGCACGACCCAAATCCTTAAAGCTGTCATGGCCATTAACAGCATTGCTTTAGCCGAAATGGAAGTGCCCGAATCATTCTTAGAAGCTCTTCCAAAGGTAATACGGATATCACTTGTAATCGGTTCCCACTGTTTTTTGGGGCAATGTATAGTAAGTAACCAGAATTTGAAATTTGAAATTTTGATTTGTGTATATCAGAACGGGCGAACCAGCTTAGGAGATGTCATATACCGTTATATCACGTCAGATCAGTTCTCTCCAGAATGCCTTCTCAATTGTCTCGATCTAACACCGGAGCACCAGGCTCTAGAGATTGCTAATCGGGTTGAAGCCTCCATTTATGTGTGGCGACGAAGAACAAACTTGAGAACTGCAAACAATACTACCCGGTCCACACCAAAATCATCGTGGGAGATGGTCAAAGACTTGATGGGCGACGGAGATAAGAGGGAATTGCTTGCAAACAGAGCTGAAAGCCTCTTGCTTTGCCTGAAGCAGCAGTTTCCTGGTCTTTCTCAGACTACTTTGGATATGAGCAAGATCCAATTCAATAAGGTTTCAAAACACTTTTCCTGCTAACTGCTTAAATTTTTAGTTTAATGAAATAATCCGAAATTTCTCTGCTCCAAAGAATCTGAATTCTGAAACTTTTACCTCTTACAGGATGTTGGAAAATCCATTCTGGAGAGCTACTCACGGGTTCTTGAGAGCCTGGCGTTTAACATTGTAGCTCGTATCGATGATGTTCTGTATGTAGACGACTTGTCCAAGAATTCAGATCAGTTATCATCAGTTCCTACCATCAGCGTGATTGCTCACAAGAGGGTTTCCATTCCATATTCTTCTTCTGCACCTGTCTCGAACACTACTCCCTACGCAACGGCTTATACCACTCCGAGTTTCTCACCAGCACCTATGGTAAGCCCTGCAAATGGCGGAGTGCTGAACAGCATCAAGCCACATCACCGTGGTTTTGGAGTTAAGAAGGTATTGACAGATTATCTGGGTGTTGAGACTAAGACCAAAAACGCAGGGAATCTTGCAGATGCGTCATCAGATTCAGTCCCAGGCTCGTTTCGATCATCTTCAAGTAGGGTCGTGAGTTCTTAGACAGAAGAATTGTTCATATTATCCCCCCATTGACAGAAGAATAAGTTTGCTCAACTAGTTCTCCTAAGAAATGTGATGTAAATTTTGAAGAGATAGGGAGAGATTTTGAGAGCGATGATGGCATGCTAAAATCATCCAATTGTGTTTTTGTTCTTGTGTGATGAGTTGTGTCATGTGTGACAGTTTGATACTGATTTTCTTTCCCCATTGTGAAGAGGCTGAACTTGATCCTGTAATGTATGTATACTAGCAAGTTGCAAGAGATTGTTGCCCAAGGCCCCCCACAAAGGCGCAGGATTCTCAGTGTGGGCGCCTTGTCAGATGGAATGCCCATCAAAAGCCAAGAATATTGCCGAGACAGTCATATGTAAACATTTCTGAGGCACAAACCAAAATTGGATGTGGTCAGGGGTGCCTGGGCATTATAAATTTCCAATTTTCTGTTAGTAAAAAAAAAAGAAAAAGTAATGCATTTTACTTGCCTTGCACTTTTAGGGGCGACCCCGAAAGAATTAGGGGCGACTTTTTTATTCCCAACCCATATACACCGTTAAGGGATGTCCAAAAACGCGGAGAATACGTTAATGCCCTTACACAATCGGACGCTATTTTGTGTCCGATTATTATAACGCAATCGGAAGTTTGGTAACTATATTACACTACCGATTATTATCGATTCTCGTGCCAAACTCGCATCTCGGCTTCTATGACAATCGGTTAAATAACCTCACGAGACTACCGATTATAGTAGATCCTAAATTCCCAAAATTGGTGATTTCGTCAAGGAAGAAATTTGGGGCAACTTTATAATCGGAAGTCATATTAACTACCGATTATTCTAGTTCCCAAATTCGAAAAAAATGACATTTCTGCAAAAACAAAATTTGGGGCAACTGTATAATCGGTAGATAATACATATTGACAAACATCCGATTATTTTGAAGTAACCGTTTTTTTTTAAAAAAAACTAGCCGTTGGGTACTTTTTTGCTATAAATAGAGACCTATCTCTACCAAACTTATTCACCCATCACATTCAATCTTCCTAAATGGCTCACCCATCACTTTGAATCACCAAAAATGGCTACAACTCCGTTCAATAATATAGAAGATGTTGTTATTGTCAGAGCACACACCACTCTCACAAAGCACTCCGTTGAGGAAGCGCAATGGGTGACCAGTAACGAAGACCCAACAAGAGGGCCTTACTTTGGGCATGATCAAAACACCAATGCTTGGTGGAAACGGGTGTTTAAGGTTTTCAAAGCACTAAACGGAAATCGTTCAAGGAGGACACTCACGCAGATAAGGGAAAGGTACACTTATTTATACAATGAATGCGTACTGCTTAGAAACGAATTGAAAGCTCGTAAGGACGCTATGCCAAACGAAGCCCGCATGAGTAGAGTAAGTTTGTGAATCAATAGGCCGTTCATCAAAAATTATTTATTTGGTTACGATTATTCAACAACGCTGACTTATTAAAATAATTGTTTTTCCAGTGTTCTTTGGGTCGGACTCAATACGAATTAAGGTACGGTCATGAGTTTCTGCACGAGGACTGCTACACTCTCTTGGAGGAAGTTGAATGGCAATTCGCCTAATATAATTAAACTCGTAGAGAATTCCTAGGGCGATGTATTGAACAATTTTATGTGTTTTACTTCTATTTTATTTCAACTACATGTATGTTTTTTCGATTCAATAAAATGAATGACTTCAAATACTGGTTCAATTTTAGCTGGTGTGGAAATAAGGATTTTAGAAAAAACTCATTTAGGGGCAACCTATAATCGGTAGGTTTTGGAACCTATCTTCCGTACGATTATGGCTACATCCAAATCACGAACCACATGGTTAGGCCTGGCTTTGTACCCTCTTAACCTATGGATTTTTGCAAGGGTTCGATCAGGGGCTCCTTACAATCGGTAGTTTATTAAGTTGAGTAGACTACCGATTATGGTAGATTTCAAATTTCCTACAATGAAGGATTTTAGAAAAAACTCATTTTGGGGCAACCTATAATCGGGAGGTTGGGTAACCTATTTGGATTACGATTATGTCTACATCCAAATCACGAACCACATGGTTATGGTCGGATCTGCACCCCTCAAAACCTAGGGAATTTGGGCAATGCTCAATTTGGGGCTTCCAATAATCGGTGGGTTATAAGTAACCCACTCTACCGATTTTGGGCTACTCAACAATCGGTAGATAATTAGGTGGTATTACCTTCCGATTAATAACCGTTTGACAGATAAAACCAAAGTCGACCTAAATTCAAATTCATTTCATTTTCTTTTCAACTTCAACTTCAACTCCTCTTCTCCTCTTTCCTTCCGATTGCAGAGAGGAAAACTCTCCCCCTCTCCTCGCTATACATCGTTCATCGTCGAATCGAATCATCGTCGATTATTCTCTATAAAGATGAAATAAACGGAACGTAAGAAAGCTCGAACCAAAAACGTAGTGCGCGGTGAGGATCCGAATATTGGATTGCATGCCCGTAATAAAGAGGTTTTAACTCACGAACCCGAAGAACACGAAGACGATGAAGTAGGCGATACTGATAGCCAAACTCTCAGGCAACTTCAAATGGCGCCGATTAGGTAAGATTCTACCATTAATTTGGTTTATATTGCTTCAATTGGACGAATCCATGTTTATTCCTTTTAGGGTTTTCGGTTATTACCCAGAATCGGTAGGTTAGGTATTGTTATAAACTTTCGATTGTGGTCGAACTCTTCATTTCACGAGAAAATTTGTCATATTCGGGTGTTAAAAATTTTGGTATCCTACCGATTATATCATAATCGGAAGCTAATTGTGATTTTTCCTTCCGAATATACTAGGGAAGAACAAGTATTAGAGACGCAATAATCGGGTGATATATTCTGTAATATCTGTCCGATTGTTTAGGCTAACAACTTGATTTGTTTCTGGATACAAAGAGACGCATATTCGGTAGACATTAGTTTTGTTAGGCTTCCGATTGTGTGGAATTCGGAGGGTTATGTTGAACTTTAGATTCCGATTATTGTGTGTAGATAAACATATTCGAACACCAAAAAGTTTATTTTGTTTCCGATTATACGTATTCGGTAGCTTTAGGTGAACTGATACTTACGATTGTGAATAATCGGAGGCAATTTGTTAAATCAACCAACCGAATATTTAGTTCATAACCTCGTTGTACTCTTTTTGTTGTTTAGGGATAGGCGAGGTAAAAACATCCAAGATTCAATTGTCTCGGCTAGTGCAAGGAAGGATAGGCGTCGAACCCGACAGCCTAGTGCAAGGAGAGCTAGGATCGCTAACGCCGCTTCAAGTGGTCAAGTTGGAACTCAACAAGCAAGCCAAGAAGCTGTTCAACCTAGTGCCCCTCAATCAGAACATGTTCAATCAGGTGTTCAACCAAGTGCCTCTCTATCACAACCAATCCAAGAAGGTGTTCAACCAAGTGCCTCTCAATCACAACCAATCCAAGAAGCTGTTCAACCAAGTGCCTCTCAATCACAACCAATCCAAGAAGGTGTTCAACCAAGTGCTCCACCATCACAACCAGAAATTGAACTAAGCACCGAAGAAGTAGGACAAGCCGAAAAGAGAAATCCTCCTCGAAAGAAAGCGAAACACCTTGTCCGAGATGAACCGAAGGTGAAGGATATTCCGAAGGTGTAATCCTTGGGCTCTTGGAGGATGAAGGACAATTGTTATTTGGATACAAAGAATCCCGGGCCGAGAAATATATGAAACCGAGGTAATGATCGTATCCATTTTATTAACTTATTATGTTTTTCTCCGTAATACTTTTAAGGGTTGTAGTTTTAGGTTATTCTAATTTTATTTTTAACTTGTCATGTGTTTAATAGTATCATTCCGATGCGGTTCGTTTACTCAAAGCGACCGCCGCACCAACAAAAATGCTAGATTGGCCTTTGGAGGGTGAATGTGAAAGGTTCAAGACCATTATTGCGGGTCGGGGTTGGCCAATGCTTGCGGAGAACTCAATGTTGGAACATGATCGGGTGGCTATATCGGCGTTTGTGGAGAGACTTTATCCTGAGACCGACACCTTCCATATGCCGTTTGGGGAGATGACGATAACCCCAGATGATGTTGAGCAGATTCTTAAACTCCCCGTCCATGGCAAGGGTGTTAGGGCCGAGTTCACTAAGCAGTTGGAATGGAGGAATCTTTATGATCTGACTAAGAAGTGTTTGGGTTGGGATGAAGAAACATCAACAATCGAGTTCAAAAGATGCATGAAGTATAGAACTAGACAGGTTTAACATGGGTACTCTGATGGATATGTTCAAGGGCACCAAGGATAAAGAAGAGAAAGGAACTTTAACGGACGAGCAAGTCAACCACGCGGCCGCATATCTCCTATGTGTATTTGGATGTGTCATTTTCCCCAATACCAGTGGCAATCGGGTCGACGCCAACCTTTTACAACTTCTGGATCCTCTCGATAAAGTGCATGAGTACTCTTGGGGAACGGCATGCCTTGCGTGGTTGATGGAAGAGTTGAGGAAAGCGTCGAGGCTTGGAATTAGCCAAGTGGCCGGAACGTGAGTCTGCACATGTGTATTGTTTATTAAATCCACATACTTAGTTATTTTTTTTATTTTTTTTATACTATTGATGAATCAATTTCCTAATACTCGCAAAAATGACATTATAGACTTGGATCTACGACCACTTCCCTATATTGGCCTTGGCCATTGAAAACCCGGCGTGGGAGAAAGGTGACCCTATAGGAAGAAAGCAACGTCTTCGATGACAACCATTCTAGGACGAAGGAGCATCACTGATTCGTTTGAGGGAGATTTTGGACTCACTTAATGCCCAAGACGTATGCTTTGATCCATACAAGGAATACCGAGCTACCGGACATATCGCGGTCGGCCCGATTTGGCACTTTATTTTGGACCGTGTGGCACCACGGGATATGTGATGTACAATGCCTCAAGGGTGATGCGACAACACGGTTTTGTGCAAGTTATACCAAAGGAGGAAATCCATGGCAATTTCACTTTGGATGCTGGAGCAATGCGAGTCGATAAAGATTCTATCACGGTGGTTCACAAGGGTCCACCATCCTGTAAATTCCTTTGGGATAGAAGGGCGCATTACTTGATCAACCAAGGAAGGGCAGCCAACCAAGGTTTTGAAAATGCTCCCAACTATATGGATTGGTACCACAATGTTTCTCATATTCGTAATCCGTGATCTTAAAGCAAAGCCGCTTCAGTACAAGAGTATCCTCAAAGACAAGCTCGCGGGTTTTGATAGATTGGTACGTATTGTTTTGTTAATTTAGTTTAATATTATGGGTCAAAATAGAGTAATAACTCGTTTGATGGTATGCTATGTTTTAAAACAGATGAACAAGTTCAAGCGTTTGTCGAAATGGTGCACTGATTGTATAAAGTCCGGAGAGCCTATTTCAATTGAGAAGATAAAAAAGCACCAACAGTTGATTGATAACGTTGACAATGAGGAGTATGCATCTCAGTTCGGGGAAAAAATGCAAAAGAAACCTACAACCAAGGTGAACAAGAGAACTCGGGCTTCATCAAGCACTCAAGTTGATGAAACCCATGATGATGCTGGTCCAAGTCGTAGAGCTGGTAGAGGTCGCAAAATCAAATCAAAAAGGAACAAGTAAACTTTCGATGTTGTAAACTCTCGATGTTTTTCGTAAACTGATAGGAACTTTAAAGTGCTTTTCCTATGTTCTAATTCTGCAAGTGCACAGAGCCAGTGAAGGCAGCGGCAAGCACAGGTCTTTCCACAGGGAACTAGGGTGTGCTATGTTGTTCTAAGCTTTCTTGACTGAATTGTGGGTAAGTGATGATGATACAAAGTTTTTTTGTTTAAAGTATTGAAGACTAAGTGATGTTGTGACTTGTGACCTACTTGGAAAACTAGAATTGATGATAAGACGTGCACTAGGATTATCAAATCCACCCCGTTTCAAGTTATGAGCTTCAACTAACTTGATTGCTATTGCTCCTTGGGGCAATTGAAGATAGTGTGACAACTATATCTCTTACCTAGAAGGTTTCACCAAGAGATGCCTTAATTCACGGCTAATGTGCTAAACTAGAGCACTAGTTGTCTATTCAAGAACAACTAGTCAAGAGAGTTAGCCAAAATGCATAAAACTAGGGCTGCAACACTCTCAATGCAATGTAAGCCTAACTACAATGAGTACAAGGCACTCACCGTGAGAGCAGAGCAAGGATATGTTAAGAATTAAGCTTATCATATAAATTAAAGCATACAAGAGCAAATCAATTCAAGTTGAAACTCGTAACATTCAATTAGGTTTCATATCAATCCTAGCTATGGTAAATTTAGCTCATAATAAACATGTTAAAACAGAGATTAAAATTCAAAAGCAAACTGAAACTAAGAACCCTAAATTGAAAACTAAAACTCACTGCCTCTCTTTCCTCTCAAAACTCTATTTTATATCAAACAAACACTCAATAAGCCTTTACACGAGTACCCAAACCTGCTACTCGCTCCCTTGACGCGTCCCTGACCTCTGAATCGACATGCACGGGGTGGTTGATGAAAACCCTAGCTTCACTCATCTCAAACCTAGCTTCTAGGTTAAAGAGAAGCTATGAAAGAGAGAAATGAAGCAAGGGTGGCGGATAAGGAGCTAGAGGGGTTGTTGGTGATAGCGTAGCTAGGGGATGGAGTGGTGATGACTTTGTAAAAAGTCATGGAAGAAGGAGGTGGAGGTATGGGATTTCTCTGATGAAGGTATGGGAGAAGAAAGAGAAAGGTGAGGGAGAAATGAGGTTTGCTCGAGTGGTATAGGGTTAGCGGTTTTGATGTGAGGTGTACATCGAGTAGTGATGAGACGGGCCAAGCGAGCGTTGGATCTGGGGGCCGATCCGAACGGCCGAGGAAGTGATGGGATGTTTTGGTGCCGAGCGGAGACATCAAAAGTCGATGCGTAGGATGCGGCGAACGTAGGATGCGAATGAGTGAAATCTCAACGGCTTGGAGTGGACGGGCTCGATCCGGTCGCGGGTCGGGTCTAGCTCAAGCCCATGTCTTGTAGATGAGTTGCTACTTGTTGGGTTGCAACCGTTGGCCGCGGCTTTGGCTTTCTGCTCCATAGATGCTCGACTCCACTTCTTCGCTCTTTGGTCTCCCTCGATTCTCCGAGCTTTATTTAGTACCTAAAAACACAAAATTAATTAGTACAAATATTTATTCTTGAAAACAAAGAAAATACAGAATTTGGGATAATATCTGATTCTTGAGCACAAAAGATGAGTAAAATGCCAATAAAAATGTGTATAAATATGCAATATTTGGCACTCATCAAATACCCCCAAACCTGAATTTTACTTGTCCTCAAGTGAAACAAAAATGAAGAAATCCTAACTATACCACTGTCGTAGGTCTCTCGAATGCATTTAGCGTATGCACTAAGCCTTTTAACCCCTAGGTGTCCCTAGTGGACGAGTTGTAGTCTCGTGAGGGTTTACCAGAGGTGTACCCACAAAACCTTCTCCAACTTCGAGTGTAAGAGAGTCTCAAGCATCCTAGAAGCTATGAGGACATAGAGTTTCGCATGCTAGTAACAAGAAGTTAGAACTACTAAAGAACGCATTCTCATCCTTAAGTGCCGAGCGAGAAGTAACCATATCATATGAAAGAATTCGGATTCGATTGTGATCATAAGTCTCAACTTCGCCTCACCATTAGGGTTTTATGATAATTGCACTCAAAAAGATCGCTTTTTAGTCTCTCATGTGTGCAGAGCGCAGGAATAAAGAGAGAAATCCCGCACACGTTGTAGGTAAGAAGGATAACCTTCCGAAATAAAACTGGAGACTCCACAGAGGTGTGGACAAAAAGAATCTTTTCTGATGATCTCTAAGAAAGGAAATCAACCATTAGAAAGGGGTGGGAGTACTCACTCACTTTTCACCCGATCGGCAATTAATATCACTCTCTCATAAAAACCATAGAAACGTCTTCAATCTTCGGTCTTCGGTCTTCACTTGTTGATGACGAACTTCTAAACTTCACAAAAACTTGACAATTTTTTAACTTTTCTACTCAATTTCCTTGTTACTTGGAATTTTTCTTCTTGACCATGGTGGTATCAAAAACTAAGAAAATAACTACAACATTTTTTTTTTTTTTTTGACTTGATAATTTACTTTACATGAAAATAAAAACAATGAAACAACTAACTCCATGGGTGAAGGACTATATCACTCAATTTTTCCACAACTTGTATTGTCTTGATTTTATAAATTTTATTAATTCTCATCCTATTTTTCTTTGTTGTACATAACCTTGGACTATATCAACTTTTCTTCAAATATTTTGATGTTGCTTCGCTTGCTGACGATGATGTGTTTCTATGGGTCTTGCTGATTGAGAGAGAGAGTGATGCTAACTGCAAATCGATATTTAGAAGGAGTTTTCATCTTTAGACGTCACCCTCATGATTGACGGAATTAGCACTCAAGAGATCAAAAGTAGTGCTGAAAGTGGTGCGAAGTTGGGTAGCTCACCATTCCTACCCGGAATTGACGTACGGTGACACACACTCTAAAAGCTTTTCTAAAAAGTCACAAAGAGTGAAGGTCGGTACCTTGCTTGATGTAAAATGGGTAGTCTCCACTATGGTTGATCACAATTCTACTACCGAATATCTAAACAACACCTAATTCGCCCTCCGGTATGGTCAAATCCGACTTTAACGCTCTAATCAACTAAGGAACCCGATTGCGTTCTCCAGTACTTCCAAGTTCTTGTTATTTCGGTCAGACTCTCTATGTAAACATAGCTAAAAGCATGCTAGTGACTCTAAAATCTCTAAAAGTTGGAGGTTTTTATGCAAATTTTTGAGTTTTTCGATTTTTTTTTTTGTAAAAGAAGTAAAATAAGAAGACTAAAAACTCTATATGCAAATCACACCCCCAAACCTAGATCAAACATTGTCCTCAATGTGTTAACAGATAATAAGAATTTAAACATTCACATACCAAGAGAACTATGTTGAGAGGAGAAAAGGGAAGAGATTACCGGATGCAAGAGGGTGTTGCTAAACCATAGAAAGATGAATGCTTTGAAAGCAAACAATCACGAGCGCAAGACAAAAAAGGTTGGTTAGCACACATCAAAATTATGCAAAAAGAAAAATAAAAGGGAAAGATGATGGATGTTTAGTCCATAAGTATGTACACAAGTGAACTAGATCAGTCCACATAGATGGGGTCTTCCAAGTCAACGGTCTCAACTTCTAGTGGAAGATGCTCCGTAAATGGTTTCAATCTCCGACCATTGACTTTGAAAATGTTCTTGTTTGTCGGGTTTTCAACTTCTACAGCTCCATGGGGAAAGATAAGACGTACCACTAATGGTCCGCACCATCGGGAACGTAGCTTTCTGGAAACAAATGCAACCTAGTGTTGTACAATAAAACTTTTTGACCTAGGGTGAAAGACTTGCGCAGAATGCGCTTGTCGTGAAACACCTTCATTCTATGTTTGTACGTTTTGGCACTATCATATGCATCATTTCTCAATTCTTCTAACTCATTGAGTTGAAGTTTCCTACGGTACCAAATTTTTATCAAGATCAAAATTCAGCTTTTTTTCACACTACCCAAAGATGCACGGTGTTCTAACTCAACGGGTAGATGACATGCTTTTCCGTACACAAGTCTGTAAGGAGACATCCCAATGGGAGTCTTGTATGCAGTCCTATAGGCCCATAAAGCATCATTTAGGCGCAAAGACCAATCTTTCCTAGAAGGATTAACGGTCTTCTCAAGAATATGCTTAATTTCCCTATTGGACACTTCCACTTGGCCACTGGTTTGAGGATGATAAGGTGTTGCGACCTTGTGAGTGATTCCATACTTGCGCACTAATGATTCGAAGGGTCTATTACAGAAATGACTACCTCCATCACTGATTATCGCTCTCGGGGTTCCAAAACGGGAGAAAATGTTCTCCTTAAGAAAAGAAAGAACAACTTTATGGTCGTTGGTTTTGGATGCAATGGCCTCTACCCACTTAGAGACATAATCGACAGCTACAAGGATGTACAACTTACCTTCGTAATTCGGAAATGGACCCATGAAATCAATGCCCCACACATCAAACAGCTTCAACAATCAATATGGGTTGTAAGGGCATCATGTTTCTCCTAGATATACTTCCTAGTTTCTGGCATCGGTCACAAGCAACACAAAATGCATGGCAATCCTTAAACAGTGTTGGCCAATAGAAACCGGTTTGCAAAATCTTTGCAGCAGTTTTCTTGGCACTAAAGTGGCCTCCACAAGCATGGTCATGATGAAAGAGATGACGTCCCTTTGTTCAAAATTGGGGACACATCTCCTAATGATTTGGTCTTGGCAGTACTTAAACAAATATGGGTCATCCCAAAGGAAATGTTTAACTTCAACCAAGAACTTAGCACGGTCTTGTTTAGACCAGTGCAAGGGCATTCTACCTGTAGCAAGGTAGTTGACAATGTCAGCAAACCATGGCATTTCAGCCACAAGCATCAATTGCTCATCGTGGAATGATTCCCTAATTAACACAGATTCATCACAGATTCAACATTCAACCTAGACAAGTGATCAAAGAACAACATTCTCTCGACCCTTTCTTATCTCGAATTTCGAGGTTAAACTCTTGTAGCAAGAGTACCCATCGAATTAGACGAGCCTTAGCATATTTCTTGGAAAGAAGATATCTCAATGCAAAGATGATCGTAATAAATGATGACCTTAGACCCTATCAAATAAGATCTAAACTTGTCTAATGCAAACACAACAGCCTAGTAACTCCTTCTCGCAGTGGAATAATTCAATTGAGCATCATTAAGGGTTTTACTAGAATAGTAGATCACGTAAGGCTTTGTCTACTCTTTGGCCTAAAACAGCTCCTACAAGATAGTCGACGCATCACACATAATCTCAAATGGTAATGACCAATCAGTGGGGTGACTATAGGGGCAGATGTAAGGAGAGCCTTGCATTGCTCCCATGATTCCTTACAAGCATCATCAAAGACAAATGCAACATCTTTTGCAAGAAGATTGCACAAAGGTCGTGAAATTTTACTAAAGTCTTTGATGAATCGGCGTAAAAACCCGCATGGCCTAGAAATGATCTAATGTCCCTCAGAACGAGGTTGAGGCAACCTGTTGAATGAGATCTACCTTGGCTTTGTCTACTTCTATGCCTTTTTCTCGAGATAATATGCCCTAGAACAATGCCAGAATTAACCATAAAATGGCATTTTTCCCAATTCAAGACCAAACTCTTCTCCTTACACCTAACTAGCACACATGTGAGGTGATACAAACACTCATCAAATGAAGACCCAAACACAGAAAAATCATCCATAAAAATCTCAAGAAACTTATCTACCATGTCGGAAAATATGCTCATCATGCAACGTTGAAAGGTAAGTGTGCATTGCACAGCCCAAAAGGCATACGACGATAAGCAAATGTTCCATAAGGACAGGTAAATGTGGTCTTTTGTTGGTCTTCGGGTGCTATGTGAATTTGGTTGTAGTTTTTAATAGCCATCTAAGAAGCAAGAGTACTTATGTTTGGCTAACCTTTCCAACATTTGGTCAATGAAGGGAAGGGGAAAATGGTCTTTCTTGGTTACTGTGTTCAGTTTTCTATAATCAATACATACTCTCCACCCAGTGGTCACACGGGTGGGAATGAGCTCATTCATCTCATTTTGAACAACAAGAATGCCGCATTTCTTGGGTACTACCCGAATAGATCGACCCAGAAGGCTATCGTGGACGGGGTAAATGATACCCGCTCCAAGCAGTTTCAGAATCTCACCCTTGACAACATCTCTCATGTTGGGGTTAAGCCTCCTTTGCATTTCCCTAGATGGTTTGGTATTCTCCTCAAGGTTTATATGGTGCATGCAAATTGTGGGACTTATACCCTTAAGATCGGAGATGGTCCAACCTAAGGCTCCTTTATGCTCTTTGAGTACTTCTAAAAGTTGACTTTCCTATTCCGTGTCTAAACATGATGCAATAATCACAGGTAAAGTCTCAGAAGGACCTATGAATGCATACTTCAAGGTATCAGGTAATGGTTTCAAATCAAGCTTAGGTGGTGTGTCAAGAGGTGGGGCAGATGTGGTATCAGAGAGTGGAAGTGGTTCCACTGCATTCTGCCATTTGGCAATATCCATGGGTGGCACAGACTCTAGCAAAGAGTGAACTTCACTAACGTACTCAGACTCGAAGAGATCTAAGTCAAAGTTGTCTAAACATGCTTGCTCAGGATCCACAGATAAGATGTCAGACAATGAGTCTTGAATCAGACTTTCTATCATGTTAACCTCGTGTACTTCATCATCATCACACTCTATGGGTTGTTGGTTCACACGAAAGACATTCAGTTCCACAGTCATGTTGCCAAAAGACAAATTCAATATCCCGCTACGACAATTTATGATAGCGTTTGACGTTGCCAAAAAGGGTCGTCCTAAGATAACGGGAATATGATTGTCAGGATTTTGCACAGGTTGAGTATCTAAAACAATGAAGTCCACAGGGAAATAAAATTTATCAACCTTGATTAGCACATCTTCCACGATTCCCCGAGGGATTCGCACAGATCTGTCCGCTAATTGTAGCGTGACAGGAGTGGGTTGCAATTCCCCAAGACCCAACTGCACATACACAGAATATGGCAGTAGATTCACACTAGCTCCTAAATCCAATAAAGCTTTTCTGATTGTATGATCACCTATGGTACAAGAGATAGTTGGGCTACCTGGGTCTTTGAACTTAGGTGGGGTTTTGTTTTGGATTATGGAGCTCACGTGCTCAGTGAGGAAGGCACGCTTTTGCACATGAAGCTTTCGCTTTTGTGTGCATAGGTCCTTCAAAACTTAGCATAGGCAGTGTATTTGCCTAATTGCTTCGAGAAATGGAATGTTTATGTTAACTCTTTTGAACATTTCCAAGATCTCGCTGTATCGGGTACTACCTTTTTGTTGCACCAACCTTTGTGGGAATGGAGCAACAGTGTACATGACTTGACATGAGGAACATCTATATTGGTAGGACTCTTGGTTTTCTCAATAGGCTCGTATTCGTTCTCTACATTAGATGTTTTTCGTGGTGTTATGTGTACTTGGGAGTCCGATGTAGACTCGCTTGATGGTGGTGCACCTACATGGTTCTCAACAATTCTACCACTACGGAGAGCGGTGATAGCATTCACATGGCTATGTGAAGTTTCATTGCAGGTAGAGGAGCCTGATTGAAATACAGTTTTTGGATTTTGTAGGGGTTGACTAGGAAACTTTCCTTTCTCTCTCTCATTCAATGCATCACAGATTTGTCCCATCCTAAGTTCTAGACTTGTGAAACGTTGGGTTAACTGACCGACACAGTCTTCTAAGCTAGTCTTTTCTCCGCAGATACCGAGTGGTTGGTTGTACTTGAGGGTTTCTAGGATATGAGTATCCTTGATTGTTATTTGTTGGTCCCCTTGACAGTCCCTTGGACCATGAGAAGTTAGGGTGATTCCTCCACCCCGGGTTGTAGGTTTGAGAATAAGGGTTGTTCTCTTGCCTATGGTATAATGCATTGGCTTGCTTTCGGCTTGGGACTCTTGAAATGCATGTAGATCCGGGGATACCGTCCACTAAGTGGTCGAACTATGGCATGCGGCACAAGTGGCCATAGCAATTTGGTCACGGAGAGTAGGGGCATTAGATTTTAATTTCTTTTCCAACTCAAGCTCTTCTATCCTCCGGGCCATAGCAGCCATTTTTTCCCTTCCCTCAAAGTCAGACTCGATTCTATGAACATTGTTTGTAGGGGTTGTCCGTTTTGGTTCTCGGATGGACTCCCACTGTTGATTCTTTTCAGCGACTTCGATCAAGAAAGACCAACCGTCATCGGCACTCTTCTCAACAAATGCACCATTACACATTGACTCGATCGTGGTGCGGGTTCTAACATCTAGACCCTCATACAAGATTTGCACGAGTCTCCATTTTTCAAAACCATGGTGGGGACATGGAGTAGTAATTCATCGAATCTCTCCAAGTACCTTGCTAGAGTTTCGTCTTCTAATTGTACAAAACCATTTAGACTTTGCGAATTGCCGCAGCCTTATGGTTTGGGAAAACTTTTGAAAAACTCCTTGGTGAGGTCATCCCAGGTTCTAATGGATCGTGGTTGTAGAGCATGTAGCCAAGACTTGGATTTGTCTTTCGTGAGAAAAAGGAAACAGCCTCATTTGAGGGACTCCGACATTTGGTTAAAACGCAGAGTCCCACAAATATCCTCAAAGTCTCTCACGTGATGGTAGGGGTTCTCATCATTGACCCTCTAAACACGGGTAGCATATGAATAGTGCTTGCTGGGCTCAAAACCGCCAAAGACTACCAAGTAATGATGCAAGAGGGCTGGGTTGCCCTAGTTGGGTACATGTAGTCCTTGAGACTACGGGGTTGGTTAAGTTCCTCACCCATGGTTTCTGATTCAGATGGGCTCTCTGATGGAATTGGGCTTTCTGTTGAAGAACTGGGTATGCTAACGATTTCGTCCGGGCGGATTCTCACTAATCGATTTGTTTGGTCTCTAAAAGACACAATCATAGCCTAGCACACATCTAGCATATTAACACACCAACAAGTTTAACACACAAAAACAAAACTCAAAAATAACCCACAAAACAAAACTCAACCCAAGATATTGGTTATTGGTGTTGTAAGGCCCAGCAGAATAGGTTGGTGCCAGCCCAAAAGGTGTGGGTTTAGGTTGCTTGCACGGCCCAGGGTTGGGTGTGTGGTTATCAGCCCAGATTGAAATGAGCCCAGTAGTTCAGTTGATGTGGGCTGAAAGTTTAGTGGAATGCCAAGCCCAGAATTGGGTTTTAGCTTACAGCCAGTGTTCCGTAAACAACCAAGCTCGCTTGCTTAAGGTTGCGATTGCTGTGCCAAGTGGTTGGGTTCAGTCAATTGGTTGCTAATTTAGTAGTCCAGCAGCTCCAGATGATGGGTTAGCAATTCAGCACAGTTTAAAGCAAGGTTTCAACACAGCTCTGGTATTGCACAGATTGCAAATGAGCACAAAGACAAATTTCCCGAGTAATCAAGAATGGGTAGTGACACAAAGAAAGAGCTCAACTCGATTTACACAAAGACAAATTTCAGTGCAAAGAAGAAAAGTTTTGTGAATTGTGCATGTGGTAGAGGATGTGCTCACTCAATGGTGCAGCATGTGCCAGGGTTTATGTGTTTTAAAAACAATCTAACTGCTAATCACAAAGCTACTACTCAACAACTCAATCATTTGTCACAGGATCACACAGATTGCACACAAAAAATAAAGCTAACAGTTCATGTCAACTGAGTCAGTTGACCTCAGTTGTTAGGGTTCAAAATCACAAGAGTGCAGGTCTTAGCAGAGTATGAAACTTCACAGCATGCTCTGGAGATCAACACAGGGGTTATATGACTCCAATGCTCACAACTTTAGGGTGTCATGGTCTGTCCACACTTGTTTTTCCAAGGGTTAGCTGGCTCACTTGAGTTTGTTGCATCAACTCAATCGATGTCAACAGTCTGAGTTGATGTCAAACTCAGAGCTCAGGATTTAATGCAGAACACCCAAGGCAATACAGGCTAAGCTCGAATTGCAGCTACAGGGGCTTGCAGGGCAAAATAGATGGCAAAGCAAGTACACTTAAATGCTTAGATGCTGAGTAATGCTAGTACACACAAATGCTGAGCAAAGCAAGTACATACAAGGGCCAAGCAAGGCAAAGCAATAAAGGCTTAAGAATATGCTCAGTGCACAGGGCTAGGTCTCAACCTTGGTCTATTCAAGAGGTGCTTACAGCCTGCAGCTACAGGGGCTTGCAAGGCAAAGCAACATAGAAAACAAATGCACAGATGCAAAAGACTGTGCTCAGGTGCACAGGGCTCAGCAAGCTTTAGGCATAGAATAAACAAACAAGCATATCATATTTTTTTCTTCATTCATTCAAGGAAGAGATACATTACCACCAGTGCAATACTGGGTTTAGGCAATTCCACTGGTTTTGCAGCTCCTTGGGTTATGTTTCACAGGCCACAAAGAACACTCGTAACTCAAGAGAGAAATCTCAGTTCTCAAACTTGCAAAGTTAAAGCAAAAAGCAAGAGTGCTATGGCAGAGGTAGACTGATATGCACCAAATGCAGAATTTATACACAGATGCTACACTATAATGTTGTATGCAATTGTATCTGAAGATATGTAACAAAAGATGCAAAGAAGGAAACTACAGCTCAGCTATTTTATGTCACTTTCCACAGAAGGTTAACCACAGATAGATGCAAGCTGCAGAAGAGTTACAAGATGCAAATGAGATGTTTTAACTAAGTTACAATACCAGGCAGAGCTGAGTTATACTAGCACAGATGATAACAGGGGAGTTTTAACACATATATACAAAGTAGAATGAAACCAGAGGAGTAAAGCAATAAGAATCGAACAGCACACTACCAGTTCCCCGGCAACGACGCCAAAACTTGATAGGAACTTTAAAGTGCTTTTCCTATGTTCTAATTCTGCAAGTGCACAGAGCCAGTGAAGGCAGTGGCAAGCACAGGTCTTTCCACAGGGAACTAGGGTGTGCTATGTTGTTCTAAGCTTTCTTGACTGAATTCAGGGGTAAGTGATGATGATACAAAGTTTTTTTGTTTAAAGTCTTGAAGACTAAGTGATGTTGTGACAGTGACCTACTTGGAAAACTAGAATTGATGATAAGACAGCACTAGGATTATCAAATCCACCCCTGTTTCAAGTTATGAGCTTCAACTAACTTGATTGCTATTGCTCCTTGGGGCAATTGAAGATAGTGTGACAACTATATCTCTTACCTAGAAGGTTTCACCAAAGAGATGCCTTAATTCACAGCCTAATGTGCTAAACTAGAGCACTAGTTGTCTATTCAAGAACAACTAGTCAAGAGAGTTAGCCAAAATGCATAAAACTAGGGCTGCAACACTCTCAATGCAATGTAAGCCTAACTACAATGAGTACAAGGCACTCACTGTGAGAGCAGAGCAAGGATATGTTAAGAATTAAGCTTATCATATAAATTAAAGCATACAAGAGCAAATCAATTCAAGTTGAAACTCGTAACATTCAATTAGGTTTCATATCAATCCTAGCTATGGTAAATTTAGCTCATAATAAACATGTTAAAACAGAGATTAAAATTCAAAAGCAAACTGAAACTAAGAACCCTAAATTGAAAACTAAAACTCACTGCCTCTCTTTCCTCTCAAAACTCTATTTTATATCAAACAAACACTCAATAAGCCTTTACACGAGTACCCAAACCTGCTACTCGCTCCCTTGACGCGTCCCTGACCTCTGAATCGACATGCACGGGGTGGTTGATGAAAAACCCTAGCTTCACTATCTCAAACCTAGCTTCTAGGTTAAAGAGAAGCTATGAAAGAGAGAAATGAAGCAAGGGTGGCGGATAAGGAGCTAGAGGGGTTGTTGGTGATAGCGTAGCTAGGGGATGGAGTGGTGATGACTTTGTAAAAAGTCATGGAAGAAGGAGGTGGAGGTATCACTAGTACAAAAACGCACATATATGACAGTTTTTAACTGTCAGCATATATGTACCATAACGGTTCAAGGGAAATTTTTAAGCGTCACCAAAGCCGGTGTCATGGTAAGTAGTCCTCTTTAGCTGATGCTTCTAAACTGTCACATAACCGTCATAGGATATTCATAAAGTGTCATGTTGAATATCCAAAACTGTCACCATAACCATCTTCAACGACACTATTGGATCAAAACCGCTGTTCTTTGTTTAGGCCGACACTTGATTGAGAAAATGTCATCTAAAGGGGGTATGCTAACAGTTTTTCCAAAAAACTGCCATGATTTTGGACCCGTATGGTGACAGATTTTGAGGTGAATTGTTTTTTTTACAGGATTTAGGTTAGATCAGATTTTGTCCAACGCTTTAAAATCATGCAACGAATTGTATGCATAAAGTAAAAACATAGAATCAAGTGATCTCAAAGAATCTACGCATCATAAAATTGACTTTCTATACATTAACTTTATCGATTCACAAACATAATTTACAATTCATTTATTCGAAACTAAAATGTAATTACAATTATTTTAAGAAAAAAATCTAAAACCCGTAATTCATTAACCAAGATGTACTTCAGTAAACCCATCATGATAATGAGAATTCCCACAGTGCTCTGTGTTCACGTATATCACTTACTCCAATCCATCAATCAAACGGAGTACCTGCGCAAATATTCACACATGAATAAAAATCAATTCGCGTAATTTGATTACTAACAACAAACCAATCTATTACAGATCTTTCAAATTTTGATAGATACATTACCTGGTTTACAATGGATTTTAGCGCACCTTACACCTATCCATGCGAATCTGCACAAAAATAAATTCTTATTAGATTGATCGACTCCGCTCTGTTCACTTTCACATGATGAAATAAATCCGAGTTAAAAACAAACCCTTTATTTATATTTTTGGTCGGGAGAAGAATCAACCTGGTTTGGGGGTTTCAATTGTTTCTTTTCATATGCTTAGGATAATAATCTAAATTATCTAATTGGGTTTTCTATGACATCCCTGTGCATAGAATAAACAAACTTCTCAAAGATGAAAAGCAATAACGGAGGAAAGGCTAATTAAACATAGAGCCATGGTAGATTCGCCGCCAAGTAGTGGAAAAGACCGAGAGAGGAGAAGAAAGAAATATAAAAGGGAGGCAGTTATGATTAGTGGGATGGTATTCTAGGGTTTATATTTAAGCCTTTGGATTAAAGAATCCTAATTAGTCTTGACCGTTGGATCCACAAAATGCGTAGGCATATACCGAAAACAGAAAAGAGGAAAACAAAAAGTGGGATTTCTTGTGATATAGAATAAGAGGGGAAGAAGATACAAAGTAAGGGGGGAAAAGAGAGAGATTCTTATTCATTATGTGTAATAGACTAACATTAGAGCCTCTATTTATAGGGCTAGACACAAGGGCATCCCAGTAATAAACGGGATTTGCCCTAGATATTCTTAACATAATTACACGTTTATAACACTCCCCCTGATGACATTGTGGCTAAGCTAATTACAAACGGACCAGGAAAACTCAAAAGAGAAAAACCTGAAATTGCATAAGCATGTAAAGACTTGAAACATTGTTGGACACACAAATGTTGCCTCGTTAAAACCTTGACAAGGAAAACCCATTGGGACAAAACCTTGACGAAGAAAAAAGAGTACAACTCGATAAAGTCCAGTGAATGCACCTTAATTTGATGATGGCGCTCCCCCGATGAGTACTTCAAGAAATTATTGGCTTGCAAATCTTTGAGTCGAGGCTTCCCGATTTCTGGTGAACGAATTTCTTGAATGTAGAAGATATTTGTTCGATGAAGTCTTCTTTTGTGTTAGTCTTCTAATAGTAGTGTACTGAATCTTCAAGCTTCTCTAAATTCATTGAGAACTTATGTCTTGGTTTGCTATCTTCGGAGATGATTTGCATATGTAGTTGACGTAGTTTCTTCAACAAAGTGCCAATATGTAGTTACAAAGACTAAAGGTGAACAAAATTTGTGATCATACCTTATATGGATCAGAATGATATCCAAATTCATAGGAGAAGTTTATGTTGATGTGGTCTAACAAAACGATCTAGTTAATGGTGGGAATCCATCAAATAACCGAAATCGATACAACTCCCCCTTGGATGACCACCATGTTGAATTAAATTGCCTCGCTAAAACCTCGCCAGTAAAACCCAATGGGAAAAAACTTGGACAAAGGAAAAAGAGCACAAATATCAACATTTTGAAATAAAATTTAAACGTCTACGAGATGTTGCCTCGTTAAAACCTTGTCAGGAAAACCACATGGGACAAAACCTGAAATGAAGGGAAAAGAGTACAACTTTTGAAGTTTTATGGATGCTAACTCAACAATATGAGTATTACGGAAAATGAGCATCAAAATCATAATTCTAGTCTATCTCAAAGACAAGTTTAAGCAAGCATAATTCTAACTGCAGATTTAAGAAAGAAAGATAGAAATAAAATATAATTTATGTTGCTAAAGCGTGGATTTTTGTGTTTTTAAGGACTCCTCAAGAGACCTATAACGTTGAAGTCATCAACTAATTAATCCGGATTTTTGGTGTTGTACCAAATTTCTAAAAACACATTGAGGATTGTTCAACCTGACATAATCAAGTCAGATGGCTGCCTAAATATAATTTGAATCCTACAAGGATTACAAATTTGAATATGTTCCCGGATTACATTTCTTGTGTGAATGCAATATGAATCCTTTGAGGACTACCACGCCAAATGCATCAAACATGGAGAACAAAACTTTATTGAATCAATCCCAGGGTCAGAGAAAAAAAAAAATACAACCCTCAAATCGTTTTTACAACGAACAAGTTTCTCGTATAACAACGCAATATATGACTACACCGACCTGTAATTATTAATAGGCTTGGCATTTTTAAGGTGTTTAAGTTTTGGATCCAAAATTGCGTTGATCGAGAAATTAATCCAACCTAATTGGATTGTATGCCAACCAATCACATTGTCGATATTCCTCTGCAGAGGGGTTCACAACCACCATTTTTATTATTTCAAATAGCTACACTAAATGAATATTCGACAACATTTAATTAAATACGATCCCACACAATTCTCAAATATATACATATTTTGAAAAATTCAAAATTTACTGGTACCAGCGCCCACGGGCGTTATAATCTCATATTATTCAAATGAAGAGATATGAATTATGAGAATGGAATCATATTATGATAGAATCTATCAGAGCACTATCTAGCTTGTACTAAAATGCTACATGCTTGATAGAAGTGATTGGATTTTACTTTTCAAACGATATAATAAGCTTATGGAAAAGCTAAATGAGACATTTTCACGCCTATTATTTAATAACAACATTTATCAATTTGATTTACTAGGAGAGAAATTGATATAACTTTTAAAGTTAATTAACATCAGCTTTTGACAGTGTATAGAGTCTCCCCCCGATTATGGCGGAAATAGTTGTATCTCATATACGAAATCAAGTTTCGTAAAGTATCCGATTAATTCGAGGACATATACTTAGAATAATTTCTGGATTTTAACAATAACAGGTTGGACAGTAGATACTGACTCCACGAATCATTAAAAATTATTCGCAAAATGTAATCCACTTGAAATACAAATTGAACGAATCATGGATTTTATTGGTTACAACCAAAAAGATATAAAATATGCAAGTAAATCTCCAAATAATTCCATGACCTCAACAACATGAGATTGCAAACACTTTATTTTTCAAAAGAAATTAAATTCAAGATCAATATAGTCACTACAAGGACTAATAATATTGGCTAACAAGCCGGGTGCGCACCCATTGATCTTTAATGTCCGACCGTAATCCAACTATAAGTGGAACAAATCTGAATATTGGAGATTATTACCGAGAAAAATAAATAAATTTAAATTGCTCAATATCTTTAAAGAATGCAGCAAATTCTCGTTCATCTGTATTTAACGACTGGCTTATACCGTAATAACGATATTTCATCATTTAGGGATCGATATAGATGAATAAATTCTGTCTGAATTATATGTTTCTTTTTAAGAATATAAAGAAATCATTATCGTTATTTTTCTTTGAAGAGATAAAATCCACTCTTTCTAGTTAATGAATGGTTTCATGTAAAGGAAAATGGAAACCTATGGTTTATTATTAGATAAAACCATACATACTTGATCGTAAAAAAATTGTTTGAAACGATCAATCGTCCAGAATAGGGAACCCATTATTGGCAAAATTTTAGAAAATTTGCCAATCTATGTTCTATCATCTTATAAAAATGATGATAGAAAAACCAATACCGATTGGTGTATACGGCACACAAAAATTGCATCGACAAAAAGGAAAAAAAAATGTCGCATTAGTCATCGCATATGGAAAATCCACTCTTTGGTTGACAAATGGTTTCTTGTAAAAATAAAAAATAAAAATAAAAATAGAAACCATATGGAGTAAATCACATGATCCTTGTCTAACGTACAAGAATACCAAATTTAATTGGCCGTAGGTTTTTCAACCATGCATGTGATTATATACCGTAAAGGTGTTGAATTCCGATGACACCAATTTTTAGTTATTTCAGTTTCAATAAAGGAATAGAAACCAAAAACCATGTTTCAATGGATTTTTTTTTCTTCATATTTTTCTTTCAATACGAAAAAAAACTAGAGAAGAAGGGGAATCATCACCCAAACCCGAATATATAGAACATGTCTATATATGATTAATCAATGGGTTAACTTACACCCAAGAGAAAATACCACGGAAATTCTTGTTTACGGGTTACAAAGATATAAAACCCATCTTAAAGGAATACACCATGATGCACGTGGAAAGAAAAAGCATCACTGACCGTAAATATTAACCCTCGGGTAGAGATACATAAAACATTTACTAAGTCGAACATTAGTATAAGACGAATGGAAAAAAAAAAAAAAACATCTGTAAAGAACTTTTACTGTATAAGGATCAGTAAGTAAGTATGTTGCTTTATGTTTGTCCTCGTCTGCCGTTCACATCAATTTTAATAACTCCCGGATCGAGATGTGAATAGTGATTTCCATTAACTACATACAGACAAATAAACATTAGTAGGGAGTTATGAGGCCTATAAAAACTTACAATCATATAAGTAAATCGAAAGTATAAAACGTGATTAAATGTATAAAAAGGTTAAAGTACATCCCTCTATGGGTCGGAAAACTTAATCCATTTGATCACTAATATTTTTCTTAGCTTGATTATGGCTCAGCGTAGAGCGTGCTGATCACGTCTTGTGATATAGAATAAGAGGGGAAGAAGATACAAAGTAAGGGGGGAAAAGAGAGAGATTCTTATTCATTATGTGTAATAGACTAACATTAGAGCCTCTATTTATAGGGCTAGACACAAGGGCATCCCAGTAATAAACGGGATTTGCCCTAGATATTCTTAACATAATTACACGTTTATAACAGGATTCTATATTTTGGAAATGAAAGTTTCATACTAGTACAACAACATCAAAAATTCGAAAAAGAGCATTTCTATGTCTACGAGTTGAAGATACAATACAACTACTCATGTATAGATAATCTTCAAAAAGATGCACTTATAATTAAATTAGGCAAAAAACTTCAAATTAAATTAAATTAAATAATCAGTGATATATAATATGTTAGACCTGTAGGTGCAAATAAGTGATGAATTAAACTTAACCACTTCCGAATAAAAAATAAAAGAACAAATAATTTTGATTGCAATTGTGTATTTTAAGCGGGGATGGTTCTGATCATAAACCGCCATTGTATATGATCAGCTATGATAACAGTTGTCAAGCTTAACCACCACATATGGGAGCCCTCTTGACAGTCATAATATATTATGTTTCTGTAACTGTTAACAAACGTCACTATATTAGATCTATGATGACGTTTCTTGAGGTACCACCGTCACTATATGGAGTTACAATGACATTTTAATTAACCGTCATGGTATTGGATTCAATTAATGACGGTTGTCTTTAAGCGCCGTCACCAATTATATATTGTGACGCTTTTTTCTAAAACCGTCATGGTATAAAATTTCAAACCGTCACCAAATCCCACATTTGGCCTAGTGTATGGGATTTCTCTGATGAAGGTATGGGAGAAGAAAGAGAAAGGTGAGGGAGAAATGAGGTTTGCTCGAGTGGTATAGGGTTAGCCGGTTTTGATGTGAGGCAGGTACATCGAGTAGTGATGAGACGGGCCAAGCGAGCGTTGGATCTTGGGGGCCAGATCTGAACGGCTGAGGAAGTGATGGGATGTTTTGGTGCTGAGCGGAGACATCAAAAGTCGATGCGTAGGATGCAGCGAGCGTAGGATGCGAATGAGTGAAATCTCAACGGCTTGGAGTGGACGGCCTCGGATCCGGTCGTGGGTCGGGTCTAGCTCAAGCCCATGTCTTGTAGATGAGTTGCTACTTGTTGGGTTGCAACTGTTGCGCGCGGGCTTTGGCTTTCTGCTCCATAGATGCTCGACTCCACTTCTTCGCTCTTTGGTCTCCTCAGATTCTCCGAGCTTTATTTAGTACCTAAAAACACAAAATTAATTAGTACAAATATTTATTCTTGAAAACAAAGAAAATACAGAATTTGGGATAATATCTGATTCTTGAGCACAAAAGATGAGTAAAATGCCAATAAAAATGTGTATAAATATGCAATATTTGGCACTCATCATAAACTTTATGGATAACTTTGTTTATGTTGGATTATGTCGGATTATGTCGTTTTCAAAGTTTGTGTCGGAATATTAGTTGTTACATTATGTTTATGGATTAAGAATAGTTATTTTACACATTTTATGCATTTAACAATGACTCGCAAGCGAATCACATGAAGAGACATGAAAGTGTTGAATTTTGGAACACAATCGGAAGATAAGTTTATATATTAACCTACCGATTCTTTGGGATGTTCCATTTTTAGTCAATCGGTAGGGTTATATGTTATTAACCTACCGATTCTGGGGATTTTGCAAAATATTTGGTCAAAATCGGAGGATTGCTAATATACATTTCTATCTGATTATCATGTGTAAAGAAAACTTGTCTTCTGTATCCAAACAACACCACAATCCAAGGTAAATGTGCACCTTCACTTCCGAATAACAAAGAATCTGGTAGGTTTATTTGTAATGTTCCTTCCGAATATTCTATGTAAAAAAACTTTGTTTTCTGGAACCAAACAACACCATAATCGGAAGGTAATTGTGCACATTGACTACCGAATATTGCTAATCGGGTTGGTAACCTATTATACTTCCGATTATGGCTGCATCCAAATCACAAACCACATGGTCATGCCTGGCTATGTGCACTCAAAACCTATGGAATTTGGCAAGGGCTCGATCCGTGGCTCCTTACAATCGGTAGGTTATTAAGTTGAGTAGACTACCGATTATAGTAGATTTCAAAATTCATCAAATGAAGGATTTTCGAAAAAACTAAATTTGGGGAAACCTATAATCGTAGGTTGTGAAACCTAATTGGCTTACGATTATGGCTACATCCAAATCACGAACCACATGGTTATGCATGGCCCTGTACTCGGAACCAATGGAATTTGGCAAGGGTTTGATCCGGGGCTCCTTATAACCCAGAGGGTGTTGAGTTGGATAAACTACCGATTATGGTATATTTAAAAATTCATCACATGAAGGATTTTAGAAAAAACTCATTTTGGGGCGACCCATAATCAGATGGTTTGGTAATATATTTAACTCCCGATTAACGCCGCATCCAAAACGCGAACCAAGTGGCTATGGTCGGGTCAGTGCACACTCAAAACCTATGGAATATGGCAAGGGTTGGATGGTCTGTTTATAACCGGTGGGTTATATAATAATATACCCTACCGATTATGGTATATTTCAAAACTCATTACGTGAAGGATTTTAGAAAAAACTCATTTTGGGGCAACTTATAATCAGTAGTTTATGTAACCTATTAGGCTTCCGATTATGGCTACATCCATGCTCAAGCCAAGTGGTTATGGTTGGCCCCCGCACCCTCAAAACCTATGGAATTTGGCCAGATTGAATACGGGGCTTTTTATAATCTAGTAGTCTTACGAGTTGGATAAGCTACCGATTATAAAAGGGATTATTAGCCGAAGTATCTACACAATAATCGGTAGGTATAGTGTCATTTTAACCTACCGATTGGATGTTTACCTACCGATTATGGTGTTGGCTACCGATTATGTAAGGGCATATTAGCCATTTCAAAAAATCGAAGATAAGGGATAGCTTAGATTTACGTTTGGGTGACCTTTTTTGTCTTTTAGTGTCGCCCCTAATTCTTTCGGGGTCGCCCCTAAAAATGCAAGGTTTACTTGGACGGTCAGTCCATGTTTTGGAGGTCATGTACAATAAGGCACATGATGCAGTGCAACAATGGTAAAAGGTTTTTCAGCTAGCTTAGTGCCGTTCATCCAAGAAAAATATATTTCCTTTTTTTTATTTTTATTGGACCACTCCTATGTCCAATAAAACCAGGGACACATGTCCAAGACCATTTTGAATTTCAGTAACACAAAATTGGCGGGAATCTTTTAAGGGTAAAAATGTCAAAAACAGAGGTTCGTACTGTTCAAAGAAAAAGAGTCACGGGTGGTGGTCAAACATTTTAACTTTGACTAGTCTTACTTACTTTACACACACACTCTCTCTCTGTTATCTCTTCTTCTTCTTCTCAGTCTTCAATTATTATCCTCTCTCTCTTACTTATTTTTCTTCTTCATTTGTTTGGGTTTTTACAGAAGAATAGGTTGAGTTGATGCTACAAAAGAATAGCAAAATTATCTAATTTGAAATCTGAGGTGATATATTAATGCTTGATTTATCTCATTTTTCCGATCTTTCTCCCAAACAAATTTCAGATCTAACGAATCATCTTCGTTTTACTTCACAGGGTTACTGCTGCTGCTGAAAATCAAATCCATGACATAGCAAACCACAGCTCTAGCTGCTTTGGATTACGGTGACTACTCTTAAACTTACTCTTTTGTTCCTTGGAATCTTTGTTTTCCACTATTCTGCTTGATTTTCTCTACTCGTCTTCTTAATAAATTTTTGATACGTTGTTTTTCTAGGTTATTGTTCTACTTACTAATTTCCACATGTTGATTACTTCATTTTCTCAAGTCATGCTTCTCACATCTTTGGTTATGGCCTCCGTTAGGGATTAGATCTGGTTCCTTATCTTGTTATGGGAATTTAAGGAGTAATAGTGAGTGATAAATCACTTGATAACATTTGTCCTGTACAGTAATCCCTTACTTTTGCTTGATTTCAACTAATTTCTTAGACGACTTCACATGCTATTAGGTGTTATATGAACCCCTCAAGTGATTGATTTAAGCTGTTAAAAGACTTCTTGTGCTTCATGTTATATCGCAAATTTCAGTTTCCCACCATGTTGGTAATGTTGATAGTCTAATGCTGTGCTTGTCATGGCTCTTTGTTCTTCTTTCCTTGTTTACTGGTTCAGATTTCTTGTATCTTAGGTTATACCTACTATCTCTTTATATATACACAAGTATAGAGATGAATAATGTGACAATTAACATGTTTACTCTCTCTAGAGTACTTTCCTCAATTACTTAGACTGATATTTAATGTCTGTCATGTCATCCAAAATGTATTCAACTTTCCTTATGTTTGCTCACAGAAGGCACTCCCGTCAATTTCGGTTCCCTTATGTATTGACGTTCTTCATTTACCACAAGGAAAATCCAGGCCACCGCTCAGTTCCGTGGACTGAGCGGCTGCTAAGTCAAAGCCAAGCCAACGCTCAGTTCCGTGAACTGAGCGGACGCCAAAGGCAGACCCCTCAGTTCCGTGAACTGTAAGGCTGCTAAGGCAAAGGCAGGCAACCTTTTAGTTCCGTGAACTGAAAGGTTGCAAAGGCAGGCACCACTCGGTTCCGTGAACTGAGAGGCTGGAAAGATGTGTGCTAAATGAAGAATGTCTGACTAACCAGAGCAGCTTCGGAATATATACTATGTAAGCTTCTCAATCTATCTCTCCTCTATAACCAAAATTTGGGTATAATTCTTCATTAAACTGGCTGCTTTCGCGGTCTCTCACTGATGCTTCTTCTTATCTTTGTTTTTACAGAAGTGATAGAGTTCATGCTGCAAATGAATAGCAAACCCTTGCTGTGTTGATCGAATTTGAGGTGATTACTGCTAAAAGTATTCTTATTAATGTCATTCTCTTGCTCTTTCTACCAGCTAATCTCAGATCTGATCATTTTTTTGTTTGTTTTACTTCACAGGGTTTCTTCAAAATAAGTCTCTGGAATAGCAATCTCTAGCTCCACCTAGTTTGAAGTTTGAGGTGATTGCTTTCCTAATCTTACCCTTTTGTTTCTTCAAATCGTTGTTTGTTTGTATATGTTGTGCTTCGTTTCATAAAAATGTGATAGGTTCTTGTTATTATTTTACTCTAGTACGCGCATGTTGGTCCCTTCATTTACTCATGTCATGCTGTAGTTTCCATGCCTCTCTCATCTATGTTGTTGTGTTCATGACCTTAGCTATTAGATCTGTTTCGTTTTTTTTTTATTCTTTTTCTTAACAAGCATAAGGAATAGGAATGAACGATAAACCACATATTAATTTGCACTCATTTGCAAGAGAATTTACTTACTTTTTATTGATTTGCACTCATTTGCAAGACAACTTCACATGTTATTAGGTCTATAGATTGGACTTATGAAACCCACAAAGTAATCTGCTCAAGTTGTTAAAAATGACTTGTGCTTGATGTTATCTTAAATTTCAATTTTCCACCATGTTGGTATTGTTGATACTTGATACTCTGATGCTGTGCTTGTCATGGATCTTTGTATTTCTTTCCTTGTTTAATGGTCCCGATTTATTGTATCTTAGGGATGAATAAACATGTTTACCGTGGAGTACTTGCCTCCTTTTCCTGCTTTCCACTGGTTTACTTAGTCTGATCTTTAATATCTGTAATGCCATCCAATATCGTGTATTGAACTTTCCATATGTGTGCTCGCAGAAGGCACTCCCGTCAGTTTCAGTTTCCTTGAGTAATGACGTTCTTCATTTACCACAAGGCAAATCCAGGCCACCGCTTAGTTCCGTGAACTGAGCGGCTGCCAAGGCAAAGCCAAGCCAACGTTCAGTTCTGTGAACTGAGCGGACGCCAAATGCAGACCCCTCAGTTCCGTGAACTGTGAGGCTGTTAAGGCAAAGGCAGACAACCGTTTAGTCCCGTGTACTGAAAGGTCGCAAAGGCAGGCATCGCTCGGTTCCATGAACTGAGAGAGGCTGGAAAGATGTGTGGTAAATGAAGAATGTCTGACCAACCAAATCAGCTTCGGAATATATTATATACTATATAATTCAACTGCAACTATCGGAACACAGCTTAGTGAGCTTCTTTTTCTCTCCTCTATAACCAATATTTGGGTTTTCCCTTCTCATTTCCTCATATTGTCTTTCTTTCTCGCTGTCTCGCCGCTTCTTCTACTTATTCAGGTCTATCATTCTTATTCAAGGTTTCCGCCATTTTTCTGGTTAGAGTTTAGAGTCATGCATATAACTAGTCATCTGGCGTAGGTTTTTTTTCTTGCAAATAAAAAAGTAATCATCTGTATTTAACTCTATACAAGGTCAAAAGGTAAACATTCTCAACTCTAACTCAATGTTTTCATTGTTATGCATAAATTGTTTCTAACTTGAGCGTCGGAGTATCTTTTTTGTTTTTTGCAGGTCTTGCCTTTTTATGCTGGTGCCTTGCGGGGAATTTTATTTGTTTGGCTTCTGATCAGTTTGCTTTTACGGGATGTCTGGATTAGAATAGGTGGCAACTCATTACCAATTTTCAAATCAAAAAGTATATATATCCAACTCTTGCGTAAAATTCATTCTGAGTTAAGCTTCAGAATATCTTATTCTGTTTTTGCAGGTCTTGCCTGCTTATTCGGATGTTAGGGAGGATTGCTTAATGTGGGATGCCGGTGCCTGTTTGAGAGTGCTTGCCTACTTGTTGTCAGGGTATGTTCAGACCAAAGCAGCTGATGTTTAGCTTTTATTTTGTTTCTGAACTAGACTATTAGATGTAGAAATGTGGGCATCCAGTAATGGTGAACTGATAACCATATTGGTAAGAGTGCGCTAGAAGTTCTATGGTACACAGTGGCTTGCCTTGGCTTCCTTGACCTTGTATTTGAGATTAAGAGGCCTGTTGGCGAGTGGGTATAGGACAAGTTCCCAATTTTCTTGTAAAATATGTTACGAAGAGCTGACGCTGTTGGTCATAAGATTCTAGTAAGAACAAAAGCCACCCTCGGTGCACTTGACTTTCGGATTTTTATCAAGGCACTTCACCCTTTGTTGTTACGAGAATGGTGCTACATCTAACTTGGTTGGCAATAATACTCATGGAACTTGGTCATGTTCTTTCAAATCATGAGCACCCATAGAATGATGACATGAAGGTAACCTGTTTTATGTAACCGTCTCCTATTTGATATGCCAGCTTAATTTTACTGCAACTAAGAAAAGTTCTAATTAAATTGAGACTCCAAAGAGTTCAGTGTAAAGTCGCTAAAAGCACAGACGGTTAATGCATCTGTGATTTTGTGGCCATTTTTTTTTTTTTTTTTTTTTTTTCTTCATCACAATACGAATGGTTAGTCTTATTTATAGACTTATAGTGGCTCTTTGTTTAAAATGCTACAACACTGAAAAGATAGACATTTGCTGTAATCCCTTCTATTTTAAGGTAAAAGAACCCTTACCCCATTAGGCATTGTTAAGCCTCACTTACAGTATATCTTCACCAGGCCTGTTATGAATGGTGCATTCTGAGCTTGACACCCTAAAAGGCTGCTCTGAGTTTAGATGCCAGCTGTGTTGTTTTGAAGCCAAAATTAGATCTGTTGGCCTAATAATAGAATATTGTATGGAAATGATGAAGTTTAATTGAGAAATCTACACTGCCCAAGCTTCTCCTCACAATCCACCAGCAAGTGCTTGGAAACAATCAAAACTTTTCAAAACATAATTTTGCTTTAATCCCCGGTTAATTTTTATGTTTAGGAATAATCTAATATTTTCCTTGACATTCATTCTCATGGAGAAAGATCTTTCTCAGCTTCAACTGTTTTCAGTTTTCCTAGTTTCTATTGCATTTTAGTTGTCTTTTCAGTCTCCTCTATTTCATTCCTCCACTAATCTCAGCACTACTCAACAACAGAAATCATTAATCCAAAAATCTAGTCCTAACTTCAGTCAGATTGAATAAAGTCCAGGCTTTTCAGTCACTGGTAAGAAAATGAAGAGTTGCTATTGTGCTTCCCTCATTACGGCACTTACAAACAACAAGGAGGCGCCACTGTACTTACAAATAGAGGAGGAAGTACTAGGAGCAAAAGAAGTAATTCCATCGTATAACAAAATAAATTCAAAAAAAAAAAACCCAACATACCAATGCATCATGAAAATGATGCTTAGAACTTAACAGTCTCAATAATAAACTACCAAACACCAAATTTACTTGCTAAAAGAGAACCAACAGACAGCAATAAAACCATGCAGTTTAGAAATGCATCTTAATTATTCAACTCTATAAGAAGAAGTACTAACCAAATAAGTTGTTCCCTGTTGATTCAGTTGTCCGAAAGAAAGATACTTCTAATCAGCTTCTGGATGAGTTACTTGTTATCTAGTTCTTTGAAGGATATAAGGTTTTCGCAGAAAGATGTACATAGTCCACCATATTTCCAATCACTAACTGAGGAGGGAAGCTGTCTGGTTTTTATCTGGTTGAAAATTTTCTTCTTCAAACAATAAGAATAAAGAGATATAGCAGTTGTAGTTCCAGTGTCACTTTTTTTTATGGGTTTCTAAGTATATCTGGTCCTTGGTTCCTGCAGCGGCATGAAAAAAGAGAGCTGCACTGTTAATAATAGGCAAGATGATACAAATCTGGGTCCAATTCTTGCCACCAATATCTGAAGCTGTATCTTCGTATATCGATACCCTGACAGTGTAATAACTAGTTCTACGCAATATGCCAACGCGACTTTGCATATTTAATAAGAAAACTACGCACTGACCACCACTGGCGAAATGGGGTTGAGACCGGTAGGAATCACGGATTTCGATCCTTCTAAACTTCTCACTTCCCATGTCAAACGCCAATAAAAACTGGACGACAGCAGCATCGCGAGTCAATGATTCAAGAGGATACCAGTAAATGGTACCGTTCACGCACACACAAGGTGCATCCGGACTGAAATGGAAATCTGGGACTTGATCTATTCTCCTCCATGCACTGTGTCCTCCCAGAGTCAGTATCTCCCAGACTTGGTAAGCAACATTATCACTACTGGTTATCACCCACTTACAAAGCACTTTAAATTTCTTACTTACAGGATCATATCCAAAACTATAAGCACCAGTACTATTACGAGTCCTCCTAGTCATTCGTGTTTCATCCATGTATAATGTTGATGCAATCCAAGGTGAAATTTCTCTAGTAGTTATATTAAAAACACAAGCAGCATGTGCAGGATCATTAACGAAACATATTACACCATTTACAGGACCAAGTACCTGAGTATATGAAAATGGAGTTGTGCTCCTTGTAATGTGATTAATTGTTGATGTTACCTTCCCTTCTCCATCAGCTACCAAGAAACTCACTTGTCGTCCCTTAAACCGGATGTCCGTGTGCTGTGAGCTTTCATGTTTATAATTCCTATTCCGGGGTTTAACAACAAATAGACATTGACGTGGTTCTAATTGGTTAATTTGTGAATCAATAAAGTAAGGGTCTTGGATTAACTCACACCAATGTTTTGCCACGCATTTGAATCGCATCAGTGGCTTCACCGGGAGTCTGCTCAGTATGTTGCTCACTATATTCTCCTCGTCGATATTATCAGTAGCATCTTTGCTACTATGAACCCCATTACTGCTGCTCTCCGTCTTCTTCCTGATTTTGCTCCTTGTTTCCATCACTTGTCAAAAATATATAAAAAATGATGCAAAATCGTGGCTGAAGATCGACTGTCACAGTTTGAGAAGATTTAAAAATGGGCAAGACTCAGAAGGAGAAGGTGTTTCTCATTCTCAAAATCAAATTAGGACGTTGGAGAATATTTCTCCCATATTCCACGGCTGAAGATGAGGGTTTTAAGTTAGGCAAGTCGAGTTTAAAATTTGAAATTCTCGAATCCAACTAGTCGGGTTTCGATCTTATCCAGACCTTAAGAAAAAAAAGTCCAACTCAGATTCTTTTACGGTTCAACTTCTGGGATAGCAATAATCCCTGGATCAGTCAGTTGGTATGGTTCAGCAGGCACATGTAAAGGATTTAAATTTTATTCTAGGATATCAAAGATAATGGAAATCAATGTTTTTAAACTGGATGCAACCCTGGCTAGCAGCACGTTATACATTAGAAGAAAAAAATGTCTTCGTCCTGCTTGGCCTCGATCAGATTTTTCTTCACTTCAACAAAAGTGTCATCTTCCAAGCGTCCTCTTTCTATGCCGTTGATTTCTAGGTCTTTGACAACATCAAGTTCTGAACATCTTCGTAAATCTTAATTGCCCTAGGATACTGTTCCAGTTGAGCATACAACAACTGAGCAACCTTCTGCAGCTGTGGGGTACAAATCAGTAGCCCTTTTAAAATAAACAATAGAATTCTCCAAGTCCCGTTCAGCCTCGTATAACCTCCCAATTTCCTTGCAACATCCGGCAGCCATATCAAACCTGCCGATTTCCTTTAACTGATTTACTGCCTGATCCAAGCATGATATGGCATCTTTAGGAGAGATCCTCTCGTAGCAGTTTGCCGCATATGAATAAGCTAAAGCAGCTTCATACTTGCTATCCAACTTCAAACGACAACCAGCCAGCTTAAGAAAAGCTTTTGCAGCTTTATTCCATGCATTACCGATTCCGTAGCAATTAGCAGCACTGTCATAAAGATCAGCAGCATCTTTATATCTAGAACCAAATACAACCCATCCCTTGACCTTTTTATCTGCTTTTTTCTCAAGCTTTCCTCCTAATGCTAATACATCCTCCATCGACATTTCTTTTCTGGAACAAGTTACAAGAATTTGGGGATTAGCCAACCACCATTGATTTATATAGAGAACCTAGCTAACTTGAATCTTTAAGAAGTAAGGAAACTCAAACTCATTCCTAAAATAACCTAACTTGTGTAAGCCATGATTTCTGCTGAGGTGGTGCAAACTTTTGGAATATCAATTGGGATACTAAAAAATAAAATAAAATACTTATTGAGGCATGATCGGCATGATCACCAAAGCAGAGGAGTAAAACGTAAGTGAAGGGAAATTGATTTAAAGCTTGGAGACCCTTACTTCACATACAGTAAAAACTCCATATATAAATAACCTTGGGACTTTACAAAATTATTAATATAATATAGGGAGGTATACAAAAAAAAAACGATTTTTTTGCTAAATTCAAAGTGATTTGATAGTAGTCTGCAGAGAAATGTCTTGCTTTTAATGGACAATTGTACAACACATGGCAAAAAGGAGAATCTCCCTCCTCTTCGTCATACAACTGTTGTGTTCTTACCACCGAATAACTCTTCTAACATCCAGCCATGTGACGCAGGCATCATTAGAAATTTAAAGGTTATTATCGGCAACGCTTTAATCGTCTTCCTTTGAGACGAATTGAACGGCATGTTTTGGAACCATCAAAGATATCCATCCTTGATGGAATTGTAAATGCAGTTGCTTTATGGTCAATTGATTGTGAAGCCACGCACAATTGAAAATTGCTTTAAACACTGCAAAATTCGAACCACTAATGTCGATGAATCGTCGGCTGCAAATGAAGTACGTGAGGAAAATCAAAGAATTGTTAAGGAAATTGAACAGTTGCACTACACTAATTAAATGGATATGGACGTCTTCCTTAATCATCCCAATGAGCAACAAGTTTTATATGCTTCAACTGAAAAAGCGGAGGGACATAATCCCGATGAAGATAGTACGGAGATACCAAAATTTTCATGCCAAGAAGCTTTAAACTTGCTCGACAAGTTGGAAATGTTTTGGCTTCAACAAGATGGTGCACATAGCAACGAGGTCTTACGGATACGCAAATCAAAAGATGCCATAGCAATCCAAAAAATTACATCCTTTTCTCAAACAATTATAGATAAATATTTTCTTTCATCTTAAATTTTGAATTTTGATGTAACAAGATCTATAATTTTCCTATTATGTTGATTATATTAATATATGGAGGTAAATTCATTAAGGTGGGACTAGAAAAATCTATTAATATTAAAATGTGGAGTTTATTACTATTTGTAACTGGCACAAGTTGGGACCATGATTTTTTATTAATATATATAGTATCATGGAGTTTGTTAATATATGGAGTTTTTACTGTAAATGGTAATGGGATTAAATAATGTTTTAAGAAATGGATTTTGTTACATAGTTTCTGGTCATTCCTTTATATTTTCATTTATAATTTTTCATGGAGATAAATTTGTTATCGTTAGTGTAGATTACACATATCTGAAATTGATTTTCTTATTAAGAAATTGAATGTTGTGGGAATTGTGGATTATTTCATTAATGATAAAGTGCTAACACTACCGGTTTACTTGATAGCTAATAAGAGATAGTTGTTACTGTGGTTAGTTCATACTATTGGGCTTGTTCCCTCCTTATGTGTCCAACGGGCTAGCCCTTAAAAAAACAAGGGGGAGTGACTAATAAGTGTCCTTGTTATGTTTCAACAAAAGGCATCAGGAGATGTTTCTTTTTTTACGAGTGTTATCTTCTCAAGTGAGTGAGAAAGAGAGGGAGGCAGTAGAGAAAGAGGGAGAAGTGAGCAGCCACCATTTTTGGTGAGATTTTGAGTTATCTTGAAGAGAAAAAGAAAGGGTTCTTATCAAATATCCGTTTGGTTTGTTGTGGTGAAGATTGTTCCATCAATTTCCACATCTCTTCAAAGGGGGAAAATTCTAGGGTTTGTTCAAACCCTAGTAATAAGTAATCTTACTCTTGTTATTGTCAAATTGATAGTGAATCTCATCTTATTGGTGAATGAATTGTTGATCCATCCTTAGGGGTGAGTTTAAATAGGCAAATAGGTATCCAAGTGCTATATGTACCTTGAAGTTGTTGTTATCCCCAAATTGGGAGAATTGTGTGTAACCCATTGTTGTTATAGTGGAAGATTTTCCCGTGGTTTTTTACCCTTCACCTTGGAGGGGTTTTTCCACGTAATTTGCGTAGTTGTGTTATTTCCGCATTTGTGTTTCATTGCTTGTGTAGGTTTCGTATTGCGCATAGCGGCTCGGATTTTGTAAGTCTCCCCCTAACAAGTGGTATCAGAGCTTTTGGGTTGAGCTAATCTTGTGCAATGACGGAAGCTAGTACTAGTAATAGAATGATCAATTTGAGAGGTGAGAACTTTGTGATATGGAAGGCGAAGATGGAAGACTGGTTATATTTTAAAGATCTCTATGGTCCAATAGAGAGTAAGGGAGTGAGGCATGAGAAAACAGTGAAGAAGATTGGAAAGTTACTAACCGTAAAGCAGTTGGATTTATTCGTCAGTGGATTGATGATGATATTTTCATCATGTGGCTAGTGAGACACTAGCATATTCTTTGTGGACCAAGTTAGAGCAGATATATGATCATCAGTCTCCTTGTGCAAAAGATTTTCTATTTAAAAGGCTTGGAAAGCTGTGCTACAAGGAAGGGAGTTCAATGGCGCAACATTTAAATGAAATAAAGGGTATTATGAATCAGCTTACATCTATAGAGCTGATAATTCCTGAAGAGATTCAAGCTTACTTGTTGCTAAATACTTTACCAGAAAGTTGGGAGCCATTGAGGAATTGTCTTAGTTATTCTGCTCCAGACAGGAAGTTGAACATGATTGTTGCAACAAACAGTTTGCTGAATGAAGAAGTTAGAAGAAGGTCATTAGATTCATCTCATTCAGAAGCTCTTGTTACAGAAAATCGGGGTAGAAGAAAAGACAGAAGACAAGTTGGTCGTAGCAAGTCAAGGGGTAAATCAAAGTCCATAAAGGACGTTGAATGTTGGAATTGTCGTATGAGAGGTCATTATTCAAATGAATGCAGGAAGACGAAGCAAGAACAGAAGAAGGGAAAGGAAATGATAAACAAGACAATGATGTTGCAGCTGTTGCAACAGATGGTGATATCATTTTATTCTCAGATTGTAATGATGTTTGTGTGAGTTTTGTAGGTTCTGATTCAGAATGGATAGTTTATTCAGGTGCATCTTATCATTCTACTCCTCATGAAGATGTATTTACTTCGTACAAGGCTGGTGACTTTGGGTCAGTCAGAATGAGAAACATCGGTGTTGCGAAGATTGTAGGAATGGGTGATGTGAAAGTTGAGACCATTGTTGGTTGCACATTGGTTCTCAGAAATGTGCGACATGTACCAGATCTTCGTTTGAATCTAATGTCACCTGGAGTGTTAGATGATGAAGGGTACAACAATCACTTGGGTGATGGAAAATACTGGAAAATAATATAGTCGACACTGTCCGGGCCCGGATGGTTTCCAGCCGGGCTTTTTTAAAGCCAACTGGAACATACTGGAAAATAATATAGTCGACACTGTCCAGGAGTTTTTTAGATCAGCCACTCTAGACAAAGACCTGAATCGTTCCTTTATAACTCCCATCCCAAAGATATCCACACCCCAATCTCCGGGAGACTTCAAACCTATTAGCCTAAGTAATACAATTTATAAACTCATCTCACAAATATTAGCTAATAGACTAAAACCCAGTCTCAGTAAAATAATATCCCCAAATTAATGAGCCTTCCTCCCTGGTCGTCAAATCACATGCAACATCATAATTGCTCATGAACTCATCCATTCGAAGAAAACCTCCAAGAAAAAAAAGGGCTTCCTGCTTTAAATCTTGACCTATCAAAAGCTTTTGATAGAATTGAATGGAGTTTTATTGAGAAAGTCCTAATAATATTTGGATTTTCAAATCTTTGGACAAAACTCATCATGCAATGCATCTCAACTACCTCCTTTTCAATTCTTCTAAATGGTTCTCCAGGACCTTCTTTCAACATATCCAGGGGTTTACGACAAGGTGACCCATTATCACCGTATCTTTTCCTAATTTGCATGGAAATTCTATCTAGACTCTTAGAAAAAGCAATCGAAGACAATAAGATATCTGGATTTCAAATAAATAAAGAAGCCCCGAATATCTCTCACCTATTCTTTACGGACGACTGTTTTTTATTTACAAAAGCGGACCTGGGAGAAACGAAAAGCTTATTGGAGATATTACAATTATTTGGGAACATCACGGGATAAATGGTTAACCTACAAAAATCCAATGTCTACTTCAGCCCAAAAATACATCCAAGGCATGGAAAAATCATAGCAAAAATCTTAAAGGTCCCGCTGATAACGAAAAATGATAGTTATCTGGGAACTCCGCTTTTTTTCGACAAAAATCGAAAAGCCAACTTTGAGCCGTTACTTCAACGTTACTACTCCACTTTACAAGGTTGGAAATCGAATTTGATATCTCAAGCATGGAGGAATGTTTTGATAAAATATGTCCTTCAATCCTACCCAACTTACCAAATGCAAGTACTAGCTCTACCAAAGACAACCCTTGATCATCTCGACCGCATTCAGAGAAACTTCTGGTGGAAAAAAGATGGTCAAAAGAGACAAGGAGGATTTATTCGGCGTGGAAAAACATATGCAAACCCACTTCTCAAGGAGGAATAGGAATTAAAAACCCACATCATTTTAACCAACCACTGCTCACAAAACTTGCCAGTAGGTTGGTAACATGACAAAACCAACTATGGGTCAGACTCTTAAAAGCAAAATATTTTCCAAAATCCCACCCCCTAGAAAAATCCAGAACTTCGAATCTATCGTGGATTTGGACCAACATTTTAAAAGGTTTGGAGTTGATAAAGGGTAATTTTATTTGGCAAGTCAAAAATGGAGCCTGGGTGAAAATCTGGGAAGACAGATGGATTCCTAATGCGGATATAATCCAAAAAGTCCCCAACACTCAAGATCAGGCACCAACAAGAGTTCAAGAGCTAATAAGGATCAAGGTAGTTGGGATCAAGAAAAGCTAAACCACTTTTTCTACCTGGAAGATAAGGAAAAAAATCCAAGCTTTAAATCCAAGGATTAATGAGCAAGACATTATTAGATGGAGAAATCATTAATCAGGAATTTTCTCGGCCAAAAATATTTATACCTATCTGGCCAATCAGGATCTTGAAAATAATGATATTCTAGAATTTCCATGGAACAAGGTCTGGAGAATACAAGCAATCCCAAGAATTAGACTTCTCATCCGGAAAATAGCACAAAGGCGCTACTAACGCTTCGGCTAGACTAGGTCATAATATGGAAATGTACCAGATTTGCCAACTATGCAACAACCAAGCGCAAGAAACAGAAACTCATCTTTTTTGCGAGTGTTCTTTTGCTAGAGCTATTTGGTTTGGACTATCTCTACAAAATATAATTTCTAGAAACAACCACAACACAGCTATTGACTGGATTAAATGGTGGATTACAGAAGCAAATTTGAGCCATTTGCAAGGAAAAATATCCACCATAATTTAGTTCATTTGGAAATACAGATGCTCGGTAATATTTGAGAAAATCCATCCAAACCCAGTCAGCTTAATAGAACAAATAAATAGCTTCTTAAATTCAATCCCGTTCAATACCACTCAAAGCAAAAAGCAGACTCCGAAAAAAAAACATCATTGAACAATTCTTGGTCAAACCTAAATTCGGATTGGATAATTTTCGTTGATGTTTCTTATAAGAAAGAGAACTCTTCGATGGGTTACGCTTTTATTCTTTACTATGCTGATGAGGAGACATTTATGCATTTATCTAAGCTCAGGGAGGGGCAACGCCACATTCCAACGTCAAGCAAAGGTCCGTTAAAGTGTTACATGGTTAAAAGAAAATATTTTATCAAGTGTGATCATCAGAATAGATTGCAAAGTCATCTCGATAGCTTAAACAAAGTACAAATGATTCTTGGTAGGCGGCGGAAAATACATTACAGGAAATAAGGATCAAATTGGGCGACCTTCCGCAAGCTGAAGTGAAGTATATAAGAAGAAACAACAACGCAGCGTCGAAAAATCTATTGTATCGCAAAAGGAAGCGAGAATTAAAAAATTACAGCATATGTCGGAAAATTTATCTCACAAGGTTCAAAAATCTAGCATTGATTCTAGTATCTTTGATAACAACGATCTTTTAAATCTATTGTACTACATTTGCTATTTTTAATATACATACTTTCCCATCAAAAAAAAGAAGAAAAAGGATCATGACAATGTTTTTGAGCACCCCTTGCACTTGTGCTGTTTATTCAAAAAATAATCCTTTTTCTTGTGAAGTAGTACGATGCTACGTGGTCTTATATTATGGAACCGCAATCTGATCCAATAAGGCAGCGTCGCATTGTCCAACCAAGGACCATTTTCTTAATTGTCGGGAAAATTTGAAGGGCGAAAGCGTCAAAACAGAGGGTCGTGCTGTACTGGTACAAGAAAAAGAGTCACGGGTTTTGGTAAGCATTTTGACTTTGACTAGTCTACCCTCTCTCTCTCTCTCTAAAACCAAAATTTGGGAGTTTTCTGCAATTATTATTATTATTATCTGCTCTTTCTCTCACTCACTGATTCTTCTTCTTCTTCTTCTTCTTCTTCTGTTTGGGTTTTTACAGAAGAGAAATAGATAGATTGAGTTGAGGCTGCAAAACCCTAGTTTCTTTCAATTTTGAGGTGATTACTTTACTGCTAACCTCCTTATACTTGATTTATCTCTTTTTCTGATGTGTCTCCCAAACAAATTTCAGATCTAATTAATCATCTTCCTTTTACTTCACAGGGTTGCTGCTGGATTATGGTGATTACTGGTAAACCTACCACTACTCTTGTGATCCTTCAAATCTTTGTTTGTTCCTTTCTGTATATACAATGTGCTTGATTTTCTGTATATCTGCAGTAATAGAAGAGTGAATGATAAAGCAATAGATTAACATGTGTCATGTACAGCAATTGCTTACTTTTGCTTTATTTGAACTAATTTCTTACACAACTTCACATCCTATTAGGTCTGAAGATTGTACATTGAACCCCCAAAATAATTGTTGATTTAAGTTGTTAAATGACTAATTGTGCTTCATATTATATCTTAAAGTTCAATTTTCCACCATGTTGGTAATGTTGATAGTCTAGTGCTTGTCATGGCTCTTTGTTTTTCTATCCTTGTTTACTGGTTCAGATTTCTTGTATCTTAGGGTTATACATACTATCTCTTTTTATAGGGATGAATAATGTAACAATTAACATGTTTACCCTAGAGTGCTTGCCTCATTTACTCAGACTGATCTTTAATGTCTGTCATGTCGTCCAATATGTATTGAACTTTCCTTATATTTGCTCGCAGAACACACTCCCGTCACTTTCAGCCCCTTTATGTATTGACGTTCTTCATTTACCACAAGGAAAATCCAGGCCACCGCTCAGTTCCGTGAACTGAGCGGACGCCAAAGGCAAAGCCAAGCCAACGCTCAGTTCCGTGAACTGAGCGGACGCCAAAGGTAGACCCCTCAGTTCCGTGAACTGTAAGGCTGCTAAGGCAAAGGCAGGCAACCGTTTAGTTCCGTGAACTGAAAGGTTGCAGAGGCAGCCACCACTCGGTTCCGTGAACTGAGAGGCTGGAAAGATGTGTGCTAAATGAAGGACGTCTCACTAACCAGAGCAGCTTCAGATTATATACTATGTAAGCTTCTCGATCTCTCTCCACTATAACTAAAATTTGAGTTTCTTCATTAAATTGTCTGCTTTCGCGGTATCTCACTGATTCATCTTATCTTCGTTTTTACAGAAGAGATAGAGTTAATGCTGCAAAAGAATAGCAAACCCTTGCTATGTCGTTTGAATTTGAGGTGGTTACTGCTAAACGTATTCTTATTAATGTCATTCTCTTGCTCTTTCTACCAAATAATTTCAGATATGATCATATTCTTTTTTGTTTAACTTCACAGGGTTGCTGCAAAATAAGTCTCTGGGAGTAGCAATTCCTAGCTCTAGCTAGTTTGAAGTTTGAGGTGATTACCTTGCTAACCTTACCCTGTTGTTTCTTTGAATCTTTACTTGTTTGTGTATGTTGTGCTTCTTTTCATAAAAGTGTGATATGTTCTCTATTCCGCGGCGCGCATGTTGGTCCCTTCATTTACTCATGTAATGCTGTAGTGTTGTGACCTCTTTTTAGGTATTAGATCTGTTTCGTTTTTTTAGTCTTTTTCTGAAGGAGCATAAGGAATAGGAATGAATGATAAACCACTTGATTAATATGTGTCTTGTAGAGAATTTAGTCAATTTACTTGTTATTAGGTCTAAAGAATTAATATCAGACAACTTCACATGTTATTAGGTCTAAAGATTGGACATATGAACCCACAGAGTAATTGGCTCAAGTTGTTAAAAATGACTTGTGCTTCATTTTATCTTAAATCTCAATTTTCCACCATGTTGGTATCGTTGATACTTGATACGGTTTTTCTTTCCTTGTTATACGGTTCAGCTTTGTTGTATCTAAAGTATGAATAATACGACAATGGACATGTTTACTGTGGAGGAATTGCCTCATTTTCCTGCTTTCCACTGGTTTACTTAATCTGATCCTTAATATTTGTCATGTCATCCAATATCATGTATTGAACTTTCCTTATGTGTGCTCGCAGAAGGCACTCCTGTCAGTTTCAGTTTCTTTGAGTATTGCCGTTCTTCATTTACACAAGGAAAATCCAGGCCACCGCTCAGTTCCGTGAACTGAGCGGCTGCTAAGGCAAAGCCAAGCCAACACTCAGTTCCGTGAAGTGAGCGGACGCCAAGGTAGACCCCTTAGTTCCGTGAATTGTAAGGCTGCTAAGGCAAAGGCAGGCAACCATTTAGTTCCTTGAACTGAAAGGTTGCAGAGGCAGGCACCACTTGGTTCCGTGAACTTAGAGGCTGGAAAGATGTGTGCTAAATGAAGAACGTCTCACTAACCAGAACAGCTTCAGAATATATACTATGTAAGCTTCTCGATCTTTCTCTCCTCTATAACCAAAACTTGGGGTTTCTCTTCTCATTTCTTCATTAAATTGTCTGCTTTCTCGCTATCTCAACGATTCTTCTTTTTATTCCAGGGACGTAACATATTCAGCAGGGAGAGTTTTTTAAGCATAATGCTTGCCTGCTGCCAGCCTGGGTAAAGTTTCACAAAAAATAGTCTTGTTTATCTTTTGTTGTTCAAGGTTTCCGCCATTTTTCTCGTTAGAGTTTAGAGTCATGCATATAGCTAGTAATCCGGCGTAGATTTTTGTTTCAAATAAAAAAGTAATCATCTGTAATTAACTATTTTCAAGATCAAGAGGTAAAATTCTTAACTCTAACTCCATGTGTACTTTGTTATGCTTAAATTGTTTCTAACTTGAGCGTCGGAGTATCTTTTTTGTTTTTTGCAGGTCTTGCCTTCTGTGACAGATTCATAAGGAGAGTTGTTGAAACAGTATGCTGGTGCCTCGCGGGTCTGTCAAATCTTTTAATTAGTTTGCTTCTAGGGTATGTCTGGATCAGAAAAGGTGTCAAACCCTTACCAAATTTCAAATCAAAAGTTATATAAATATATAACTCTTGTGTTAAATTCATAAAATATCTTTTTCTGTTTTTGCAGGTCTTGCCTGTTTATTCGGATGCCACTCATTAGGGAGGATTGCTAATGCGGAATGTCGGTGCTCGGTAGAGAATGCTTGCCTGCTTCTTGTCAGGGTATGTTCCAACCAAAGCAATTTGTGTTTAGATGTAGAAATGTGGGCATCCATTAATGGTGAACTGATAGGCTAAATGGTAAGAGTTCACTAGAAGTTCTGTGGTACAGTGGATTGCCTTGGCTTATATGTTTTTCGTTTACCTTGTATTTGAGATAAAGAGGCCTGTTGGCGAGTGTGGTAGGGAGGGTGAAGATGAAGGTAATGTGTTGATACACTTCCCGTGGTCATTTTCCTCCCTTAGTTGTCACAAGATGTAGGGACGGTATATGCTCATTATGCTAGTCGTTTTTTAGGAATGAACTTGTTAGCCAAACCCTATACCCTAACCTTGCCCTTTCAGAGATGCATTATTAATTGGCCGCAGTTCCTATTTATCTAATTCCATTGTATATATTTTAGCTTTTTTATGCATGTTATTGAAAACATTGGTTCATGAACTATGTCGTGATCTATGATGCAGAGATACATGGATTCAGAGATCTGGGCCATCATTAGATTCCGTTGAATAATTGGGACAAGTCCCCAATACCACATTTGTTCGTGCATACATCTGAATACAGGAGGAGAGATGCTGATTCATTTGTTTGTGACTAAAAGATGAGTAGAATATAGCCCTTGCAAATTCACTTTTGGATTTCTTTTTCTTTAAAGGCGCTTCACCCTTTCGTTATTACGAGTTTCCAAGCTAGAGGAAGCTCAACAAGTATGTCTACCTCTTCAAAGGATGTGGTACAATCTAGCTGGGTTGGCAGGATCATAGTAATTTTCATGGGACTTGGTCATATTCTTTTAAATTATGAGTACCCATAGAATGATGACATGAAGGTAACCTGGTTTATGTAATCGTCTCCTATTCCAAATGCCAGCCTAATTTTACTGCAACTAGGAAAAGTTTATGAATGTGTAAAGTCTCTAAAAGAATAATGACTAAATGCTTGGAAGCAATCAAAACTATTAAAAATATAATTTTACTTAAATCCCCAGTAAATTTTTTATGTTTAGGAATCTGTCTTTTTGATCTCAAGAAGCATAATCTAATCTTTTCCTTCTTTCACCTTCATATTCATGGAGAAAGATCAGTCTGCAACTGTCTTCAGTTTTTCGCAGTTTGTGTTGCATTTTAGTTGTTGTCTCTTCCATTTCATTCCTTTAAGCACTACTGTACAATAAAAATCATCAATCCACCAATAAAAATCTAGTCCTAACTTCAAAAACCATAAGAAGCACATCTACAAAGGACCGCGACATTCTAAGAAATTTTTCCTTTTATTCAGTTTGAATCAAGTCCAGGAGTTTCACAGTCAACAAGGTGTGCTTACAGATAGAGGTGGAAGTGCTACTAGTAAAAGAAATGTAATTTCATATAGCCAAAATGCATATAACAAAATACATTCAAAAATAAACTTATTCCTTTCCAAACAATGCATTAGGATGTAATCAAACCAACATACCAGTGCATCTTGAAAATGATGTTCGTAATTAGAAAAATAAACTATCCAATTGTATATATAATTTGAGGCCGAAATACTGGCTCCAGAATGAAAGTTAGGCCAAAAGCTTGAATTCTAGAGCTCCTGGCCCCCTACCAATAGGAATCGAGGATTTACATAGCAAAATAGAAGGGGTAGGTAAATGAGTACCGTATCAATTTAACGATACATAACCTCTTTTTACACAAAACCCTAACTTTTTATCTTCTATTCCGCCTCCTTCACCGTTTACTCATGTTTCATCACCATCTTCTTCCGCCTCCTTCACCACCACCATCTTCTTCACGGGGCAAAGAGAACCAATGAGGTAACTAAACCTATTTCCAACATATATCAATATAATTCTTCCGGAATCTTTCTCTCAAATCTTATCCAGTATTCAAAACTTAATCCTATTCTGTTTCTGTCTTCTCTCATTTCAGAACCCTAACTGATTAACTAACTCTTTTGTTTTATTTGTTGCAGAGATTAATGTTGATTCACGGTTGGGTTTATCAAAAAAGAAGAAATCCCATGGAGACTAAGGTAATATGAACCAAGTTTTATGTTTATCGTATTACGGTTTCAATTAAATCTTTGTCTACTGTTGATTCTTTGTTACCAATAGCATTAGACTGATCTATTATTTAATTATTTTAATACTGTTACTCGATTCAACAATACCTTATTCTCTATTTGTAAACCCTAACATCATTCTGTTGTTTGTTTGTTACCGGAAAAGGTACTAGCTTTGCTACAAAACCCTAATCCTAGCTATTCTCCATTTGTCTATTTTTTTCTCAAGTTTTCTCTTCATGTAAAAAATCAAATAGATTTCTTCATGTTTCATTTTATATATCTGTTTTTTTTTTTTTTACTATATGAAGCTAGGGTCTTTAGTTTTAATTATCAGATTTGTACCATAACCTATTTGATTTGTGTTTTGATGTTGTAGGGTTGTTGCTGTAAAGCATATCACACGTTTCAGAAGTAAATGATTAGTATAAAAACTCAAAAGGGTTTGATTTGTGTTTTGATGTTGTAGCCTGTAGGGTTGTTACTTTTCATCACAGGATCAATCCAATTAACCTGCTCTTTTGTATTTTTGGGTGAAAAGTCTCAAAGGCTCACAGCTGTCTCAAAGGTTTGTTCTGTCTCTAGCTGAGATATAGTAACGAATACGCTTCTCTAATTGATCCCTATTTATGTTCATGTATGTATTTTAGTACTTGAGTTTCAATCAAGTTAAGTGCTGACAGACAAAACCCCCTGTTTAGCAGTCTCTAACACTGTGTTATTGCAAGAATTGAGATGATCACCGTAAGTTTGACACTTATTATGTGCCGTTACATTGTGGGATACTGAGTACGTGACAACAATGGTTCGACTAATCCGTTCATGTGCCATCATTGGAGACTTACAAGGTCTACTCTTAGATAAATAGGTGCCATTCTCCCATAAAATTATTCCAATAAGTATCATTGTCCACTAATATATATTTTTTTATGAGCTTTTAAATAGATTTAAATGAAAAATTAGGCGCCCAATAATATAGTGTTATCGAGTGCGCCAAGATGTGGAAGAGTGTGAGTAATAGCCTACTGCATAGTTCCTTTATGAGTATACATACAAAATTTTCTTTGATATCCCTTTGTTGGAAGTAAGTTTGGGTCTATAAGTGTGTACGTTTCTTCTTTTTGAGCCAGTTACATAATTTGCCCCAGTCTGCATGAAACAAGATATATTTCTCTTACTCTTTAGATGCTATTGGTGTGTGCGTCCCTAAAAATGTTAGTCATGCTTGCACTATATTGTCAATTAGATTAATTACTTTTATACTTTGATCAGCTCCATGCGAATGGTAGGAATAACAATTTCCTAATATACACTCATTTGGGCGACTAGCTATAGTTAATTCCTCTGTCATTATGTAGATATTTAGATTGTGCACTAGGTTTAGGCCATTTATCATGATTTTGTTTGACGTGCAGCACCCGATAAACCAATCTGCTAGATATTGCAGTTGTCTTGTCTAACCCCGAATTAAGCTACGCATCAAATTTTGTGAGTGCACGAGTATGGGTTCTTCTTTGCAAAATCATATATGTTTTGATGGTCAGATTAAGGTAAACAGTAGCAACACATTTGTAAATTATTGATTGATTTGGTCCCTGTTCTTTCTACCAATTTATTCTTCTTTCATGGTGAACGGCCCAACAGTGTACAAATTTAGTTTAGCTTCAATGTATGTTGTGGGCCTAACCGTTGGGGATCAAAAGAGATAATTATTATGATTTAGTAATAATAATTTGTACAGGTTGTGAACACTTTTATTATGATTTAGTAATTTAGTAATAACCAGGCTAGCTTTTATTATGATTTAGTAAGTTATACAGGTTAGTCATCATGACTCTTTTGAATTTTAGTATAGGTTGTGAACACTTTTGAGCTGCCTGCCTATTTTTGCGTTTCTCAAGGATGCTGCAAGTGCCTATAATGTCGACCCTTATGTTGTTTTTCAGTAGTAACCTATTGACGTTGCAGTTTGCAAGTTTTTAGTGGATACGACTTCTGTTTGTTATGTTGAAGACACCGGTAAAACTTGAATCCTTTTTAGACAGAACAATATGTCATATTCTCTTACATTGCGAAGGAAATGTTTGTAATTGATGTGCTTATTGTACCACGACTATGTGGATGAAATTTCAAGTTTATACATGCAAGCTCAATGGTTGATGAGGATAAACATGTTTTCTTCCTTTATTCTTCCTTGATAATCTTAAGAGCTGTACACATTGAAGTTTTAGGTTAAGCCCAATTGACCAGCAAGAACTATACATAGTTTAATCATCTCCTTGAGCAGTATTTTCATGTTGATATTTAACATTACTCTGGATAAGTAACGTCAATGAAGATGCGGTGAGGAATCAATATTTATCAGTCACATGGTGCTACATTGTGCTGGAAGCTCTAATGGGGGATGTGACTGCTGGTGCATTAGAATTTCCGTTGTTACATTGAATGGTGGTTCTTTCCATCTTAAGACTATGTGCATGGTTGAAACAACAGTTTGTTAGAGAGCCAGGGACTAGATGGGATGGTCCAAAGGGAGAGAAATCATACAATAGTTTGTAATATGTAACGGTTTTTTGATTATGGTTATTTCTGCCTATGTTGAATGAGATAAATTAAATTCATATTAGATTTTATATTTTTAATTAATTTTATTACTCCCTAATTGATTATTTGACGCATTATCATTTTTACTATTTTATTACTTTTATTGTCAACTATTTTTTTCTGTTTCATGCTTCAAATTTTTAATCCCGGAAGAATCACATGCAGCTAAACATATTTTTCCGGCCAAGATATCTAGGCCCGTGCAACGCACGGGCACAAAATCTAGTAACTTGTTAAAAGAGTACCAACAGAAAGCAATAAAACCATGCAGTTTAAAAATGCACCTTATTTATTCAACTCTATAAGAAGTACTAACCAAATAAGTTGTTCCCTGTCGATTCAGTTGTCCGAAAGAAAGATCGCAGTTTCTATGAAAACCAGCTTCCCGTTGAATGCTGAATGAGTTACTTGTTATCTGAATCTTTAAAGGATATAAGATTTTCGCAGAAAGATGTACATAGTCCACTATATTTCCAATCACAATCACTAACCGAGGAGGATAGCTGTCTGATCTTTATCGGGTTGAAAATTAGGTCCTTGAAACAATAAGAATAAAGAGAGATAGCAATTGTAGTTCCAGTGTCATCTTTTTCATGGGTTTCTAAGAATATTTGGTCCTTGGTTCCTGCAACGCCATGAAAAAAGAGAGCTTCATCCTTAGTAATAGGTAAGAACATAGCAATCCGAGTCCAAATATCTGAAGCTGTATCTTCGCATATCAATACCCTGACAGTGTAATAACTAGTTCTATGCAATATCCCAACGCGACTTTGCATATCTAATAAAAAAACTACACACTGACCGCTGTTGGAGAAATAAGGTGGAAACCAATAGTTTTCAGGGATTTTGATCTTTCTAAACTTCTCGCTTCCCATGTCAAACGCCAGTAAAAACTTGACGCTAGGAGCATCCCGACTCAAAGACTCAATAGGATACCAGTAAATAAAACCATTCACGTACGCGGAAGGTGCATCTGGAATGAAATTACAGTTTGGAACTTGATCCATTCTTCTCCATGCATTTTGCCCTCCTAAAGTCAGTATCTCCCAAATTTGGTAATCAGCGATATAAGGCACGTGTATCACCCACTTACAAATCACCTTGTATTTTTTACTAGCGGGATCATACCCAAAATTGTAAGTACTAGTACTTTTAACCATCCTTCTGGACTTTTGTTTTTCTTCCATCCATAAAGTTGACTCAACCCATGATGTTATTTCTCTAGCAGTTATATTAAACACACAAGCAGCATGTGCAGAATCTTTAACGAAACGCATCAAACCATTTACAGGGCCAATAACTCGAGTATACGAAAACGGAGTTGTGCTACTTGTGATGTGCTTAATAATTGACGTTACCTCTCCTCTTCCATCAGCTACCAAGAAACTCACTTGCCGTCTCTTAAATTTGATGTCTGTGTGTTGTGAACCCTGTTTATAATTCCTATCCCGTGGTATAACAACAAAATAACATTGACGTGCTTCTAATTGGTTAATTTGTGAATCAATAAAGTAAGGATGTTGGATTAACTCACACCAATGTTTTGCCACGCACTTGAATCGCATGAGCGACTTCACCGGGAGTCTGCTTAGTACATTGCTGACTATGTTCTCTTCGTCAATAAAATCTGTAGCAGCTTGACTACCATGAGCCCCATTACTGCTGCTATTCGTCTTCTTCCTGATCTTTCTCTTTCTTTCCATCACTGTTCTCAATAAAATAAATAAACCTTGATCAGAGCAAGATCCTGGCTCAAGATTGATGAGAAAAAACTTATAAAATGGGCAAGATGAGACTGAGAAGGAAGTATTGATTCTCAAAATGAAAAATAAAATAATTGGAAATCAAAATAGGATGTTGGAGAATATTTCTCCCATAATCCACGGCCAAAGATTAGGTTTTAATTAGGTAAGTCGAATTTGAAATTTGAATTTCTCTTATCCAAAATACAGCCGTTAAAAAAAAGTCCAACAAGTTCTTTCACAACACCCAGCAGCACGTTATAAGGAAAAATCTAAGTAGAAGATAAATCCTGCTTGGCCTTGATCAGACTTTTCTTCACTTTCAACAAAAGTGTCATCTTCCAATCGTCATGTCTGTTCATGCGATCGATTTTGAGTTGTTTGAAAAGTACATCAATATTGAACATCTTCCTCATAGACTGCGGCCGCCATGTCAGCTAAAAGTTTGTATTCACGTGTTTTCACAAAAGTTGGATCAATTGCCACATAGCGCTTCAGTGCCTTGAATATAGCAACAGCAGCGTCGAATTCATAGAGGTGGCAAAGACCAGCATTGAGAAGATAACCTTTCACGCGCATGTCAAGGAAATGGTAATCGTTGAGGAGGGACTGTTTTGCTAGATGTTCGTAAATCTGAATTGCCCTGGGATACTGTTCCAGTTGAGCATAAAGCTGAGCAACCTTCTGCATGTACCAAGAAGAAGATGTGGGCGACAAATCATTAGCCTTTTTAAAATAAATAATCGAATTCTCCAAGTCTTTTTTAGCGTCGTATAACTCTCCAATTTCACCGCAATATATGGCAGCCATATTAAATCTGCCGATTTCCTTGAACTGATCCACTGCCTGATTGAAGCATGATATGGCGGCATCTTTGGCAGAGATCCTTTTGTATAAGTTCGCGGCATCTACATAAGCTAAAGCAGCTTCATCATTTCTACCCAACTTCAAATGATAACCAGCCAGCTTAATATAAACTTTTGCAGCTTCATGCAATGCATCAGCGTGTCCGTAGTGCTTAGCAGCTTTTTCATACAAAACAGCAGCATTTTTATACTTACAACCGAATACAGCCCATATTTTGACCTTTCGATCTGCTTTTTTCTCAAACTCTTTTCTTTCTCGAACCTTTTTCTTGCTAATGTGCCGGCCATTAGAATTTCTTCTCTGAAAGGCTTTCCGGCCATTAGAATTTCTCCTCAAAAAAAGAGACGAAGAAAGAAGAATTTGGAATAGAGACACAGAGTGTTTTAGGATCGACACCAAAGCGATTGAATTTGAATGAATAACCAACTATGAAATATATATATATATATATATAGAGAGAGAACCTTGAATCTTTAATTAGCAAAGGGAAAAATATCGTTTGGTCCTTTTATAGGTGGGCCCATGTCTCATTTAAATTCGCCAAACGTCTTTATCAAGTTTTTGGTCCATAATTATTTAAAAATACTTAAATGGACAAAAATAGCCTTTTCTCTCTCCTGAAGATTTTTTCCCTTGCTACAGATGCAATTTTCACCAGACTTCATTCCCAGGAATGAACTCCATACAAAAAGCTAAAACCGCACTTCATTCCTGTGGAATGAACTCCATACAAAAAGCTAAAATACCGCACTTCATCCTCGGGAATGAACTCCATATAAAAACCTAAAAAACAGTAGTTCATTCCAAGAAATGAACTCCATATAATAAATAAAAACAGAGTTCATTCCGAGAAATGAACTCATACAAAAAGCTAAAAACCGACTTCATTCCCAGAATGAACTCCATACAAAAAGCTAATACTGCGACTTCATTCAGGAATGAACTCCATATAAAAACCTAAAAACAGAAGTTCATTCCAAGAAATGAACTCCATATAAAACCTAAAAAAAGCAGAGTTCATTCCGAGAAATGAACTCCACATAAAACCTAATAAAACGTAGTTCATTCGAGAAATGAACTCCACATAAAACCTAAAACAGAGTTCATTCCGAGAAATGAACTCCATATAAAACAAAAAAGCGAGTTCATTCCTAAAAATGAACTCCATACAAAAATATAAAAAAATAGACTTCATTTCCAAGTAGAATGAACTCCATACAAAATCACAGATGAACTAATCTTCGTCTTCATCTTCAAAAAAAGAACATCAGCTTCATTTTGTTTGATGAACTTCATCTTCATCTTCAAAACAAAAGCATCAGTACTTGATTACATCTTCTTCACCATCTTCAACGAACAGCAGCAGGAGTTTGTTGTTTCAAATTAAAAAGTAATCATATGTGATCCACTCTATACAAGGTCAAAAGGTATACATTCTTAACTCTAAACTCTATGTTGACTTTGTTATGCGTAAATTGTTTCTAACTTGAGCGTCGGAGTTTTTCGAATTTTGCAAAAGTTGTTACAAAGAGCTAATGCTGCTGTTGGTCATCTCATATGATTTTAGCAAGAATTTTTCGAATTTTGTGCTGAGAAAAGGTCACTCAGGGAGCACTTGACTTTCAGATTTCTTTTAAAGCCACTTCACCCCTTGTTGTTATGAGTTCCAAGCTAGAGGAAGCTCAGCAAGTATATTTAGATATTTTACTTGCTTCGTTTTGTATCTCCTCGGCATCTGCCTTCAAACCGAATGTGATCCATTTTGGAAACTTTTGATTTTTCGAGTTATTCTTCCCTTTACCAAACCTAGTTAGGTTGAACTGATTAACATGTTGTGTAAATTATGAGCACCCATAAAATGATGTCATGTTTTAAATAATCGTTTCTTGTTCAAAATGTCAGCAATAGTTTTACTGCAATTAGCAAAAGTTTATGACCAATTAAGAATTCAAGAGTGCCAAAAAAAACTCATAAGCTAAAATGTGGGAAAGATACCCCATTGGGCTTACTAGTCCACTACACAGACCAGTTCTGTATGAGCTTGTGCCGTAGACATTCCCAGAGGCTGAAGTTTGCGATTCTAAAGTGGAA
>JAJJWW010003066.1:0-50114 GCA_023531295.1 Papaver armeniacum
TGAGGTGATCAATAATAATAGGCTGTTCTTAGAATATAAGTCCAGGTTATTGATTGGTTCTCGTTCACCTTGATTTATCAAAAAGACGGAACAAAACTCATAGGTTTATTCATGGGAGACAGATTTATCTAATCAGACTTTTCAGGTGTGACACTGATTTGGTTATTAAAGTCTTCGACTTTGGGTCGTAGCAACTCTTAGTTGTGGGTGAGATCGCCTAAGGGAATCAAGTACGAGCATCCTGCTAGGATCAGAGGCGTAGGACCATAATTGTACCTTGTATCGGTGAGATTGATTGGGGTTCAACCAATCCAGGACCAAAGTTAATTTGGAGTAGGCTAGAGTCCGTAGCGGCTTAATACGGTGTGTGTTCATTCTGGACTATGTCCCGGGTTTTTCTCGCATTTGCGGTTTCCTCGTTAACAAAATTAAGTGTTCCAGTGTTATTTCTATTCCGCATTATATTTTTTATATAATTGAAATATCATAGGTTGTGCGTTGTTCAATCAATTAGAATATCAAACCTTTTGGGTTGTTGATTTAAATTGATTGATACTTGGATATTGGTCTTTGGTACCATCCAAGTTATCTCTTTGATAAAGACTCGCAGATTTCTATTTGCTTGAGTAAAGATCAAATCGAGAGATTGAGATATAAACTCTTTGATATAATTTTTATCTAGATTGAGTCTGCATCCTCTAGTTGATTCTCTAGAAAGTATATTGGAGTTTTTCCATACATTGCTAAGAGAAATATTGGGTGTGGTTGTTAGACTTCGCTTTTTTGGAACTACATCTTTTGGGTTGGGTTATCTTGTGTTCCCCCTAAATCTGAAGGTAGTCTTGGTTTTAGGAAAGCTGAGCTAAATAACTTGGCTATGCTTCCTAGAAATGCTTGGAGAATTATTGAGAATCCAATTGTATGTTAGCTACATTGTTCTTAAAGCTAAGTACTTCCCTAGGTGATTTTCTTGAATACCAAGTGCACTAGTAAGTGTTCTTGGACCTGGAAGTGTATGCATGCTATTAAGGAGTTGATCAAACCTTTTATCTCCTGGATTGTAGGGATGGTCAATTTATTGATCCTTGGTGTGATAAATGGATACCAGACGGTACTTGCTACACCCAAACCCCTTAGTCCCACACGATCCCAATGTTAAAGTCTCCTACTTCATTAATAATCATATTAGAACTTGGGATGTTAATAGACTAAATACTCACTCGATGATGCTTCGTTAAGAAGATTATCACTATTCTTTTAAGCGATTATGCACTCGATAGGAGGGCTTGGGAACTTTCAAAAGAAGTCTTCCTACATAGGAATTAGAGGTCTTAGGCCCTTCCTCATGCATCAATCTTTGGAAGCGCATTTGGAAGACTATGGTTCCTTACAGAATCTAAGTTTTTATTTGGAAAGCTGTAAGAAATTCTCTACCTGCTAGAACTATTTTACATAATAGAATGCCCATGCATAATGTTTATTGTGCTAGATGCACAGATCCGCATGAGTCTGTCATGCATGCTTTAGTCCTCTCGCCCCTTTGCTAGTAGAGTTTGGTTTCTCGCCTCTCGTGTTAACAATCAGGTTTTTCAAAATAAGTCTTTCATTGATTGGTTGGTGTTTTGGCCATCGACCGTGTCTAAACTTTGATGAAGATCAATGTCTCTTTGCTAATGTTCTTTTGGTCTATCCGGAGTAGTAGAAATAACCTTGTCTTCCAAAACCTTAAAGAAACTCACATAATAGGTCTTAGCTAGAGCTATGCTCTTGACCATGAAAACCTTGCTTAAATATCTCTCCTACTACCCTGTTAGTCATCAGGTGACAAATGGATGCCCTCCTTTGGTTGGATTAAATGTAATCGATGAAGCTTATGATGATATCTCTCAAGCTAATGGTGCGTATATGTGATGCGGGACTTCGCAAGCAAAGCTTCCTTTGTGTTTCCATGGTTTTGAAGTAAAGTCTCGTTGAAGAAGTTTGAAGCCGTAGCTATATGGGCAGTCTTGAAAAAAGCTAAGGAGGAAAAATTCACTCACATTATCATTGAAAGTGATGCTAAAGGTCTCATTGATCAATTTTCATATGGCATGTTCGATGGAGACTCAAGAATGGATGCTATCTTTAAGGACATTCTATTTTTCTCTTCTAGTTTAGTAGCTTGTGTTTTTTATTACCAACCTCGTTATTGTAATTATGTTGCACATGAGGCTTGCTTAATGGGCAAACCGAACAATTCCTCTATGTACTGGTATGTTCCTCCAGTTTGGCTTATACCAACTATTGAGGGGGATAATTAGCTTTTCTGAAGGCCGTTATCTATAAAAAAAAAAGCCACATTTTAGTTGGAAAATGCGTACTTGCATTGTAAAAAACCAGCTTTTACATGTTATCCCAATTTCCCATACATCAAGTCAAGACTCGCATATCGTTAAAAAAAAAAACCTGCGTATATCCAAACGTTAATATCAAATTAGGCCCAACTGCCCTCACATGTTACTTAAGCCGTTATCGAGGTACAACACGCGCAAGTACAAAACCTTAACTAGTGGACACATACGAAAAATTGTACATATATATATACATATAGACACACGGTCTTGCCTATCCTTGCCCATTCACCGTGGTATGCTCCGCTAGCTAGAGGGAGCCCGAATCCGAATGTTATTGCTCTCATCTTAGCAAGTGGCGGGTGGAGGATCTAGACCCTGGATTCTGCCCTCATCTGTAGCTCCACGCCGACCGCCTCTTCTTAGACCCCAGCGATGGATACGTATATGGAGTTTTTTAGAAGGGACGAGAAAATCATGACTTGATATGGTGTTAAGATACCTATAAGTTCTTTCAAAGTACTTGGCCTCAATTGATCCGCTTCAACTATTATACTAGCCAGAGCTTCAACATGTGAATCCGTAGTCCGACGCACTTCTTGCCAAGTGGTTTGATCAAGCCCGAGTGCTCGAGTCGTGATCCCGCTTATTAGCAAGTGCAGTCAGTTGATTGTCAGCTATATTCTCTTGCAAACTATCCATCTTGCTTGAAAGCATCTCTTTTACCTTAATTGTTCTACACCAGGTCAATGACAAGACCGAGTTGATCTGCCTATAATTCACCTAGGTTGCCTGTTCTCACTCCTCGTAAGAATTCGGTGAGATGTGCCTCAAGCTCACGAGCCACAAAGTGAGTAAACGAGTCGAATCGCTAAGGAGGGTCTGCAACCACCAAGCCAAAGGTAACAATTTGCATCAAGTCAACCAAGTTGGTGAAAAGAAGGACGACGCGTCATCTACCGCAAGTTGGGATCTTTTATCGGTATACTCTTCGAAGTGTTTGATGGTTTTGTCGACAATAAAACAAAGTTTTTGTTCATCGTTCGGGTTTTCGTGGTAAACTTCTAAGAACTCCTCTAGATCTTCTTGTTGTTTCACCATCCAATCGATAGCATATACGGAAGCGCATTTCATACGATAAGCTTCCATTATGTCTTGTCTGTTCAAGAGAAAGTTTGGATAGATTTGAAGCCATATGGTTCATGTGAAATATCCAGTAGAAAACCGTAGAAGAAGAAGAATATTGTTATTACAATGTTTTGTTCAAGATTCAAACAATACGTTTAGACATTAATATCTCGAATTTAATACTGACACAAGACCATGATTAATCTCGACTAAGACTTTTTATTGACCATGAATTGCTTGACCTTGACTATTTATCTATTATTCCTAATAGCCCCCTCAATTTCATGTTAAGGAGACACAAAAATGAACTCGAAAAACAAAATTAAGAAACATCTTTAGGAACAGCTAAACCAGTAAAATGAGAAGTAGAAACAAAGTCTTTTTCAGCATCAATAGTAGGTGACACAGTTCAACATCTTCAGTAGTAGTAGTAGTTCCCAAAAGTTGTTGAAGTAAAGAAGAAAAAGCTGGAAAACAGATGCCTTTAGTAAAGAGATATGCCAGTTTATGTTGAGAAGCAATATGTTGAACTGTAATAAAACCATCTAACACCAAATCTCTGACAATATAATACTGCACCTCTATGTGTTTTTCCCATTGACAATAATAAATCCACCCTTGCCTTTATAAGAAGAAGTATTTTGAAGTAGTGAAGGATCTCCAGTCATGTGTGCAGAAGCACCTGAATCTGAAAGCCATGAAGTAGATGAAGAAGGATCATCATTGACTGGTAGAGTATTCACATGTAGACCAGTAAACTCCTGAGAAGTATTGTTGTTGATGCTAGTATTTCCTTGAGTATGAGATTCAGTGACACCCACAAAACCAGAAGTATGAGGAGGATAATATCGAAAATGGCATCTGCTTGCATAGTGACCCTTTTTCCTGCATATTTGACATTCAACTTGAGAAAAATCCAATTGACCTCTTCTAGCATCACCATTGTTTTGATAAGAACCATTTCCTACACCAGTTATAGTATCACTAGTTCCAACACCAACATTTTTATTCCCATTTTATTTATTGTTTTGCATAAGGAGCAGAGGACCATTCTTCTTCTTATTTCCAAGATGAGAATTATGCTAGAACTAGCACCATCTCTACCATAGAAAGAAGTTTGATGTTGAGCATCAAAGATAGCATTAATGTCATGTGCTTGATCAAGAAGCCATTGCTCATGTGTAATTAATCTTGTCTTAAGTTCACCAAAAGAATAAGGATTTTCTCTATTAAAGTAAATCACAAAATTATCATAACCTGCCTAATCCATTCAACACATGCATTAATAAGTCTCGGAAAGTTGCTTACTTTTTCACCAATAGCAGCAAGAGAGTCTGCAATTCCCTTAATCTTTTGTAAATACACAGAAACAGACAGATTTCCTTTTCTAATTCCATACAATTGTTGTCTTACCATATTTTTGCGAGCAAGATATTGTTTTTTGAATGTACTTTCAAGAAACTCCCAAATATCTCTTCAGTAGTTAAACCTAAACATCACCGAAAATTGATCTTGTAAAAGTAGCTTTTAAACAACTTATAACAAATCGATCCATTCTTCTCCATTGAATCCATTTTGCATTTAAACTAAGAACCCCATTAATCAAAATCTTCTCCTCAGGCTCTTGTAAATCCCCATTAACATGACCATAAAGATCAGTAGTAATCAAAACAGACTCAAATTGATCACGCCATAATAGAAAAATTCGTATTATCCAATTTGAGAGAAACAAAATTCTAAATATTGGTGAAAGGTAAATTAAAATTCACGTAATTACTTTAATCGGAGTTTTCAGCGTATTTAAGCCATATCTGTTTGATTGATAACGTTATTTGTTGTTTGAAGTATTCTTGTTACGCCTTGTCTTGACTGGCATAACACAAAGTTTCAAAGATCAAGTAATTTCAAGATTAGGTTTTAATCTTGAATCCAGGATGATGAGAAAGATTTATTGATAAAATTTGTTGAAAAATTTGTTTGAGAATCAATCAATAAAAGGTATTGAGAAGGTTGTACTTGTTGATTGAAAAAGATGTGTGAAAAAAATTTGGATCAGAAACTATCTGATACCATGTGAAATATCAGTAGTAAAAAGGCATGAAGAAAAAGAATATTGTTATTACAATGTTTTGTTCAAGATTCGACAATACAGCTTTTTAGACAAGTATTAATACTAATTTAATACAATACACAAGACCATAATTAATACCGACTAAGACTTTTATTGACCATGACTATCGACTATTATTCCTAATAGTTCAGTTGGCTTAGCTTTAATAAATTATAGTGGTGATATTTTGTCCCATCTGTACAAGTATGTTGAACTAAAATCCGTACAGAATCAGACTTTGGTAGCTATTGAAGAAAACGAAATCTCCATTTTCTTACTAGAAACTTGCAAACTGATGTTTGTATATGTAGTTGTCGTTCTGGTTGAACTAGCTTTTTCTTCGGCACGTGTACTTGCTAGATCATCGTCACTGTTGAACCTGCAAATGATACTCAACGCTTAACAAGTGTACCTTGGATCTTTTTCACTCGCTAAATGATGTGCACGATGCGTGCTAAGCGGATTAAGATGACAAATTTGGTTAAAAAGACCAAAATCAATAATTCATGGGTGAAAAAGACATATAAAATTTGATACTGTTTAAATGGACGAAAATGTAAAAATAACCAGGATGTAAACAGTTTCATCCTACCCATTTTCAAATAATTTTTCTTATTTTTAATTTACATCAGGATGCATCCAGTTTCATCCTCACTCTTTTTTAAGTTTAAGCCAGGATGAATCCAGTTTCATTCTTGCTATTTTTTTGGTATCCATTTCACCATACTAATTTTTAGGGATATTTTGACTTTGGGTCACATAAAAGTGACCGAGTTGCGTTGGGTCACTGGGAAAATTTTAATTAGAGTTTGGGTCACATGACGTTGGAGTCATTGACCATCTTGATCACAAGTTATCTAATTTTTATTTTTAAAAATTAATTTCAATAAATTTAACTCCGTTAACCGGCCGTTAACAGGTTTCATCCCACCTCCTCACCTCCACCTCCACCTCCCTTCCTCATGTGAGGATAAACAGAGGCGTACGAAGTACTAAATCCAAGCTGAACCGAGAAATCGATCTCCACGGTTTACATTTCTGAAGTCTAAATTCATGACAGCTTTTGATTGCAAAGCAAATCATCGTCAATCTCCTCAAACATCTTGTCTACGTGACTTTGACAATGGAGAAATAACTTTGTTGGTGATTCTGTAAGCCATTCTTCCAGTTCCTTCCCTGAAAATATAATTACAAGAATAACCCAACAATCCAAATCATTTCAAAACTCAATCATTATCAATCTTTACCATTACTGCCCACTATCAAAGGAAGCAACAAAATTTTTGCTCAACTGGTTTCTCGGCCATACCTAAGTCAAATCTCTGCCAAATCAATTCAATTGAAACTCATTCGCGGTACTCTTGTTAATTCCAGAATCACTTCCAACACTTGATAAACAACCATTGAACCCATGACTGGAGCAATGGAAAGAGCATTGGACAGGAGCTTATTGGGACAAGGCATGACCTGTGGTTTATGCATTCTGTCGAACATTTGTTAAGCACAAACTGGTGTTATTCTTTGCGTTGAAGAAACATCTTTTGTAGCTCTATAATTCCCCTGCAAGTTCAATTAATTGGATTTTGTTTCTATTATCATACCCTCCTCCATAGAGAAAGAGAGCTACCACCAACAAAGATTTGATTTTCCTGAATGGGCCCTTCTTCTCCGATCATGATGGTCAATACTAAACAAAAATACCGGTGTTCAGTTTAGAACCCATGGTTTCAATGGATACCGTGTAAAATCCTAAATCATTGTGGAATCACAACCCTTGATTAGCAGTCATTTTGTACCGTACACATGTCAAAGGAAAGTTCAATGGCTATGTTTGTAAATAAATTAAGATCTAATATTTGTTTTGTCATTTAACTAACTTCTTTAACGGTCAAGGCGGTCAATGACGGTCATGTGACCCAAACTCTAATTAAAATGTTTTCGTGACCCAAACGCAACTCTGGTCACTTTTATGTGACCCAAAGTCAAAATATCCCTAATTTTTATTCGTCCATTAGAACCATGTTTTTAAAAAATTTGGACAAATAACCAATTTTCCGGATTAAGATTGGGTTGTGCATCCGCATGCAATAAAATTTGGACAAATTGATAATTTCGACGACTACAAAAATGCATTTGTGAAAGTTTACCAGAGATATACTACTCTTGATGATCAAAGAGATAAGAGTGGTCACCAGACAGTTGCAAAGAAGAAAATAGATCTTCACACACTCGTGTACTTTGCTCTTAACCACAATGGACTTCGTTGACCATCCTTTATTTTTTGAAGCTGTCGTTGACCGTCTTAATTTTTCCACAGACATTACTAACTAAAACAATGGTTCGTTCATTTACAAACTCTACCATGATACATTTTTTGGGTAGAAGTTGTCCTAGTTAGAGCAACTGCAGTGGTGCGACCATAACCAAAGAGCAAAGAGCAAAAAAAAACTAAAATTTGGGTTTAGTCAGGTATTTTGTAACGCAGTGGAGGAGACTAAAATTTGGTCAAAGCGCAACTTTGAGTTACGCCCCAATCAGGCGCAATTCAAATCTCGTCCCATTTTTTTTTTTTGTATTATTGTAAGGCGCAACTCAAAGTTGCGCCCCATTATTTTATTTTTTAATTGTTGGGGCGCAACTTTGAGTTACGCCCCAATCAGGCGTGATCCAATGATTGCGTCCCTTTTTGTTTGTTTTTTTTTAATTCGGGGCGTAACTTTGAGTTACGCCCATCGTGCACAATTTTAATTTACGCCCGACTAAAGACCAGACTAAAGACTAAATATGGTCTGGGTTTTGGTTATAGTCCGGTCTTTGGTCTTTAGTCCGTCTCCACTGCGTCTGGTTTTTACCAAAAAATTTGGTTATACTCCACGACTGTGGATGCTCTTACGTAACTACTAAAATTAAATCAATAAAAGATGGGTGCACCATTTTTGGGAAGGAGACATCTCATAACTACTAAAATTAAATCAGGACGATATTGAAACATCAGCTGAACATTTGTAATAGACCGTGCAAAAAATTAAACTCCACTAGGATCCATTAATATATTGGAGTACTAGTATGAGGGCTGAGGTGCAGTAAGTCAAATTCTTGACCAAGTGGAAATGACGTTAAGTTTTTGCGGTAATTATATAAATATCCCTTATTTTGATGAGCTAATACCCTTATCATACAATAAATATATTCTTCTATATTTATAAGCCCACTATGGTCCACTAACGTTTTTTTGTTGTTTCCATATTTACCCTTTCTCTTTTTAATCGTCGGTTCTTATGATTCTTACTTCCATTTCTTTTTTATTTCTAATAACCATCTTCGTCGCTCTGTACGCTCTGTACAAAACACACCGCCGCCGTCTCCATCGCTCCCACCACCACCACTATCTCTTTTTCTCCCACCACCACCACTTCCCAAGCCATCGGTTTAGATCAATTTTCAACTATAAACATAAATCTAGTGATGAATCAACGATAAACAAAATCCTAAAACCTAATCTCGAGCATCGATTTGGAAGAGACGATGAGAATCCACCACCACCACCTCCTCCTAAATCGATTAATTATAGATCGATTTCAACTTTCTTCAGCTACAAAAATTTAATATGGTGATGAATCAGTGAGAACCTAATCTCCAAAACCCAATCTTGATCATTAGAAACATTAGATTTATTTCAATTTGGGTTTGAAGAACCCAAAATCGATGATAACGATGTTTGTTCATGAAGAGGATTCAATCATCACAAGCGAATTAAAAGATAAGTCGATCTCTTCTTGTCATTATTACCTAAATTGGATCTTGGTTTTGATTTTGGTGTTGATTCAACGTGATTTTTTTGTTTATTTTGATTTTACTTGAGATCCGATTTTTCCATGTCTTGTCATTCCAGGCGAAAGTGTTGTTGGTGGTAGATGTTGTGGCACTGGTGTTGTTTCCTGTTGTTATTGCGGTGGTTGTGGACACTTGTTACAATGGAGAGGATGGTGGTAGCTTTTCTGTGGTAGTGAGGTTGGTAGGTGCTGGTGGTACTTTTTTGTGGAGGTAGTGATGGTGGAGTTTTATAGAGTTAATTGGTTTGTTTTTTTGAGATAATTTACTGTGTTTTAGATTAAGTCAATTGAATTGGATTGGTTGTGGTCTTAGTGGTAATGAATTCAGTGGATTGGTGATTTTCTAGGTTGGTGGTTACTGGATTAGTGTTGGAACGGTGATACTGTTGGGTTGGCGGTAGTAATACTTGTACGTAGTAAACTCGGTGGTGTTGGTGATTTGTTGGGGTTGGTGGTTGCTGGACTGGTGTTGTATTGGTGATACTATTGGGTTGGTGGTAGTAATACTTGTATAGATTACAACACAAACACAACCTTCTACAATTTGATAATTTGAAGGAAAATGTCTTAAGAGTTGGAGAAGAGGTTTCGGTTCCATTTTGCAAGGTATATCTTTACTTTTCTGTCAATGGTTTATGGTTTATTTACTGCTTTAGTCCCCTTCTAATGCCCGTCATAGTTGTATTTGACTTTCTGGCATTTCTTTTCCCTTTTCTTTTCAATTTAATGTTTGCAAAAAGGACATCCCACCTTAATTGTTTGACTAGCAAGCTTCTAATTTAACTATTGGTCCGGTAACTTGCAAGAAAGTTACAGACACTAGTACCGAGCTCATGCTCTTAGAAAACATACATTTTGTTCTTAATATAGTCCTTTATGGACATTACACACACTAATACCGTCTATACTCATCTTTATGTCGCATGTAACTTGTTGGACTATTTTTTTTTTTTTGGTTTACATTCATTAATCTCGACTTTGGTCCTTACTCTTGTAGAAAACATTGGGAACAAAGAGGTGATTCCAACCAGAGGTCGGTCATCAGGTAAATATCAAAATATTGTTCATTCTCTTGATTATGTCAGTACTATTGTAGCATATTTATTACAAGTCCTAGCCAGTGAAGTTGCAATGATCATTACTACTTCATTGGCAGTGTTAGCATTGTTTGTTGTGCATTCGAAGTTAAGTTAGTCTGCAATACTACTTCATTGGCAATATTAACATCGTTTTCATTTGCTTGAAATTAAACTTCAGAAATATTGAAGTAACAATGTTAGACGAACCTGTGGTGTAATGGTTTCACAACTGACTCTAGTCAGAAGATGCGTGTTCGATTCATGTCGGGCTCACTAATTTTAGTAAATCGATTTTTGGGGATCAACTTTGGTTGTTGACACTAGATTTTGGCATCAACTTTGATTGTTGACACGATTTTTTGGGATCCACTTTGGTTGTTGACACTATATATAATCTGCACATTTTTTGAATTTTAATTTTCGTATCAACTTGGGTTGTTGACACTAAATTTTTGTTAAATTTGGTTGTTGATACCAGATTTTGCTATCAAATTTGGTTGTTGACACCATACATAATCTGAACATTTTATGAATTTTGAATTTTGGGGATCAACTTTGGTTGTTGACACTATTTTTTATTTTACTGATTTTTGTTTTCGGGATCAACTTCGGTTGTTGACGCCATCTTTTTTATTATTATTTTCTGATTTTTTTGTTGGGGATCAACTTCAGTTGTTGACCCCATATTATTTTTTTCTCCTGGGGAATCAACTATGATTGTTGACATCATATGAGTTTTATCATTATTTTTTGACTTTTGTTTTTGGGGATCAACTTCGGTTGTTGACAAAAAAAATTTTCTTCTTATTTTCTGATTTTTGTTTTTAGGGTCAACTTCGGTTGTTGACACTACATTATTTATTTATTTATTTTTATTATTTTCTAATATTATTTTTTAGGATCAACTTTTGGTTGTTGACAACGGTTAGGTCGTGCCAAAGTGGTGGTGCTACTAATAGTGGTGGTAAAATGGTAGCGGTGGTTGTGGTGGACAAGTGGTGGGCTGGTGGCGGCGGTGGTGGTGAACTGGTGGTGGAGGCGGCGGTGGAGTAAAAGGTGGCGGTGGTAGACTGGTGGTGGAATGAGAAAAAATTTATTGTTTTTACACGAAGAAATATGCCTATGTGATAAAATGAGAAAAAAATTAATAGAGGGTATTAATGTAACTTATCTTTAAGTGGATAAGGTGAGGGGTATATTTATTATGTAACAGGGGTATATTTGTTGGTCATGAAAATCTGGAGTATATATTTAAGGGATATTTTGACTTTGGGTCACACAAAAGTGACCAGAGTTGCGTTTGGGTCACCCAAAATTTTTAATTAGAGTTTGGGTCATGGACTGTTGTTGACTACCTTAGACAGTTAAAAGAATCAGCTTTTATATGTAAATGACTAATTAAATTTTGAATTTTAGATTATTTACTAGTTTTGTCATTTAAACCTTATATTCAATTCAAAGAGAAGACGTTTTTTCCCTAGTCTTTTCACCTGATATTGAAGTTGTTGATGGATCGACTACAGCATGATGAAGAAGACAAGAAGATGTATATAAATCAAGGTGAAGTTAATGAGGGAATGAGTTGACATTATTACTATCAATCGAGAATTTGAGGATAAAGATGTGGGATTTTTTTTTTGTCAAGAAATGCCTAAATGTGATGTTTTTGAATCGAGAAGAACCGAAGGAGGTTCAAGGTAAATATTCTTGTGCTTTCTCGGGTTCGGGTTGGTTGTGGATTTGAGTTTGGTTTGTTTTTTTTTTTTTTTTGAAACATGTTTGGTTTCGTTTTGAATTGTGTATTTTCGTGAAAACAGCCATCAAGTGGCATCCTTGTCAAGGGAAAATCAGGTGACCGTGCTCATTGCACGTGGAGTGAAGACTGAGTCCAAGATTATGTAATTAAATCTAGAATATTATGTAATTAGTTTTCTAGATTTACAATACCTAGTCAAACAAGAGATATTGCATTATCTCCTAGGTTTAGGTTTAGTTACCTCTATAAATAGAGTTTTGGTGTAAATGTAATCTTATCTCAGTATCTCAACTGATGATCAATAGTGAAGTTTCACCTTACGGGGTTTGTGTGGATGTAGGCGTTAGTGCCGAACCAAGTTAATCGTTTCGTCTTCTTTGATTTGCTTTTCGTCTAATCGATGATCCGACTCAATGATACCCATAATTTATTAGAATGTGCAGGTGACTAATAGTTGTTCTTGACAATAAAAAATGGATGTACAAATTGGATATGTGTGAATGAATGGGTTAGATTGAATGTGTGTTTGTTTTAGAAGAAAAATTTACAGTGAAAAACGGTGGGCTTGAATCCCCAGCGCTCATATTTGCATCATCAATAGAACACACACAACGTGTTTGCTAAAATGCCTAAATGACTTGTTCTGTTCTTGTGCTCCTACAAATTTGTCATAAACATCTTATTCTTTCTTTTTGATTTTGCTCATTCTTACGACACCAACAACGGCTTCCTTTCTGGCTAACCTCTTGCCCAAATCTTCACCGATTATCTTGTAATTGCTTTGGTTTAACTAACTCCATTTGCATTTATAAGGATATTGGGTGTTAGTCTTTAGTCTTTGGTGATCATGAGGTGATGGTGGAGGCGGGGGGTGGTGTCGCTTGAACTGAAGTAGGCGGAGGTGGTGGTGGTGTTAACAGCCAACTAATGGAGTTAGATAAATTAAAATTAAATTAAAAAAATAAATAATTATTTAACGGTCAAGACGGTCCATGACCCAAACTCTAATTAAAAATTTTGGGTGACCCAAACGCAACTTTGATACTTTTGTGTGACCCAAAGTCAAAATATCCCTATATTTAATGTTCCCAGTTTTTTGGGATCAGAATGACGTTAAGTGAATATTTCGAGGGGTCAAGTCAAATGTCCGACTAAGTCGGACTAACGACCTCACTGTAGAATCTTCATTATTTTTTATTTTTTGAACCTCGAATCTTCATTATTTATGCAAGAACCAAGATACACTCAAACTTTATAAAAACCAATAATTGACTAATTCTCTCGATCAGCAAGTACATCAATCAACGGAAAGAGTACACGTACACCAATTATTAAGAGTTTAATCGTGCATTGGTGCTCTTATTACAACAAAAAAAACTTAGTATTGATGTTTGTATTGGATCAAAATTAATATGAATAAAAAATTGATACTAGTTTACCTAATCTAGTGAATTTATAATGTCTCTTAAAAGAATCTGAAAGACTCTTAAAGATATAAAATTTAGATTATAGTGGATAGTAATAGACTTTATATTATCCTGTTACCTTATTTACCTTTGGGAGATTATCTCCCTTTACTTTGGTTGTAATGACAAAAGATATTATTAAGGTTTTTATATATCTTGGTCCCGGGGAGAACATTTCTCTTCAAGGGAATTATCATCAAATCCAAGATGGTATCAGCCCCTACACGATCCAACCTCTTCTAAAAATATTTGAAATCCATGGCGGTGATAAGAAATCCATTCACCCGCTTTTGCCATCAACAACATCAAATCTTTGATTCGGTTATCTTAGATATCAAACAAGATGAATACTCCTCATGGGTATTTCTTTTCGATCTTCATCTTCAAGCTCATCAATTGCTATTTCTGATTGATGGTTCACAACGACCTACGAATATTGATGCCGAAACTGAAAAACAGCTAGATGCCCTTCATCGTCAATGGATGTTTGCTACCATGACCAAGGATCTTATGCTTACCATTCTCAAGAAAGGCTTAAACGCAAAGGAGATTTGGGACCATCTCAAAACAACGTTTCAAGATAACAAAGGAAGCCGTGATGCAAATCTTGAAAGTAAGTTTGTAAATCTCAAGTTTTCTCGATTGTGCTAGTGTTGATGATTATTGTGATAAACTTAAATCACTTTCCGATCGATTGAGTGACCTTGATTTTCCAATGAACGATAAACGACTGGTTATCCAATTGGTTAATGGTCTCCCGGAGGAGTACAACACCGTGGCATCCTTCATCCAACAGTCCATGCCCACGTTCGATGCTTCTCGATTTCAATTGCGTACTGAGGAAATTAGCACTGCACAAACACTCACTCGCCTCTGCACCCACCGCACTTGCTGCTGCTGTTCCTTCAGATCGCAACTCACAACACCCTCCTCAGCCCAACAATGGAAGAATAAGCAACAAAGTCACGAAACAAACGAGCGTACGTCCGCAGCAAACCCACAATAATGGATCAGGCCCAACTGCTGCAACCTCCTCAAGCCCACCGTTGCTGCGAACTCCACCAGGCCCACACCCATACCTACATCCAGCTTATCAACAGTACTGGCCACCTTAGTGGGCCATTCCCTCATGCCCCTACCCAACTGCTCCTTCCTGGCACCGGCCTTCTGCTGTGAACCAGCGTCATGCCAGCTCCCGTGGGCGATCTTCTGGACGTAATCATGGCCAAGCTTACATCACTCCATCGACTGAACTTCTGCAGCCCACGGACATTGCTGGGGCGTATAGCTCTATGCATTTACAACCACCGATGATGCTTTTATATGGATATTGGTGTACCTCAGACCTTATCGCGATCATGGGAGTTCTTTACATAAAGTTTTCAATTCCAAGAATGTACGGTCTATTTTAGTTGGCAATGGCAATAGTATTCCGATTCTGCTAGTGGCACTAAGTTCATAACCCTTCCTTCTCGTATTCTTCAACTCAAAAATACCCTTGTTGTTCCGATATTATCAAAACTTGGTTTTAGTTCAGAATTCACTACCGACAATCATGTGTCTAGTAAGTTTGACCCCTCCGGGGTTTTTCTTTGGAAGGATTCGAGTTCGAGGAAGATTATCCTTCGATGTAATAGTTCCTGGGAGCTCTACCCTATCACCAACTCTGCCGTGCCACCACAAACACCGTCCCAGTCCTCCCTATTTCTCTTGCTGTTTTTTCGCCAGATATTTGGCACAGCCGCTTTGGTCACCCTTAGCAAGGCTATTTTAAATGTTCTTCGTACCAATAATTCTATTCATTGTAATAAGAATCAACATTCTAAACTTTTTCATTCATGTCAAGTTAGTAAACATGTTTGATTACCTTTTTATGAATCAAATTCCAATACTTTTGCTCCATTTGATATCATTCACAGTGATTTATGGACCTTCCATTACATGTTGATACCGGTTTTCGTTATTATCTTATCTTACTAGATGATTTCACCAACTATCTTTGGGTTTATCCTTTAAAATTTAAATCCCAAGTCTATGACAAGTTTTTTTGGAATTTCGTTCTCTTGTTCAAACCCAATTTGAGCGTCAAATAAAAAGTTTTCAATGCGACATGGGACGTGAATTTGACAACTCTTCTTTTCACAATTTTGCTCGTAATAATGGTCTAGTTTTTCGCTTCTCTTGCCCCCAAACTTCCTCTCAAAATGGCAAGGCCGAACGCATGATTTGTCGTGTCAATGATATCACCCGCACCCTTATGTCCCACGCTTCCATTCCACCAAAATTTTGGGTATATTCTCTCCTTATGTTTGTTTATCTTCATAATATTCTTCCCACAAAAATCCTAAATTTTTCCTCTCCTATGTCTATTCTCTATCAACGCCAACCAACATATGACCATCTTCGTACGTTTGGTTGTCTTCGATATCCAAATATCTCCTCTACAACTCCACACAAACTTGCCCCCATTCCACTAAATGTATCTTCCTTGGCTTTCCTCCCAACCACCGTGGATACCGCTGCCTTGATCTTACCAAAAACAAAATCATCATTTCCTGTCATGTAACTTTTGACGAGAACGTTTTTCCTTCATCGATCCTCCAACACCGTCGAAAATGAATCCTCTTCTTCTCCTCTTTATTCCCCCTATATTTCCTATAATCTGCCTCCTACTAATCCTACTCCACATCCCTACACACCACCTCACAGACGTCTTAATACTATCAATACCTGCCCCACAAAAGACCATCCAACTTCCGCCTCTTCACCTTCCCCACTGTCTCCTAATCTCCATACATCTCCCGCACAAAAATCATTGTTTCCACTGCCGCTCCGTCCTATCCCCACTCTCCTCCCACTCCTTCCCAAGACATCACCCCCGCCACCTCCTCGTCCCCCTCCTCCTTCGACAACCGTCCCACTCCCTCCAATCCCACTACTGAGATCACCGTCCACCTTCTTCCACTCCCACTTCTGGACCACCGTCCACCCTCTTCCTCACATACTTCACCGTACCCTGTATCCATTCCCTCCCACTAATTCCAGCACAATACCTTGCCACCTCCCTCTTACACTCACCCTCCTACAGAAAATCGTCCCCCCAACTCAAATCCAACTACCACTCCAACTACAGTGTCACCCATTGCACCACGACCTTCGCATCCTCCCATACCTACACTCCTTCTAGAACTACCACTCGTGCCTCTCGTGGTATTTTACGCCCTATAAATCGTCTTAATCTTCATGTCCAAACCCTTCGTCATATCTCTCCTCTTTCTCGTTCTCACCTGTATGCTCTTAGATACATAAACTGGAATGCTTCCATGAAAGACGAGTACAATGCTATGTTGAAAACTAATACTTGGGAACTTGTACCACGACCACATGATGCTCATGTTATTCGTTCCATGTAGCTCTTTCGTCATAAATATAATGTTGATGGATCCTTACAGCGACACAAGGCTCGTCTTGTTTCCAATGGCAAATCTCAACAAGTTGGAGTTGGATTGTTTTTGAAACGTTTAGTCCAGTTGTTAAACCTTCTACTATTCGTACGGTTCTCACTATTGCTACATCACGATCTTGGCTCATACATCAACTAGATGTCAAGAATGCTTTTTTTTCATGGTGATATAACCGAGACAGTCTATATGCATCGGCCTCCAGGATTTGTTGACCTGATCACCCATACACGTGTGTTGATTACGTAGATCTCTATGACCTCAAGCGGGCTCCCGGGCATGGTTTCAGAGATTTGCCAAGTTCATCACAAGTTGTGGTTTCCACGGTAGTGTATGTGATCCCTCACTTTTTGTTTATCAATCAGGATCCGAAACGGAAAACTTACTTTTATATGTTGATGACATTATTTTGACTGCCTCTACCGATGCTCTCCTATGCCGCTTCATTGATTTGATGAAGAGAGAGTTTTCTATGTCTGACCTTGGTCCACTACATCATTTTCTGGGCATCACAGTTACTCGTTCATCCTCAGGATTAGTTTTGTCTCAATCATTATATGCACATGACATCTTCGCGCGTGCCTCCATGACAAAATGTAATCCAGTGGCTACTCCGGTTGATACCGATTCCAATCTCAGTGCCACTCGGCCTAGCATTTTCGGATCCTACTCTATACAGAAGCCTAGCAGGTGCTCTTCGCACCTCACTTTTACTCGACAGACATTGCATACATGATTCGGCAGTATGTCTATTTATGCATGACCCCGTGAGCCTCACATGCATGCCCTCAAGCGAATCCTTCGCTATCTTGATGGGCACTATCAACCACGGACTTATTTCTCTCGGTTTCCACTATTTTCGCTTAACAAAGATACTCGATCTTTTTGATGGCAGGCTGTCCTCGACTCTCGACGATCGACATCGGCTTTTGTATATTTCTTGGTGACAATCTCATCTCCCGGTCCTCCAGCGAAAAGCAACAAATCTCTCGATCCAAAGGTGAAAGGAGGAGGGAGTAGCAAATGCGTTCTTTGAGACAACATGGCTTCACAACCTTCTTCAGATCTCCATCTACCTCTACGACGTGCTACCATTGTTTCTTGTGACAATGTAAGTGCGATATATATGTCCTGGAGATCCCTGTTCCACATCGCGCACCAAACATGTGGAGATTGATATACATTTTGTTAGAGTGAACGAGTTCGTATTGGTGCCATTCAAGTCTTACACGTCCCCTCGACACTACACCATTTTTTAGGAATTAGCAAGCGGAGCTGGACATTGCTGACTAGGGTGCAACGGCAGTTGACGTTTCAAAACACGGTGTTGCAGTTTTTAGCAACGGCATAACTCAGTTGCGATTCTTGGTCAACAACGGAGGTTAGAAACCTCACCGTGCCGCCATGACTTTGTTTATTCGCAACCAAGGTCTGCCGTTTTGCTAAGTTGTTTCTAATTACAGGGGAATACCCCGACCAGGAACTATGGTTGGTTCTAATTTAAGCAAGAAGATCGCGTTGCTAAGCTTTTGCAATGAAAAAAAAAAAGTTCGGAGTCTTCGTTGACCTGGTCAAAATCCATTCCCCCACATTTACCCCACTTCATAGTTACCTAGTTCCCCATATTCGCATTCCACAGATATACAAACTTTTACACTTTCAATTCCACATTTACCATTATGAAAAAAGAATTCTTCAATTGAAGTTAACAAGTATGAGTATTTGATACAAACTATGTCATTCATTTAATGGACATACACATAAACATACTTGGTTCCTAAGTTCAGTTTGTATAAAGTTCTGAAATTCCTAAGTTCTTCTAACTTAAATCTCTATAAGGAGATACTACATTATAACTTACAAATCTTGCAGCTGCTAAGGGACCTAATGGCGTTTGCTTTGTCGCTTTTGTTCAAAGCATCATTCAATTAACACTGCGAACAAAAGCATCACAAATTCTTCTAATCGGATATCCAATTATGCTTATAAAGATTGAGTCAAAGACTAATAGGCTACAAATGAAGAAGATTCCATCATTATTTACTAATCTAAAACAACACTAGACGAGACCACAATTTATCTAATTATCAAGTTCAAAATACTAATTTAAAAGTGGCTCTTATGACCTTACAGTTCTCTCTTATCCTAATGCTAAACCGCGCATTTGAGTTACATGTAAAATGACTAGTCCAACTCAAAAACTGAGATCATCACTAAACATTGTCTTCAAATTTACACACAACTCCTGGATGGGTCATGTCCATCATTTGTGTGACTAGCACTTGAAAATCTAAATCCAAGTCTTGGCCACATTTTATATTCATTCATTACCATGATACCCGGTTAGAATGTAACACATTCAATGCCCTGGAACTATCTTTACCAATTAACAATCAATGCGTGCTCATTACAAAGTCAATGCACATTATTAGAAAAGACATAACACGGTTAGCAGATGGAAGATGGTACTTTGAATGCGAGCTTTAAAGTCTCTGTGGCTTTCTTATTTGAAGTGTTTGAATCAAAACAAGATAATAAACATGAGAAGTGTAAGCTACCTTGTAAGCCCGACCCGACATAATTCAAAGTTCTTTAGCATTCCATTTCTTCCACTTCGAGTTCCAAAACACCGGCATAATTCGATGTTCTTGTAACCAGCGATCCGACATCAGGAAAAGGGGTACATGAGTTAAGCGTATCAATAGACATATGGTGCAAGTCCATACAACAAGCTTAATGTCCTACACGGTGGCGAGTTCAATTTTTGTTGAACTAAATTTTCCCTAGTACGAAAATAGCAAAATTCAAATCGCACATTTCGAGCTTAATGTATGCATGCCAAGAAGTGAAATCAAATTCAAATAAAACTCCAAAACTAACTTCATTCTTTATGCAAGTACGAAATAGCAAAATTCATTCTTTATGCAAGTACGAAATAGCAAAATTCATTCAATATGATAAGTATAAGCAAAGGGAAGTATACTTACCAGGGTTTGATATTCCCAGGGTGGCTACTACCGCTTCAATTTGACACCTGCACTGCAATCAGCTACGCAACAAAATACACAGAACCCAAACCACAAACATCCACAAAGAAAACTGATTATATATATTAATACTATAGGTTCACATGGATACATTATGATTCAAAGTTTTTAAGCACAACCGCTCGAGAGTCTTACTTATGCAAACCGCATAAGAATGCACTGAGATTCTTCCTTATGCACAACTACATAAGAATCTACATGCTAGCATTCTAAGCACATGTACAAAAGTGTTCCAAAAAAAAAAAAAGCAAGAATTGCTGAGAGTCTTCATTATGCACTGTTTGCATAAGAATCTACATGTTAGCATGCACATCTACAAAAGTGTGAACATATATAACAAAAAAAAAGATAAAGCCATATATGTTTGTTAATAAAGTGATTATCGAGCATTATATACGATGGCTGAGATATCTCCAAAAAAGTAAGTCGACCGCCGATGAGACTAGTCATTTCTGATGCACTTCTTTGGATGAAGCACGTACCCTCCAATTTCAACATCTTGAAAGGTTGAAACAAACGTGTTAGCTTTCAAAATTCGGGTTCATTTGGGAGAAAATTTTGTCCAAGATCACCTTTCCAAGATTAGATGGTACAATATTGTCATCCACTCTGATTCCTTTTCTTCCTTTTCCTAGTTCCAGCCATCATTATAGACCCCACTATCTATTCTAATATTGTCATCTACTACGGCAGCACCATCATCCTCAACAACATCTCCTAAATTTTCACCCTCACCTATAGCGGGATCCATGACTACATCTCCTACATTAACATTCTCAGCTACATTCTCAGCCTACTTCTAACTTTTCCCATGAAAACGCCATGTCGTGTATGTAGAAAGAATACCATACTTAAGCAAATGCAATGAAATTTCACTAAGTGGCCCCAATCCTTAACCATTCTTACATCTACTACAAGGGCATGAGAATAAGGTATTTCCCGCCACCATTTCTATTAGCATGAACTCTATAAATGACCTAACACCTTCTATGTCTCTAGCGGACTTACAAGGACATTTCATCCATCCCTTATCAACCAGTAGATGACATACCCTAAAGACAGATATCTATGTTAAAATTCGGAGAGTATATGTACACTACATCAATACAAAATCAGTGACATTTTTGATATGATATCTACTACAACTCTAACATGTACCTATGAGAATTTGATATGTACACAACATAAGATTAATCAAAAGAATACTATCATTTAAAACTATACTAAATCCATTCCATGAAATTGAGTCCCAGCGGTAGGGTTGCCGAAGCCCTTAGGTTAACGTGAAACATCCCTCAACAAAGAGAGAATGAGCTACAATGAGCTTTTGCGATTCAACACTAGGACCATTTTTATCATGCTCAATGAGATTTTATCAAAATCGAAATCGGACTTACAAAAATTATTAAGTTGGACCATACAAACTTATAAATATCTTTAAGTTGAAATTATATAAAATTTCTAAGTTCGAGACCTTATAACTTATACAAACTTCTAAGTTAAGAGATTATACAAAATTTTTGTAAGTACACCAATTCAATTCTAACATGTAGCTTCAACTGAATCCTAGTGGTAGGGTTAGAAGCCCTTAGGTTAACGAAACATCCTCTCAACAAAGAGAGAATGAGCTACAAGTAGCTTTTGCGATTCACCACTAGGACCATTTTTATCATGCTCAATGAGTTTCTATCAAAATCAAAATCTTACAAAAATTCTTAAGTTCAGACCATACAACTTATAAAAACTTCTTAGTTAAGAGATTGCACAAAATTTCTGTAAGTACGCCAATTCAATTCTAACATGTAGCTTCAATTGAATCCTAGTGGTAGGGTTTAGAAGCCCTTAGGTTAACGACAGAAACATCCTCTCAACAAAGATAGAATGAGATACAAGTATCTTTTGAGATTCACCACTAGGACCATTTTTATCATGCTCAATGAGATTCTATCAAAATCAAAATCAAAACAGTTGGATATACCTTCTTAGTTTTCCTAAACCAATTCTCATCAGTTCTTCTTCAAACTCTAATGAACTGAACTTCAGTTCTTCAATCTTGACAAACCTAGACATGGAAAAAAAAATATTAGAGTCAGATAAACAACAAACCATAAAATGGAAATTATCTCTTTGAAAATAACCACAACAATTTCATAGTTGATATACCTTTTTAGTTCTTCCTGAACCAACTCTGACCAGTTCTTCAATCTTGACAAACCCTAACATGGAAAAAACAAATGGGGTATTAGATTCAGATACACAACAAACCATAAAATAAAAAGAAAAAATAAATAAATAAATAAACCGAAATGATTCACAAGTGAAATCGAAAAAGCGAAATCAAGCATTAAACCCTAAAAACGAAAAACTTAAATGGAACCTAGGATTCGATAAACTTAAATCAAAATCTCTAAATCCTAGAAATGAAATCTCTAAAAACCTAGAAATCTTTGAAACCCTAGAAATCGAAATCTAAAAACCCTAAAAACTATGTCAAAAATTTTACTCAGTATACGGATCTACACGATGATGGAGATGGAGATGAAGAAGAGAGCTGAATCTCTATGGTTTATCGTCGTGGAGATGAGAGATGAATCTCTCTGGTTTATCGAGATGGAGATGGATATGGAGGAGAGGGGAAGGAGAGCTGAGTCTCATTACAGCGGAAGAAAAAATGAGGATAGAATTCATCTAAGGGTGGGATATACCCTAGACTTGGATTAAGGGTGGAAATAAAAACCGTAGTCTTGACCGAAATTTAAATCGGGGCGTGTTTATCGACTCTTGTGTTACGACCAAGCAAGCGGTTCACGCTTGAACCGGCGCGGTTGCGGTCGCAACCTCCCATGTGAGGTTACAAAATTGAAACGGCGAAACCGTTGCTAAATATTAGCGGTTCTGATTTGCAACGGAAAATTCGCAATCGACATTAAGCCGTTGCGAATCTTTGTTGCGAAATCCTAAAAATGGTGTAGTGTGAGAACCCAGGTATGATGACATCTTCACCAAGGGGCTTCCTTGTCGCTTATTTATTCGTTTCGTTCCTCAGTCTCGGTGTTTGTCCCTGCTCGGACTAAGGGGTGTAATAGACTTTATATTATCTTGTTACCTTATTTACCTTTAGGAGATTATCTCCCTTTAGTTTGGCTGTAATGACAAAAGATATTATTAAGGTTTTTATATATCTTGGTCCAGGGGAGAACATTTCTCTTCAAGGGAATTATCATCAAATCCAAGAGATAGTATATAATTGAAAAAACAAAGATTATCATGCTTCCCTTTCAAAACTAAACCATCAATAAGTGTTGGTGGTGGTGGTGGTGGTGGTGGTGGGTGGTGGTGGTTGGTGTATGTGCCAGCGGTGGTGTTGCTGGTAGCGATATTGGTGGTTGTTAGTGGTGGTAGTGGTGATTGTTGGTGGTCAGTGGTGGTTATTGTTGGAGGTGGTGCTGGTTGGTGGTAGCAGCAGTGGTTATTTGTGGTGAGTGCTCGCGGTCAGTGGTGGTTTTTGTTTGTGGTGGTGGTGGTTGGTTGGCGATTTGTGGTGGTGGTAGTGGTTAGTAGTGGAGGTGGTGGAAAAACATATGATGTGAAGAGAAAAAAAAAACAAAAAGTTTGTCCATAAGAATCCATGAAACTCTTGCGGTTTGGGTTGATATTGATATGAGTAATAAAACACATATTTTGACTACAAGTATCCATAAGAATCCATATATATCTTGGCCCTTAACTATCCTAAGAAATCTTAAATGAATTGAATACCTGGGATATTTATGGAATCTAAATAAACCTTATTTGAATACCATTGATATTTTATGATTCCTTACATATCCTAATTGAATACCTAGGATTTTTTAGGATTGTTAAATATCCATGTAAATCATAATCGAATGCACCCCTGTAACTTTTTTTTTTTTTGATAAACAGTGAAACCCTTTCATTATTAGTAAATCAAAGTTAAAATGAGTGAAAGTACAAATTCAAGGAACAACAGAGAAACATATTGTGATCGAACAAGGCCATGAATTCTGACAAGAGAAAGAGAAGAAATTCGATGAAGATCAAACACAAATATGAAAGAGCCAAATGAATCGGAGAAGTAATGGTTTTTCCGGAGTAAAATCCAACCATTTGATTGATTGTTCTTCAACACACAGAGATGCTCCAGTGGAGTGATTTGTGCAACTTTTCTTCTTGAACTTGTGGATGAAGATTAAGCTCTGCAAAAACCATCGCCGACGACCTTAAAACTCAAACTCTGTAACCAAGAATCACTACAACAAAAAGTGCTACATATCACACACTAAATTTCACAATTTATGAACACTTGTGGTCTTTTTAGGGCTAAAACTTAAAGACCATTGATATTATAGTGTTAGTGATCTTAGACATACAGACCTTCTTATACATCTCATACATTTTAAAAAGTGTGATCTTACAATTGACCATTTGACCACTTTCAAACATTATTTTGTGATAAAAAAATCTGTCCATTAGGCTTTTTTGATAAATTTTAAAAAACAATTGCTGTGAGCGTGGCTCGAACCTGCGACCTTCAAGTCAATTGAGGGGGCAAAAGATAGCCCACATAATTTTTGGGTGTCCAATAGTAAAACCAAATCTCTACTCCTCGAATTCTCAGTCTCACCCTCATCTCATGTTCACTATGAAAAACTCTCTTTCTCTCTCCCTCCGGCTCTCGTGTTTTCCTAGATATGTTATCTCACGATCCAAATCATGAGAAATTGAACCCTAAACATGCGGTTTTATGCTTTAACATTGTGATTTCAATTGTTTTAAGCATAATCAGTGTGTTTATATGCTCAGATTTCATGGAGAAAATTGAATTTGACTCCATTTGGAATGTCGAAGGTTAGGGTTTTGAAATTGGATTATCATCGAAAATAAAGTTTCTTAGGTAAATTTTCAAGTATATCTCTTAATCCTCTAAAAATCATTGTGATTGCCCAATATATTTGATTAGAATCTAGGTTTTTCATTTTCTCTTAGGTTGTATTACAGATTTGTTATTAGAATTCGCTTGTTGTTGGCTTAATTTTAATGATTCAAAACTACAATGATATCTACTTCAGTGAGAAATAGAATGTTAAATGTCGCATTTTGTCTATTTGATTTCATTGAATTTGGATAAATCCTCTATAAATCTGTACTAGTCATCATAAATAATTATAATCTACTGTCTTGATTTATTTCAGTGTAACAGTATGTTAATTAGTATATGATAATTAAACCATGTTTGTGTGAATAATAACATTCTCGTTTTGATTTTGGCAGGATAATTCTAGTTGCTTCTTATGTTTGCCCTTGTAATTCAATCTCTTGCTTAACCTAGGGGTTCTTACATGTCTTGCACTTGATTTTTTTTTTTGTGAATATCTAACTAGTTTGATGAATTTTACTCTCTCAATGAAGATAGTTATAGGAATGGGATAGCTAATGTGTCCACTTGTCTTGCAGTTGCAGGAACGTTTTTAGCAGAGCATCGTAGAGCTGAAAATACTGGAAATTAGGCTTTCCATAACCTCATTCCTCTCCCTGCTGTAAGTATTTCTTGTACATTAGTATAGTGAACTACATATTTGGGGCTATAAATCTCAAGTAGTTTTTATTTGTTAAACTTGGTTTTAAGTATTTCGCTCATGTACACTGAATACTGGTAGTTTACTTTAAAGCATTCCACTTTTCAAATTTATTGTTAGCCTCCTCAGTCAACTACTATGTGTTGCCTCCTAGACTTAGTGTGCGTGCTACACTACTATTTATGCTTCTAGAGCTGTTCTGTATTTTCATATGAGTTTGTGGCAAGTATCGATAGGGATTTGAACTCTTACATATACCTCATGTTTTTTTTTACCTCATGTATTTTCTGGTTCAGTCGGTTTGTACAACAAGTTTGTTCTTGTATTTGAATTCAATTTTCTGTTTGTTTGTCGCGGATTAGGTACGACATTCAAATATTGCCTTTTGGTTCAAGTCTTAGCTATGCGTGAAGCTGCTAAACATGCTGCTCGTCCATTGGTGTCACAAATTAGTGGTCACTGAGTGAAACTTGTCCTTCATTCTCTCCTTAAGGTGAATATCTAAAAATTCTAGTATTTATTTTATGCTGCTGTTATCGGGGTTGCTATGTGGTTAATAGTTTATCTTTTGTTTGTTCCTTAATACTGGTCAAGGTACTTGTTTGTCTGTATGTCTCCGTCTCAATTCATTAATACATCCAACGTTACAGGTCTGTGTGTGAACGGCATGCGCCAGGAGCTAATGAGGGTCCCTAATGATCCTTGCCATGCAGGCAAATCCAGCTCATATGCAGCATGAGATATCGATGATTTCATATCATCTGAGTCAGATAGACAGATGATCCTCATATAGTAATCCCCCTCTTTTATTCCCCAGTGATCCAACAAATGCCAAGATACATATATGATTCTTACTGATTGCTTTTTTGCCAACTGACTGTTTTAGGCAACAAGATGATGAACTGGATGAGTTAAGTGCAAGTGTTCAAAGAATTGGAGGTGTGGAGCTTACTAAACATGAGGAACTTACAAGATAGGTAGAGTTTCTGATTGTGATTCGTTTTGTAAGGTTGAATTACTGTCTTGTTTGTTGGAATTTGAAGATACTAGGTTACTGAAGTCGCACAATTGTTGTTCAACATTAGAGATTGTTAGATTTTCTTAATGGAAATTGTCTCTTAAGATTGCCTTCCCCTGCATTCACAAGTCTTGTTAACATTTTTATAATTTCATATGTTATTTGAATGTGTCAGCTTTAGAACAGGCACAGTTTATGGAGTAGGATTATGGACAATTCCTTTTGTAGTGTTGAAATATTATCTTCTTTGTCAAAATTTGAAGATACTAGGTTACTGAAGTCACACCTTTAGTCTTGTTGTCCAGCATTGGAGATAGTTGGGTATTGTTTACGGAAACTGTCTCTTAAGATAGTCTCCCCCTGCAGTCGCAAGGCAGAGCTAACTTTTTTCAATAAATTTACCTAGAAGGGTATCTGAGTATTGGTAGTTGCGTTATAATAAATTTTTGTTGTTATATCCAGTAGTAGGCTCACGCGGTTTGGTTTTGTTGCATTCCTTTTGTCCAACTTGCCTGAGTTGGATCCTGCTGTAGGCTCATGTGGTTTCGTTTTGTTGTTTAAATAATTTTTGTTTTTGTTTTGTTGATATCACACATTGAAGCATGCATATTGGACATTTTGTATGGCTCATACTTGTATAACTATCAACTGTCAATACTCAGAGTCAGATGGCAATCAAATAGTGTGTACGTCTTCGTGATTTATATGCAGATACAAACTTTGAACTGATCATTTGTGGTGTCCGAGCAATAATTGCTCAAAGTATCTTACCTTTTCTCTTAATCTTCACCAAGAAGCAACGCCAAGATTCTGAAAAGTTGGATGCAATGAAACTTGTTACTCCTGGTTTCTCCTTCTGATGTTAAGGAACTGAGTCTTGGTACTCCTGGTTTGAGTAATTTTGCTTAGGGTTCTTGCCTGTCTTTCTCTGTCTCAGCTCATCAATACGTCCAGCGTTAGAGTTTCGTGTATGTCCCTATTGTCTTTATCAATTTTATTCTGAATGCGGTCACTTGTACAAACTTGTTTTCGTAAACCAGGATTATTATTCAGCTTGCAGGGTTGTGAAGGATTGCTGCAGAAGAAGGCGTACAAAATACTCTCCATTAGTCTCGAGGTTGTCATGGATTGTGCAAGTATGGCTTTTCACATTTAACATTATTCTCCAGTGTTAGTGGTTGACACTATTTGCTTGATCTTACTTGTAGTGCTTCAGGGGATAGTCTAAATGAGCTTGTTCTGATATTAAGGATCTGTGTTTTTGTTCTAGTATTAAACAAGTAGACTCACTTGAGAAATGTGTAATTTTTCTATTTTCTTGTTCGAAATGAATTTGATTGACGGCAATGGAATATAGTTTTTCTATTAGCCTTTTTCGATTTTGTTTATGTCAGTTTTGAATTTGGATTACGGGTGCGAGAAATGGAATGGAATCTGTTTTTATAGGGTAAATTTGGGTTGAAAACTTAGAGGAAAGATCACAACTTTTAAAACCTTGTCTTTTAAAAACCTTGTCTTTAGATCTCAACTTTTCAAAACTTTATGTTCTTTGCATAGGGTAAGATCACACATTTCATTACAGTAGAGTTGTTATCTATACATCACCCTTTAGATTATACCGGCAAAGATCACAGACAGCCACTACTTAGATCACACTTTTTAAGAATGATCCATGTATGTTTTTGTTGTGGTGAATACCCATTAATGGCAGGAAGAATCACTATGAAAGTGAAGATTGAAACACCATAAAGGTGCATAGACCTTACCGTCAACCCGCAAGTGAAGAACATAAAAATAAAAACCCTAAAAAAAACTTAAAACCATAGATAATCTAAGAAGAAACTTGAAGGAAATTAATTAAAACAACTAGTTTCTATTGATACTGCCCAGATCTACTTGGATCTATAAAGATCCAGCAGATCTGAGCAATTTAAAAGCTACCGGAAGAAGGGTTTTTTTTTTTACGCCGGAAATCGCCTCTAGAGTAGGAACAGAAGGAGAGAGATGATACTTTTCGCTTTCTAATATACCCCTGTAAATGGAAGTATGCAACTTGCATGGTAGACTGCCGAGACTAGTTTGACTTGGAGCTGGCCACTTGTCTTTACTCTCTAGCCTTTAAAGTCTTCTGCATAAGTCTAGCTTACTGTCTGTACATACCGACTAAGAACATGTCAACTTGAAGCTAAGGGTTTCCTTTGGAATATAAATAATCCTTGAGTTCAGAAGCTACTCCTATCAATTCAGTTTGGAATATAGGTAGTTTTCTGCAACTACTCAAACTGGAGAAAATTCCAAGTAGTTATCGCTAACTTATAAGTTATAACCATCATCAGATAGGTATACTTATAAGTTATATAAACATCATCAAATAGGTCTAAGACACTTATAACAATACTGTATTTTTTTTATTCAAGATATGGCGAAGAACTTTGCAGCTCGTGATGAACATATCAAACTTACTAGAACTAGCATCGCTAACTTTTTATTGTCTTCTACCTTTTGCAAGAAACAGTTCGTGTTAATTTTAATAGATAATGGATCAACAGCTGTAATGAGTACTCAGAATACAACAAGGTTGGGGATTATTGATGAGTTTAAGGTAGGAGTTGTTCTTGAGTTGAAGATACCAATCACAAAGGTCTGGTTGACATCCATGAACATGGCTCTTTCGGATTTCTATTTATCTACTAAAACTTCTCGTAAGAGAAGGTTGGTTCTTCATGTTGCCGACTCTAACGCTGATATTCTGGATGCTTCATTTGCAGGTGAACTCCCTCTCACTCTCTCCTATATCTATATGGACTCATCACTCATCACATGCAAATAGTAACTTGTTTTATAAGTTTCCACCTGCAAGATTGCATATTGTTAGGAACTCATCAAAATATATGCATGTGTGCTTTTGTTGTGCTGGTTGATATTTTTGAAGTAGTTATATTGAGTTTGAATTTGAAATTTAAACGACATGTTTGATTTTAGAGGGGACTTACTAGCTCATGTTGTTTCACATGACTAAGGTTAATTAATTAGTCCAATATTTTCTTATAGATCCCTTAATTAACGTCTAACCTAATAATGATATTAAAGATATTAATGTTAATTGTAAGGGGAACAAAGATTTTTTTTTTTTTTTTTCGAGGGGAACAATAATAACACGATTTACTCTTACATTTTATTTTATTTTTAAATAACACTCTAACGTTTTTTATTTTATTTTCTGTGAAATATGTATCTCACATAATAGTAATAATACGAAAAATCCTTGTATTAAATTCGAAAATTTTAAATTTTGAGAGCTAGACTACTCTTCCGCTTTGTTTACGGTTCCTCTTTAATTTTTAATTTTTCAAGTCTATGTAGATAATGAAGTTCTTGAGTATCTAGCAATTTATTAGCTTGCATGTTTCGGTATTATTGGACTATATTTGTTTTCCTTTTTCGTATAAAAACTACCATTAATAAAAACCACCATTAATATCGTAGAAAAGTCATCCATAATTAATACTAATTTGTCGAAGTGTAAAAATGGTAACGAAAATAGGGACACGCGTTGAATTCATATTCGTCCCCCCATGCCCCCATTGGTATTTGCCCCCATCAAAAATTTACTCATATTTTACGTATACTCTCTTTAATAGAGCCACATTTTAGTTGGAAAATAAGTACTTGCTTCGTAAAAAACCAGCTTTTACATGTTATGCTCAATTTCCCATACATCAAGCCAAGACCTGCGTATATCCAAACCTTAAAATCAAATTAGGCTCAGCCGCCATCACATGTTACATAAGCCGTCATCGAGGTACAACACGCGCAAGTACAAAACCTTAACTGTGGACACATACAAAAAAGTGTACATATATATATATATATATAGACACACGGGTACTGCCTATCCTTGCCCATTGATCACCCAGGGCATGCTCAGCTAGCTAGAGGTTCCCCTGTTTCCGTATGTTATTGCTCTCATCTTAGCAGGCAGGGGCGGTTGGAGGAGCTAGGCCTCCGGTTCTCCTCGTCTGCCGCTCCAGGCTGACTTCCTCTTCTTAGACCCCACTGATGGATACAGAGATGAAGTTTTTGGAAGCAACGAGAAAATCAACAGATTGATATGGTGTTAAGATACCTATAAGTTTTTTCAAAGTACTCAGCCTCAACTGATCTGCTTCAACTAATATACTAGCCAGAGCTTCAGCATGTGAATCCAGAGCCTGACGCACTTCTTGCCAAGTGGATTGATCAACAGCAGTGCTCGAGTCTTGATCCCAGTTATTAGCAAGCGCAGTCAGTTGATTGTCAGCTATATTCTCTTGCAAACTTGCCATCTTGCTTGAAAGCATCTCTTCCTCCTTAATTGTTCTACACTGCAAGTCACTGACAAGACCGAGTTGATCTGCCGATAATTCACCTATATTGCCTGTTCTCACTCCTTGCAAGAATTCAGTGAGATGTGCCTCCAGTTCTGAGCCACAAAGTGAGTAAACGAGTCGAATCGCTAAGGAGGGTCTGCAACCACCAAGCCAAAGGTAACAAGTTTCTACCGAAGTCAACCAAGTTGGTGAAAAGAAGGACGGAGCGTCATCTACTGCAAGTTGGGATCTTTTATCGTTATACTCTTCGAAGTGTTTGATGGTTTTGTCGATAATAAGACGAAGTTTTTGTTCATCGTTTGGGTTTTCTTGGTACACTTGTAAGAGCTCCTCAAGATCTTCTTGCTGCTGCGTCATCCAGTTCTGGTAGCACATACGGAAGCGCATTTCATTCGATAAGCTTCCCATTATGTACTGTTTTTCAAGAGAAAGTTTCAGATAGAGTTGAAGCCATATGGTTCAGTTGGCTACCTTTAGTAAATTATAGTGGTGATATTTTGTCCCATCTGTACGGATATGTTTAACTAAACTCCGTACAGAATCACACTTTGGTAGCCATTGAAGAAAACGAAATCTCCATTTTCTTACTAGAAACTTGCAAACTGATGTTTGTATATGTAGTTGTCGTTCTGGTTGAACTAGCTTTTCCTTCGGCACGTGTACTTGATAGATCATCGTCATTCATGAACCTGCAATTGCTAGTTCAACGCTTGACATGTGTACTCGAATCTTTTTCACTCACTAAATGATGTGCACAATTGTTATAATGCGTGCTATTTTCCATATAAACTGCCAAGGGGGTTAAGATAGGGTTGTGCATCCACGTGCAGTAAAATTTGGACAAATTGATAATTTCGACGACGACAAATATGCGATTGTGAAAGTTTAACACAGATACTGTTGATGATCAAAGAGATAAGAGCCGTCACCAGACAATTGCAAAGAAGAAAATAGATCCTCGCACACTCGTGTACTTTGCTCTTAACCACAGTGGACTTCGTTGACCATCCTTTATTTTTTGAAGCAGTCGTTGACCGTATTGATAAAAATGGGTTAACACAGAAATTATTAACTAAGACAATGGTTCGTTCATTTACAAACTCTACCACGATACATTTTTTTGTGTAGGAGCCGTCCCCTAGCTTCTCATAACTACTAAAATTGGTGGTGCTATTCACAAACACAAAACACCACTCTACCACAATTTCATAACATCTAAATCATACATTTTCAAAATGGTGTACCCTTCTTTCTAACGGTGGGTCATGGCTGAATAAATTGGACCACTATCTATACAACACCTAGCATTTGAGTGGTGATTAGTGTGGTGAAGAGTGCTTGGAATAGCATTTCCGCTAAAATAAAATCAATAAAGGAGATATATTGAAACATCAGCTGAACATTTGTTATAGACTATTAGACTGTGCAGAAAATCAAACTCCTGTGGGATCCATTAATATATTGGAATAATATGAGATGGAGTAAGTCAAATTCCTGACCAAGTGGAAATGACGTTAAGTTTTTAATTTGGGATCAGAATGACGCTAAGTGAATAATTCGAGGGGTCAAGTCAAATGTCCGACTAAGTCAGAATAACGACCTCACTGTTGAATCTTCATTATTTATGCTATTATTTCATATTTTTATTACAAGTTCAGGATTTTAAATCAAGATGCAAGAACCAAGATACACTCGAACAGTCAAACTTGTATGAATTAATATCAAATTGCATCATGAGGTTATAAAAATCAAATAATTGACTAATTCTCTCCGAAAAAGCACACCCACGTACACAATTATTAAGAGTTCAATCATATTTTGGGGACCTTCTTTAAAATACACAAAATTGGTTAAAAGATTTAAAATCATAAATCCGCAGGTGAAAAAAAAACATCCCAGATTTTAATACTTTGTTTAAATGGATTAAAAATACAAAAATAGTCGGGATGTAAACAATCCTAACCATTTTCAAATACATTTTTTTTTTTTTAATTTATATCGGGATCTTCCATTTTCATTATTCTTTATTTTTAAGTTTAAGTCGGGATTAATCCAGGTTTCATCCTCTTTATTTTTTTTTGTCCATTTCACCCATATTAATTTTTTTTGTCATTTGAACGGGTTTAAAAATATTTGGACAAATAACCCATTTTCCGTTTAAAATAAAATACTGATGTTTGTTAACAAAATGGAACTCTGCAACTTGCAGGGTAGACTACCGAGACTAGTTTGACTTGGAGCTAGCCAATTGTCTTTACTCTTTAGCCTTTAAAGTCTTCTGCGTAAGTCTAGCTTACTGACTGTACGTATCGACTAAGAACATGTCAACTTGAAGCTAAGGGTTTCCTTTGGAATACAAATAATCCTTTGAGTTCAGAAGCTATATAGGTGCGTAGTTTTCTGCAACTACTCCTATCAATTCACTTCTAACAGTGATTTTTACAAACTGGAGAAAATTCTAAGTAGTTATCGCTAACTTATAATAAGTTACTTTTTCTATTCAAGATATGGCGAAGAACTTTGCACCTCGTGATGAACATCTCAAACTTACTAGAAATAGCATCGGTCTTCTACTGTTCGTGTTAATTTTAATAGATAATGGATCAGCAGCTGTAATGAGTACTCAGAATACAACAAGGTTGGTGATTACTGATGAGTTTAAAGTAGGAGTTGTTCTTGACTTGAAGTTACCAATCACAAAAGTGTGGTTGACATCCATGAATATGGCTCTCTCGGATTTCTATTCATCTACTAAAACTTCTCGTAAGAGAAGGTTGGTTCTTCATGTTGCCGACTCTAATGCTGATATTCTGGATGCTTCATTTGCAGGTGAACTCCCTCTCTCTCTCTCTCCTATATATATATATATATCACATGCAAATAAGACTCATCACATGCAAATAATAACTTGTTTTATAAGTTTCCACCAGCAAGATTGCATGTTGTCAGAAACTTCTCAAAACATGCACGTGTGCTTTTGTTGTGCTGCAGGTTGATATTTTGGAAGTAGTTATTGAGTTTGAATTATCAAACTCCAAAAAAAAAAAAAAAAAAAAAAAAATCTTCTTTATCAAAAATTATTGAGTTTGAATTTCTTCTTAGCCTTACAATAACAAAAATGATAAGGTCTTCTCAGTGGGATTTACTATTAATTATTATTTACTTTTGATCGGATATTGTCACAGCTATAAATCTGATACAAGACGATGAAGTGCAGGCTATAATTGGGCCACTGACATCAGCGCAAGCAATTTACATGTTGCATCTCGGCAAAAAAACACAGATTCCAGTTATTTCTTTCACTGCAACAAGTCCGTCCATCTCCCCATCTCACTACCCTTATTTCATTCGCACAACACATCAAGACTCGTCTCAAGTAAACGCCATTGCTGCCGTCGTCCAAACCTTTAAATGGAGAGAAGTTGTACCTATCTATGAAGATACTGAGTATGGAAATGGAATTATACCTTATTTGATCGACGCATTCCACAGCATCAGTACTAGAGTTCCATATAGGAGTGTACTACCTGAATCTGCTAGTGACGATCGAATTCTTCAAGAACTCTACAAATTGATGACAATGCAAACCAGGGTATTCGTTGTACATATGGGCACGTCTCTTGGAGTCCGAATTTTTGAGAAAGCAAAGACGATCGGAATGATGAGTAAAGGGTACGTATGGATCGTCACAGATGGCTATGGCCAATATTTGAGTTCATTCAACTCCTCCGTTCTTGATACAATGCAGGGAGTGATAGGTATAAGGCGTTACGTCCCGAAATCCTTAAAACTCAGATCATTTAGGTCTAGATGGAAAAAGAAGTTCCGGAAGGATAACCCAGGTAATGAAAAAAGTTTGGATATTTATGGTATACTGGCATACGATACAGTCTGGTTACTAGCAAATGCTATAGAGAAATTGGAAAGACTTGATTCTCGATTTTTAAAAGAAAATGTTGATGAAAATTCTAGCCATGTTGCAAGACTAGGTATCTCACAAATAGGTCCCAAGCTTTTGCAAGAAATTTCTATTACCAAATTCAAAGGTCTAAGCGGAGACTTTAGTCTCGTTGATAGGCAATTGCATGTACATACCTTTCGTATACTGAATGTGTTTGGAAGGGGTGTAAGAGGAATCGGAATTATAAATGGCGCCAGGGAAAACATGCATCTCATTTCGAACCATGATAATCTACGCCCGATTATATGGCCCGGAAATACCACAGCCATTCCTAAAGGTTGGATCAATCCGACAGGTGAGAAAAAGTTGAGAATTGGAATTCCGGTAAGATCCAGTTATACTGAGTTTGTGAAGGTAACAAGAAATCCTAGTTCCAACGACTCAGCTGATGTCACTGGATATTGCATTGACGTTTTTAATGCTGCAAATGGGATGTTGCCATATGCTGTCCCTTACGAATTTATTCCTTTTCAAAATGCCAACCATACTGCTGCTGGAACTTACAACGATCTTATATATCAAGTCTATCTCCAGGTAATTAGTTCATTTATAATTTCGTTTAACATAAAACAGATTTTTTTTTTTATGTTCGTACAAATCTTGTTTAATTCTCACCTACGTGCATGTTAAACAGAATTTCGATGCTGTAGTTGGAGATGTCACGATCACAGCCAATCGATCACAATATGTAGATTATACCCTACCTTATGTAGAAGCCGGGGCATCAATGATCGTATTGACAAGGAAGGATTTTAACAAAGAAGCCTTGATATTTTTCCTTCCGTTAGAGTGAGACTTTGGCTGACAATTGTTGCTTTCTTTGTCTATATCGGCTGTGTGATTTGGATTCTCGAACATAGAGGAAACCGGGAGTTTAGAGGAGGGCCTCATCCTTTATATCAGATGGGCACAATGCTTTCCTTCTCCTTTTCGATGCTTGTCTTCGCACACAGTAATGACTTTTCCAACTTCATCATTACATTTTCTTTTTAAACGAGCTTTGCTTAAACTCTTTATTATTTGTTTTGGCAGAGGAAAAGGTGTTGAGCAGTCCGGGTAGATTTGTAATGATTTTATGGATCTTGGCTGTATTCATTCTCACCACTAGTTACACGGCGAGTTATTCAGCTATGTTGTTAGCTAATAGATTTCAACCAACCTTCACTGATGTTAACCATCTCATCAAGAATGGGTACAATGTTGGATACAAGAGCGGTTCCTTCATTGAAGGAATGCTGAAGCAAATGGGTTTCCATGAGTCTAATCTGAAGGGATATCACACACCCAAGAATGTGATGAAGCTTTCTCAAAACAGAGACAAGACGGAGGCATTGTTGCTGCATTTGACGAGCTGCCTTACATTGAGCTCCTCCTCGCGCAATATTGTGATAAGTACACCAAGGTTGGAGATATCTACCCCACTGGTGGATTTGGTTTCGTAAGTAATCTCTGAATCATCTTGAGCTCCTATACTACGTATAGATAGTTGTAGTAATATTATAATCTCTTGCATTTATGTTTATCTACGTTATGATTTTGCAGGTTTTCCCAAAAGGTTCTCCTTTGGGACTTGACATTTCAAGGACCATCTTGAGTGTAAGAGAGGATAAAGAGAAAATGAAAAGGATTCGGCATGCTTGGTTCGGGAGTAAACGAACTTGTTCAGATCATGATTCTTCTTCGTACAGTCTTACTCTTCATAGCTTTCAATACCTTTTCATCTTTGTTGGAGTTCTTTCACTTATTCCCCTACTTGCAGATTTGCTAAATTTTTTGTATAAAAACCAAATAGTATTGACTTCTCCGAATACTTCGATTGGTCAAAAAATTGTAAGGTTGGTGGAAAAATTCAACGAAGAGGATGAAAAGCGCTTGAGGTACTATGAATACCATGCAGGAATTGGCAGTCAAGGGGACGTAGGTACAGATACGGAACGAGGCGAAGTGCCACCCTAGTGACTTAAATACCATGTATGATTATATTACATTTGAGGATAACAGTCTTGTCTGGTTTACACTGTGTTTCGAGTATGGTATCTTGATTTAACATCTCTTTCTTTTAATATAAACTCGTTTAACTCTCATTTTCTTTTCAATGAAAATCATTAAATTGTTACATGAAATCCTTTAGGTTTCAACATTGATCACTCCTTGTCTAGATCAATTGCAACAAGAGTTACGTGTAAAATGTTAGTCTGGCTTGCAATGCTTGGCAAGATGAAGATACTTGTGTGTTGTCGTTGCTTCTTTTGAATGTTTTGATTTCTGCTATTGCTATTATTGCTCATGTCTCAAATTCGTCTACTTCTACGGATTCACACTTGAAGAAAAGATTCGTTGCATTTTCATCCGCTCATACTATCCAACTTCATACTCAATTCAAGATATTGAAGTTAATTAGGTTCTTCTAAAGCTTAAAAAATTTCGCCAAAAAAAAAAAAAAAAAAAAAACTTAAAAATTTCGAGTCAACTTGCTGCCTTTGGTTCAAAAATCTCAGATAACATGAAAAGTACGGTCATAGACTCATAGCGCATACCACATGTTGATACACCTCGATGTAATTTAAATACACTAGATCTGGCGCATGCGACACTTTAAAACACCATGATAGAATCACTAAATTTTCATCGTTGAAAGTATATTCTTCGCCTTGCATGAAGAGACAATGGGTTATTTGTCAAAAAAATTTAAAACACGGGTTCAAAATGGACGAGTAGAAAAATACGGGTGAAATAAATTAAAAGAAAATAGCAAAGGATGAAACTGGATTCATTCCGCTTATACTTAAAAAATAGCAAGGATGAAAAAAAAAATATTTGAAAATGGACTGATTTAAACCTGATTTAAATCTCGCCTATTTTTAAACTTTTTATCCATTTAAACAGTATCTTTTTAATTTTTGGCTATTTAAACAGTATTAAAACCTAAGTGTCTTTTTCACCCAGGAATTATTGATTTTGGTGTTTTTGACCAATTTTGTGTTGCATGAAAGCCATTTGTCCGAAAGACAATGATTAGTAATAAAACACAAGATCTTCTCAGCCAACCCTCATAGTCATAGACAAGCTAGGTCGGCCTTAAAACCACCACTACTGTTAGGTCCAGTGGAAAATACAAAGAAACTACCGGCGGCCAATTAAAAGCGCATACAATGGGGCGACGAACAGAATTTTCCTCTACAGATGCAGATCTCTAATTGTGAAGTGTTGGATTGAGTGATTTTCATTGCAAGGAAAATGAGGATTACACGAGACATATACTCCCTCCGTTCATAATTAATAGGCTGGTTTTGCTTTTAGAAAAAATTAAGGAAATTAAGAGAACTAATCATTGAAAGTGGTCCTCATGACACTTGTCAATAAAAGAAGTGAAGTGAAATTGTCCCCATAAAACTCATTGGGAAAAGTAAAGTGAAATAGTCCACATGACACTTGTCATCAAAAGAAGTTAAGAGAAAAGTGAATTCCAAAAAAACTAAAGTAATATTTGACTTTCCCAATTAAGAAACCATTATAATTTTTTTCAAACATCTATGATGTTAAACCAACCTATTATAATTTAGGAACGGTGGGAGTACCTTTTACAGACGATAGATACAGACCGACAATAACAAATCTATTGACATGCGCTCTAAGGTCACTAGGATGGTGGGGCTGATGGCACTTCGCGTCGTTCCATTTCTTCACCTACGTCCCTTTGATTGCCAATTGGCCCAATTCCAGCATGGTATTCATAGTATCTCAAGCGCATTTCATCCTCCTCGTTGAATTTTGTCACCAACTTTACAATTTTTTGAGCAATCGAAATATCCGTAGAGGTCAAGATTGTTCGGTTATTACACAGAAAAGTTAGCAAGTATACAAGAAAGGGAAACAACGAAAGAAACCCAACAACTATGAAAAGATATCGAAAACTATGAAGGGTAAGACTGTTAGAAGATCCCAAGGAATCATGGTCTGAACAACTTTGTTTACTCCCAAACCAAGCATGTCGAATCCTTTTCATTTTCTCTTTATCCTCTCTTACCCTTAAGATTGTCCTTGAAATGTCAAGTCCCAGAGGAGAACCTTTAGGGAAAACCTGCAAACTCATACATAGATAATAAATTTTAGTACAAGATGATTGTAATACTACTACAAGCAAACAAGGAATAAAAGAGATTCTGAGATTACTTACAAAACCAAATCCACCAGTCGGGTAAACGTCTCCAACCTTGGTGTATTTATTACAATATATTGATAGGAGGAGCTCAATGTAAGGCAGCTCGTCAAATGCAGCAACAATACCTCCGTCTTGTCTCGATTTCGAGAAAGCTTCATCCAATCCTTCGGGTGTGTGATATCCCTTCAGATTAGACTGATGGAAACCCATTTGCTTTAGCATTCCTTCAATGAATGAACCGTTTTTGTATCCAACATTGTACCTATTCTTGATGAGATGGTTAACATCAGCTGTGATGGTTGGTTCAAATTTATTAGCCAACAACATGGCTGAATAACTCGCCGTGTAACTTGTAGTTAGAATGAATACAGCAAAGAGCCATACGATCATTACAAACCTCCCTGGACTGCTCAGCACCTTTTCCTCTGCCACAAAAGGCGAAAAAAAGTTTAAGCACAGCTTGTTTAAAAAAACATCAGTAGTCTCTAAAAAATGTAAATAGAAAACATGAGTTGGAAAACCATTACTGTGAGCAAAGACGAGCATCGAAAAGGAGAAGGAAAGCATTGTGCCTATCTGATATATAGGATAAGGCCCTCCTCTGAACTCACGGTTTCCTCTATGTTCAAGAATCCAAATTACGGAGCCAATATAAACAAAGAAAGCAACAATTGTCAGCCAAAGTCTCCACTCTAATGGAAGGAAAAATATCACGGCTTCTTTATAAAAATCCCTCCTTGTCAATACAATCATTGATGCCCCGGCTTCTACATAAGGTAGTGTAAAATCTACGTATTGTGATCGATTGGCTGTGATCGTGACATCTCCAACTACAGCATCATAATTCTGTTTAACATGCAGGTGTACAAGAAATTGAACAAACATTCAACATTAAAAAAAAAAAAAAAAAAAGTCTGCTTTATGCTAAACGAAATTGAACTAATTACCTGGAGATAGACTTGATATATAAGATCATTGTAACTTCCAGCAGCTGTATGGTTGGCATTTTCAAATGGATGAAATTCATAAGGGAGAGCATACGGTAACAACCCAATTGCAGCATTAAAAACGTCAATGCAATATCCAGTGACATCAGCTGAGTTGAATGAGCATTTCTTGTTACCCTCACAAATTCGGTATAACCAGCTCTTACCGAATTCCTATTCTCAACTTGTTCTCGCCTGTAGGATTCATCCAACCTTTAGGAATGGCTGTAGTGTTTCCGGGCCATATTATCGGGAGTAGATTATCATGTGTCGGTATCAGATTCCCGTTTTCCCTGGTACCGTTCAAATTTATATCCTTTATAATTCCATCTGAAGGCGTCAGATTCGATTTCTCTGACAGCACTTCCAAACACATTCAGTATATGAAAGGTATGTACATGCAATTGCCTATCAACCAGACCAAAATCTCCGCTTAGACCTTCAAATTTTGTGATAGAAATTTCATTCAAAAGCTTGGGACCTATTTGCGTAGATACCAAGTCTCGCAGCATGGCTAGAATTTACTCCAACATTTTCTTTTACAAATCGAGAATCAAGTCTTTTGAAATTTCTCTATAGCATTTGCCAATAACCAGATTGTATCGTATGCCATTATACCATAAATATCCAAACTTTCTTTAATATTTGGGTTATCCTTCCGGGAACTTCTTTTTCCATCTAGACCGAAACGAGCTAAGTCTTGAGGATCCAGGACGTAACGCCTTATACCTATTACTCCTTGCATTGTATCAAGAACGGAGGAATTGAATGAAGTCAAATAATCGCCTATGCCATCTGTGACGATCCATGTGTAACCTTTACCCATCATTCCAATGTTCTTCGCATTTTCAAAAATTCGTTTTCCAAGAGGCGTGTCCATATGTAGAACGAATACTCTGGTTTGCGTTGTCATCAACTTGTAGAGTTCTTGAAGAATTCGGTCGTCGTTAGCTGATTCAGGGAGTACACTCCTGTACGGAACTCTAGCACTGATGCTGTGTAACGCGTCGATTAAGTATGGTATAACTCCATTTCCATACTCCGTATCTTCATAGATAGGTACAACTTCTCTCCATTCGAAGGTTTTGACAATGGCAGCAATGGCGTGTACTTGAGACGAGTCTTGATGTGTTGTGCGAATGAAATAAGGGTTGTGAGATGGGGAAATGGAAGGACTTGTTGCGCTGAAAGAAATAATTGGAATCTGTGTTTTTTTGCCGAGATGCAACATGTAAATTGCTTGTGCTGATGTCGTTGGCCCTATTATAGCTTGCACTTCATCATCTTGTATCAGATTTATGGCTGCAATAATATACGCCCAGAAGTAAATAACCCATATTCATGAGCTTGTTTAACGTAAAGAAAATATTATAGAGCCAGAGAGGGAGATGATCACCTGCAAATGAAGCATCCAGAATATCAGCATTAGAGTCGGCAACATGAAGAACCAACCTTCTCTTGTGAGAAGTTTCAGTGGATGAATAGAAATCCGAGAGAGCCATGTTCATGGATGTCAACCACACCTGTGTGATTGGTGACTTCAAGTCAAGAACAACTCCTACTTTAAACTCATGATCAATCCTCCGTCTTCTTGTATTTTGGCTCATTACATTATCTATTAAAATCGCATTAATCAAAAGAAATACCAACAATAGCAGATTGATATTCCTAGTTCTACTAAGTTTGAGATATTCATGATCATGAGCTAAAAGGTTATTCCCCATATCTTGAATCAAAAAAAAAGTACGTACTACAGAACTTCTTTTGTGTACTTTAGTTTCTAAAAATCATCACAGTTAGAATTGCACTTCTAAAAGGTTATTCCCCATAGCTTCTCAACTCAAGGATTATATATATTTCAAGGAAACCCTTATCTTGAAAGTTGACATGTTCTTAATCAGTACGGTAGACTGGACTTAGGCAGAGTACTTTAAGGCTAAAGACAAGTGGCTCCATAAGTCAACTAGACACGGCAATCTACCCTGCAAGTTGCATGATTTATTTTTCAATCGATCTTACTAAATTAAGATGCTTACCGTTTTTGTACAACTGTCCTTTTAGGATGACGTCCGATATAATTGGAATGATATGTAAAACAAAAAAGGGCTATTTTGACTGCGCCCCCATTCAGAAAGTCATTCTCGCTCCAGATTTTATAAATTTAGCGACTACTTCACAACTACAAGTGTAATTTGTGGAAGGTATTGCTGTCATTAAAAGAAATTTTACCTGTTTCAGATTGCTACGTCAAATTTGAGGTGATTATGCGACCAATCTAATAATCGTCGGTTCTCACACCTTGTTTGAATTTATCCACGTATGTTTTCGGCAATTGCTTTAGTCCGTCTGGCATCAAGATTTCCCCCATTTGTATCAATTCCTGCAGGGCGTGTCGTGACCCCTCCTTCACTGTCTCATTCTTTAATCTCTTCAAGCATTTCAGTTTGAAGACTTCAAGTCTCCGAAGACCTCCAATTCAAAAAAAGTAACCTCGGAGTACATATGAATCATTTGATGATTCAACTTTTGTGGTAGTTAAAGGAACATCTCTCTGGGGCATTTCTACAAACACTTCACAAGCATTAATTCACCTTCTTCTTATGAATCATCAACAAGCATTCGATCTATTATCAATTGTCCTGCATCGTCATGAGTTCTTTTGTTCTCATCGTTTATGGGTATCATGGTTGAAGAAGAAGATTCGTCTCTTTAAACAGAAAATGATTAACTTGAGTAAACATGGGTACGGGAAGAGCAAAATTTGTACACGCGGGTATGTGTTTCACCTTCATCAGATTCAACACCTGTTTTGTATTCAACCAAAAGGTTAGCCCAAGTTGAACTTGGGGAAGGGGAGAGGCTAGAAATAAAGATTTAGGCCCTGTTTGGGGAAAAATTTTGATCGCGCGCTGCGCAAGCAAAACTTGAATGCGCACCTCTACCACTGTCCGATGAGTTAGATGTGACGTCATCAAACTCTTCTCCAAACCGTAGTCATCTATTCGAGTTTAATCGTATATTGCATATTTTTCGGTTTTGTAATCGTAATCTGTAATTATTGCTTTCATTAAAATACCCATAATATCCTTATTACATTGCGCGCTAAAAGAAATCAAATATCAGTTGATGATCCAATCCGTGATTCTTGTTTGCTTTCATGATAATACCAGCAAAGAAAATTAATTACGGTAAAGAATTGATAAATGATACAGCCATCTCACATATCAATTTTTTCTTTTAGTTTGATAAGGCTAGGACCAAAAGAGTTTAAGTAAGTGAGATCACTGATTTGTCAAGAAGCACAAATTCAAGTAAAGTTGCATTACAGTGGAGAGATGTTTAATGAAGTACAAATTGAAGTTGTGGAAGATAGTAAGGTGTCCAAAAGGCATGGTTGAATTTTGTACATGAGCTGGAGTTACTTCTTCAACACTTGTATCAAAAGGAAGCACCTCTTCTACACGTGTATCAAACTGAGACGTTTCTTCTGAATCAAATTACTTAAGAATGTATTCCGGTGTCCTTAGTTGCCCTTGTTTTTTTAAGTCTGCGTTAATTGAAATATCTCTGGTAAGCGACTTTCAATAAAAACCATGACCTAATTCATAAGCTAGTTTTCTTGATCGAGTAACATTTTAGGTTACCGTAACATATACTATGGTTTATTTGGCGCCCAAAAATAAGGAGCGAATGAGAATGAGGATACGTTAGGTAATTAAAAATAGAAAATATTGAAAAATCTTTAAAAATCCATATAATTTCGGAACATAACTATGCTTAAGTCAAAAATTTGATGATGTCACATCTAGCCTCATCGGACGGTTGTGGAGGTGCGCATTCAAGTTTTGTTGCAGAAATGCGATCAAAATTTTTCCCCCCTGTTTGGCATGATTTTTAAAAACAGTTTTCAAAAATAGTTTTTATTGTTTTAAAAGAACGCGAAATAGGGGATATTGATTACTTCTCCCAACCCATGGTGTCTGCTAAGGGGTGGTTTTGGGGTGGAAAATACTAAAATATCCTCCCTTCAAAATAAAAATCAAAAAACTTAAAATCAAAAAACAAAATCATATCCCATATTTCCATCTCCACTTCTTATTAATCTCTTTCAGGGTTAGAGCTTTGAAACCCAAATATTCCCCATTCCCTTTCACATTCTAAACTCTCCACACTCTCTTTCAAATTCTCTTCTCTCTTCTCTCCCGCTCCTCACTTTGGAAACGAATTATTATTTTTCTTAATTCGAAGTGATGAAGATCATGTGCAAGTGATGAAGACCATGCTGGAATTGATGAAGACCATGCCGGAAACTCAGTGTCAGCAGTTTGGTAGCTAACATTCAATGTCAGAACTAAATACCAGAAGATGCTCAATAGAAATCTATCAATGTGCATTAGTCAAGTGAAAAAAAAATTCAACTTTACGGATACTTTACATCATGTGAAGGCATAAAAATTAAAGCAACATACTATGCCGGAAACTTAGTGCCGGCATGCTCGAGAATTAACTAATCATGCTTAGGAAGTGGACTGATCAAAACCAGAAAAAATTCAAAACGGAATATTTTTTTACATCGCCGGAAGTGATGAAGACCATGCCGGAATTGGCGAAGAACCATGCCGGAAAATGGTGCCGGCATTCTTGGTAACTAACATTCAATGAGTGAAGGCATGCTCGATGGTTCTTCTATCAATGCCGGTAGTCAAGTGAAAAAAAAATTGAAGTTTCCTGGATACTTTTCATCATGTCTTGCCAAGCATAGAAATTTAAGCAACATACTATGTTTAGGATAAAAACCCGGCATGCCCGAGAATTAACTTACTGTGCCGGCAGTGGACTGATTAAAACTAAAATAAATAGGTTTTGAAGATCAAAACCAGAAAATTTTGTTGGGCTATGCCCCCCCCGGATAGTGGCAAACATTTATGAAAATTTCCAACAAATGCCGGCATGGTTTTTAGGTTGAATACAATGTTGACCGAGCTATTTCATTTGCAACAATGGTGGATTCAAAGAAAAAAATCAAATTTTCAACCTCTTAAGAGCAATTCTCTCTTCACAATCATCTTCCACTTTCACTAAAAAAGTTCCCACTCAAAAAAATATTCCGTCTTTCTACTCTCATCTCATTCACCCAAATACAAATACACACTAATCATTTAACAAATACTTAAGATTTTTACTAATTATTATTAACCACTAAACTTTGATTAGTGAGGGGTAGATTAGGATTTAAAAAATACTTAGATAAGGGGTGACCCCGAATTGATATCTGGATCCAGTTTTTGTCCTTTTCTTATATCCCTCAATTTCGCGTTCTTTAAAAACATACCCTTTTTTCTTGTTTTCATTTTCATTTTCTAAAAGGTATTTGGTAGGAAATTTAAAAATTGTTTTGGAAATCACGGAAAATCAATTAAACTAAATCAAATGCAAAGACTCGTCGAGATAATGATAAAAACAATTCTTGCACATGCAATTCTTTCTGCAAGGTCTTACTTTGTACTGAAAAGCAGAAGAAGAAGAAATAAAGAAAAAACAAAAAAAAAAACAGAAAACAATTATTTGTTGTTTTCATATTTTTGTTTTCAAAAAAAAAAAACAAAATGTAAAATGTTTTCTGAAAATACCTCTATCAAACACGTTTTCTCCTGTTTTTTTGTTTAACTGGTTTTAAAATAGAAAACTTTGTTTTTAAAATTCATACCAAACATGGGCTTAGATTAGGGAACCTAAGATATAAGTGAGTTTGTTGCTTTAACCATGCAAACCAATCGATTTAGAGTGTGAGATGAAACTAATGTTGAGTTGGTAAGAAGATTTTTAGATGAATAGCGAAGATGGAAATATATGGTTTTCTGTTTCGGAGGTTGTTCCGAAATCCTTAAGGCGTGAAAAAATTCCACCTCGTTTTATGGGATGTTGTTCCACCAAGTATATCTCTACGAAGATGTCAATTGATTTATTTTATTTTTAAAGCAGATGCCAATTAAATGGTCATTGCAACTCTTTTGATTGGTCGATTAAATTAGTAATTGAATGGTTGTTTCTAACTAGAAGTAAATGTAATGTTTAATTTAGAAAACGTGTAATTTGATTCAACGGAAAGCAGCACTTTTCATTAATCAAAGATAAAATTACGTCAGTAGCGGAAACGAAAGTTACAATTCTTCTAATGTTGTTCATCATTATCTTCTTCACCTTGATCTCGTTCTCCAAGACCCGGAATATTCGCACTTGCCAACAAATTTGTAAATTGACCTATATCTCCATAATGTTGAAAAGAAGAAGTTGGTGGTTGTAAACCAAAAGTGGTGGTTGGTATAAATGTAAAAGATGTTGCTTGTGGTGCAGCGGGATAATAACATTCATTCTGGATCCAGGCCGAGAATGATGCAGAAATGCGTCTAGGAAATTGTTGAAATACTTGAGGTTGGGAAATAGGCACCGTTTGTGGTTCATTTTATGGATTTTTATGTTGTGTATCTCACCTCATATTCTCGTACCATAATGAATTGCTCCTAGATGTCTTTGTCAATTTTCACGGTCATTAGGATTTCTGAGATGGACTCAATCAAAACATGGTATTCGTTTGCCATTGTCGAACCGTTTGCAAGTGCAAAGCTGTCATTTGTTAATTTATCAAATACAAATTGTTAAGCTCTGTCTTCAACTGATCCCCATTGGCATCCACATTGTAATAAGGATATGTACGTTCCATAGTTGTTGAAACCATGCATTAGGATTGTGGCTGGATCACCTTGTGAAGTTATACATGGAAACTCTTAACATGTTTCAGGCATATTTGATGAAGATGATGAAGAACTTCCATATGTCGGGTAAGTCATAAAAAATGGTTCTTCTAGAGGCGGTTGGTCCGGTATGATAAACTTATCACGACCCACATGAGCTAATCCGGGAAATCAAACCCTCAAATGTGCATGTTGTGGACACCAATTGCCAGCTTTGCAATTCTTTGGTACCACCTGAGATACTGCTTTTGATAATATTCATTTGAACGTTTAATTCGAAACTCTTTCATGGCGCCTCCGCGGGATATCAAAATATGGTGCAGATACTTGCATCTGTTTTGGGAGGTTAATCGCCTTTGCAAAAATACTTCGTAGTTGGTAAGTAGTAGTCTTTCTCCCAAATACCAAACACCTTTGTTCATTTTCAGGGTGAAAAAATAACTTTTCAAAGTGAATAATCAAGAATAGCTTGTACCTCGGAATCTCAAAACTCATCAAAATTGATATAAGGATGAATAACAATATTTTATGCGCCCCGTGTAATTTTTTTGATATATTTGAACAAAAGCAGAATGCATTCCATTGCTACCAGTGTATTTATCCCGATTAAGCTTGTAGTACATGTCCATTATTGGAACTCTAAGGCGTTGGTATTATGGGTGATTTACTGACACGAAAGTAAGTATACCATCAATACTACAAACAAATTTATAATTTAGTATTATACTGTGTTTTTTTTCCAAAAAAATACTCAATTTAAAAAAGAAGAATTTAGATATATACTTTTATAATTCCCAGAACCAGTGAAGTTGGTTACACCTATATGGATGATGCATCGGGTCGTGGTACATTTCTGCTAAAATTTCATACCCACAATCATGATATGGTGCAGCATGAAGATCTTGTAACTCTTTAAGCCAACCGACATGAGAACAAAGGTTAAGTTATTAGGAAAGAAAGTTTGACCCAATAACCATAACAGAAAACTCTTTCGAGTTCATCATATTCAGCTACATTAGTTGAGCCCTCGTTGGATCATAATAAAAGATTCAACACTGAACAATGTATTCCACCTCCTTTCAACTCTTTATGATTTTGTCGTACATGTGATGTTAAAAACAATGGAAGAAACGACTTCCATCTATCATTTGACACGCATTCATTTTGGTTATATGCTAGGGGGTCTCCCACAACACTTGGTATTCCACAAATGAGATACAAATCAAACAGTAATTCCTAAAAATAATAATATTCCTCCGTCTTTACTAACGGTCCTAATTGACAAAGTCAAATCAAGGAGACAATACGAAATGTCATGACTAACCCTATTACATGTTATATTATTACTAAAATTAAAATTATTATATAGATTATGTATGAATGGGTAGAAGCTTTATAAGGAATTTTATAGTTGTCCATCAATATTTTTATTTAAAAAAGGAATGACGACTAATATGAGAGATATTGAATAGATTTTTTTCCTTATATATGGTGATATTATTTAAGATTTTGGATTGAGTTTATATTAAAAATATTTTTATAATTATAAAAAATAAATGGTATGTTTGATAGTTTAAGGGAAAAATATGTCTATAAACAGAACGGACAGACCAAAATAGAATATAGGACAGATAAAAAAAGACTGAGGGAGTATCATTTAATTAATTGGTTTGGTTTAATCAACAATTATTTTAAAAAATAATTTTAGTTAATAAGTTTATCGATTTCAAAGTCCATAAACGGAACATGTGCGTCATCGACCACCACCGTTTTATTAGTATTTGAACAATAGCGTTTTTGTGCCTTTTGTGATTTACATAGTAAAACCGACGTCTGGGATGTCTATCCACTCTTTCTTGGACTAGAGGGGGTAGAGCTAGATAAACGGCATTTAAGTCTTTGTATCCAACTCTCATTTTATAATATGTATACCGGCCTTGATGCCCATTACATGACCAAGAATTAAGTCTGGACCAGGCAACTAAGTTGTGAAGCAAACTCAACTTCACGATTTTGAGTATAATCGACATTTGTGAGCCTTTCGCATTCTTCCATATTTTTAATTTGTTTTCACCTAACATGGTTGTTGATGGGAGAAAATAATTTCTTGGTTTGAGGAAAAGTGGAGGGATGTGCAACAGGCGGATCCTCATTGAGCAAATTTCCTAAACCTTTAACAGATGCACTGCACGTGAGTGCTTTAAGCTTGAGAGATCAATCTGTAAGACTTCAGCCTAAACCAAGAAAATGGTTGTTCCAGAGTCAATTCGGTCACAAAGAGGGATGAGGGTCGATATATATGAGGGAAGCTGGGAATTATGTGAGATCAATGATTATTGAAGGATTATGGATGTGTTGGAGACTTCTGCAAGTATGATGAACCGCGTTGAATTCGATGATCGATTGAGTTATGTTCGGTTGTGTTCGGGCGAGATTCGTTGATTTGAGTTGATTGGATAAATTTTCAAATCATAGGTTGATGAATATATTTATATTGCAGAAGTAGTTAACAAATTGATCTCTAGTAAGTGTGACAAAGGAGTGGAAGAATGTAGAAGTGGAAATCGTGGTTAAACCGGTTCCACATCAATCACAAGGAAACTTGGTTCATTGTCCATCCACTACTTTGCTAACTCCTTCAACTGCTAGCATGACTTCTCATATTTCTTGTAACACCCAATTTTTTAGCATGGCGCATGCTAAAAATATGCGGCATGGCATTCGAATGAAGCTTCATGCAAATCTTACGTTGCTTGGTAAGAGGTAGATTGGCTTAAGGATAATATCGTGCCAAAATGGCGCATTATGTTTGGCATTTGGCCAAGATCCAAATATCGCATCAAACGATGCATTATGCCAGTTGGGTAGATGGCCTAGAGCCTTGCAGCGCATCCTTTGCGCATTATGAAGGCTATTGGCCTAGAGTCAATATTGCACAATCATTGTGCATCAGCCGAAGAGGGTCATTGCGCCAATATTGCACAATCATTATGCAATCGCGAGAGAGAATATCAGCATGTCGTTGTGCGATAGCCAAATTCAATGTTGCATAGTCATT
>JAJJWW010003067.1:0-41984 GCA_023531295.1 Papaver armeniacum
TAAAGAATTGGGTTGGATACGGTTGAGTTAAAACCCTATTTTGTTCATTTTTTCGAAAAAAATCGAAAATTTTAAAACCAAGCCCCACCTTTGTTGACACAACAATGACAACATGTTTCTCAAATATTTATAAGACCGAGCCCCAGGCCCCACTTTGTTGACACAACTTTTATCATTATTTCCCTGCCTGCAATAGAGTATGCAGTTCAGTGATCAATTTCAGAAAACTCATTGGAAATCTTACACTGGCTGACAGAGATCAATTTCGAATTTCAGAAAACTCATTGGAAATCTTACACTGGCTGACAGAGTTTTGAAAGTAAGTAGCAGGGGCAGATTTTTGGGTCCCTGGGCATATGTGATACTAGTATGCAGCGCCACATTGAGCGCCAGGCTGGGCAAGCCAGGAGAGTGTTGAACCATATTACTCCGTCTACAAAGATGATGAGCTTCAAGTTTGACCAATACTATATGACCTACCTATCTTTTGAAATAAGGAAGAATCTTATTACTTCGTAGTAGTTGGTCATAGTCAAAGTCCTATTTGTTGGTAAAAGTCTCTATTTGTTGGTACTTACATCCCCACCTATATTTGACTATTTTGTATTCACTTCTCCACCTATACGTTCAGTTTTCTTTGTCAAACATAAATATACGGGCTCATATTGGAGATGAACAATCATCTCAACGTTGAATCTGAGACATATAAATATAATACAGTATAAACGAGCGGCCACCTGTATGATACTGTCTGGCGTGTCCCACTCACTTTTCTGACCCAACCAATTTAGGATTAATTAAATCCTTGAAGTGATTAGTTGGAATCCGTCAATATAAAAAAAAAGGCCAGGTCGACAATTAAGACTAAATAGGAGAGTAAAACAAAAATAAACAGAACATTAAACACTAATAATTGTCTGCTGGCTCGGCCATTTAAATACTACTATCATTCTTTTGAAATTTCCTTCTTTGTATAGTTTTGTTCTCTATTACTTCCATTTTCAGATCATGCATAATAATGATCCCAACTATGGTCGAGTTCCTTGGCGGACATGAGTTGGCTAGTTATTGACCGTATGAAAGACATGAAAGTATTTGATGACACAAAAGCTGGTGTTAAAGGAGTTGTTGATCATGCCGGAGCACTTTCCAAAATTCCTAGGATCTTTGTTCGACCAGACGATGAGCTCGCCGAGGAGGAGGAGTTTCGTGTGCCTAAAAATTGTGTTAACAGTGAGAATAGTAGCAAGTTTGAGACTCCGGTGATTGACCTTGAAGGGGTTGCATGGATGGACAAGAATGACGTCGGATATGAACAACGACGTGAGGAGGTTGTCAACGAAATTCGACATGCGTCAGAGACATCCGGATTCTTTCAGTTGATTAACCATGGGATTCCAAAAAACGTGATGGATGAGATGGTGAAAGGGGTGAAAAGATTTCATGAGCAAGACGACGAGGCGAAGAAGCCCATGTACTCAAGAGATCCGAACAAAAGTAAGGTGTATTTTGATAATCATTTTCATTATCACAAAGCAAGATTTGCTGAATGGAAGGACAGCTTAGTCTGTCGGATGTTATCTCCTGATCCTATCAACCAAAAGATTTACCGGAGACATTCAGGTACTCTTTTTCATATCTTCCTGCACACTTAGGAATTTAAACTTTGTGCACAAAACAGTCCTTTGATCGTGACTGTTGCTTCTAGTACTATCTTGTTGTAGAAAATCTTTGTTATGCTGATCTATTTTGTCAATCAGAGATATTATGCTGGAGTACACAGAGCATGTTATTAATCTGGGAGATACTCTCGTCGAGTTACTATCTGAAGGTTTGGGGCTCGCAATGGAATGTACCAAGAACTTGGATCATATTTGTGATTACTTCCCAGCATGCCCAGAGCACACAACTAACTCTGGGCAGTGGTAAGCACTCCGACTCGACGTTTTTCACTGTTCTACTCCAAGACGACATCGGTGGCCTTCAGTTCCTACATCAGAAATTCTGGATCGATGTTAAGCCAGTCCATGGATCTTTATTAGTGAATATCGGGATTTACTCCAGGTATGGATGCATGAATCGTATCGTATCGTATCTTAGCTAGAATGAGACTATTACGAATGTCAATGTGTCATTAATGCTTTATTCATGTATGTATGTGCATGCGCAGGTGATAAGCAATGAAAGGTTCAAAAGCGCAGAACACAGGGTGGTGGCGTAGTCTCGTTGGACCAAGAATTTCAGTGGCATCATTTTTCAGCGGTTCTAAGACATATAGAAAGCTTTGTGGTCCGATTAAGGAGGTGGTTCAGTAATTATCGACCATTATAGAAATCAGATATCACGATTAAAGATTATTTAGAGCTTTTATAGGCGGCTAAACGTGTTAAGCCACTTCAAGTTGTGATTTTAATACTCCCTCTGTTTTTGGGCCAAATTGAAAAGGTGAAAGTATCTCTTTTCCAAAAACGGAGGGAGTATAGTTTAGGTGCTTTGTTGGTCATTTAAGAGGCCGGCCGCTTTAAATTGTGACTATGCCTGGCATAGAATTTTAGTTGTTGGAGGTCTTGAAATCAGATTTCGGTCCGAATAGTAGTGATTTAGTTTTTTCTTTTGCCAACAATATAATGATCACCTCAACCATTTCAATCAGCACCACGTGCTCCCCACCACCAGGAATATCACCACTCATTATAGACACCACATCCTCCAGGGTAATCACCTCCAGTTTCGATCCATAATTTCTCACTGTATTCTAGAACTAGCTAAATGCAAAAAGATGGGTTCAAATTCTAGGAATGTATAAAGCTTACGGCACTTACCAGTCATTAGACTCATTACTATCCCGAAGCCCAGACCAGATTTAACTCTTGGTACACTTACCAGTCATTAGACTCATTACTAGAACTATCCCGATTCCGAAGCCCAGAACCAGATTTAACTCTTGGTACAAGTACATATTCAGATCCATTATTAACTAGCAAAAATAGTATATGAGATTTACATTTTCATTTTTATCGAAAACATTAGTCTATGCTAGCTTTATGAAATTTTTTGACGCATGTTATCCTATATGTTTGAAGATTTTAAACCCTTGCCTCATTAGTAAAATCCGCTTAGAGTTATTCTTTCTTAATATATTTCAGTTTAGCTTGAGGTAGATCACCCAATATTTTCCTAATTTCTTGCAAAGTATTTTCCGCTGACTACGAAAAGTTTGTGTTAACCTTATTTAAGGTGTCCGCCAAAGCTTTACAGTCGGTTACTATGAATACGCTTGATATGTTTTCCTTTAACCACGTAACCGCTTTTAATATGGATTTGCCGCATGGAAAGGCGATGTCACCCACTCCGAACTCGCATGATATGTGCATGAAAGTTTCTTCGTCGGTGAGTATAGAATGAAAAGCATATCCCATCGATAAATCTTCTTTCTTAAAGAAGCTTCAATGAAGATTATCCGATCTCGAATTTAGGTTGGACCGGGAGGCTTGATTGGTTGAGATTTACCATGTATTTAAATTGCTTTGAATGGTATTTGACGTGGAAGATTGTAGGAAATTATTGAATTTCCCTATTAGGTTGATCAAGATTCAGGTTTATTTTCTGAAAAACAACCGAGCATCTATATTTCCGGAAGGAACAAAAGAGTGGTAGATATTTTTACTTGAAATTGGCTCAAGTTAGCCTCCGTAATCCACTATTTAACCCAGAAATAAATGTGTTGGGAATGTAAGCGGAGAGAATATTATTTAGGGATAGAGCAAAACCGCTTGCTCTGTGAGCGAGCACTCACCGAGAAAAAGATAAAATTTGTTTTCTGCTTTGATTATTACATAATTGGCAAATCGGGTCAATGTCCTTATTATGTGCACCTAGTCTAGCATAAGTTGGGAGAACTTTTTGCGACAGTTTCCAGATGAAAAGTCTTATTCTTGGAATTGCTTGAAATTTCCAAATCTTATTCCATGGGAAATATAGTGCATTATTAATGTCTTGATCCCGATTGGCTAGAAAGTTATAAACATTTCCGTGAATTTCCCCAGAAATGGTGGCGCCATCTCGATGATGTCTTGCTCTTGTTTCCTTGGATTGAGCTTGTATTTTAACCTATCATCTTGGAAAAAGAATTGATTTAACTTTTTCTGATCCACTTATTTTGATCCGTTATTAGCTCTTGAACTCTTGTTGGCGCATGCTCTTGCGTATTTGGGACTTTTTGGATTATATCTGAGTTAGGAACTCATCTGTCTTCCCAAATTTTGCAAACGCACGGAATAAGACGATTATGAGTCTATGACTACTGAATGCTTTGTCCATGTATATCTAGAGCGAGACCATTATGAGTCATTATGAGTCTATGACTACTGAATGCTTTCCGTCCATGTATATGTCAGGTGATAAGCAATGGAAGGTTCAAAAGCGCAGAACACAGGGTGGTGGCGAATCTCATCGGACCAAGAATTTCAGTGGCATCATTTTTCAGCGGTTCCAACTTCCAAGACAGCCAGAAAGCTTTGTGGTCCACTTAAGGAGCTGGTTCAATAATTATCTTAGGCACTTTTAAGAATATCGCGATTAAAGAATAATGGCTTTATTGGCGGCTAAACGTGTGAGGCACTTTAACTCTTGAAGTTGTGAATTATTATAGTGGAGGCGCTAAACTGTTGTCGGTTTTCATTTGTGCACAGTAAGAGGCCACTTTAAATTGTGACTATACCTCCCATAAGTTTTTAATTGCTGTGGAGGTCTTGAAATCAGATTTGGGTCTGAATAGTGGTGATTCATGTTCTTGAAATCAAAGTTTCCGTTGTCCCATAAATAATTTATTTAGTTCTTACTTCTCCTCGGTTCCAAATTAATTAAGCTAGTCATTTTTAAATTTTGTCCCAATAATAATTGATTTTATATCATTTGATAGTCATGTTTATATTCGTTATATAAGTGTTTTTCAATGATATAAAATTTACGAACATATGTGGTATAGTTTGAGAGATAAATCATTTATGAATTGTACTACTAGCTCAACTATTTTGGGATAGAGGTAAGTATTTGCCAACAATATTCCGATTATTTCCACCATTTCAATCAGCATCAGGTACTTCCCACCACCAGGACTCATTATACGTCACATCCTCTCGAGTACTCACCTCCAATTTCGGTTCATTTTTTATTTTATTTTTTGATGCATAGGTATATTAGATAAAATTAAGAAGGGATTACATGTGGGAATGTTGTTCCCCCGGGGTGCCATTATTACATATTGTTTCAAGAAACTAGGGATAGTATGTTCACAAATATTAGCTGAAATACCCCTTTTGACTGTTATCTGCCGCATGGTTGGCGAGGGCGTCTCTTTGCTTGGTTGGCTTCCTTGTATGTATGTTGAATTTTGCATCAGAGGGATTGTTTCCAACCTTCTTGTAATTTCAAAAAAATCATTTCTTTCAAATACCATGGGGATCTGATCGCTCCTTGATGAAGTGAACTAGTGTTTGAGAATGCGATTCAATGTAAATTTTAGTCCATTGGTTAGCAATTTAAATTTTAAGCATGCTTGGCAAGTGGCGGGATATGAGCGGGAGTAAGACCACGTGCGAACAAGGAGAAATGAGTTGAAGTCTTGAAGAAATTGAATCGGGTTAGAGGGGGAGGAGTTTTTTTTTGGTTTTGTTTCAGGCATGAATTTTGAAGCGAGAAAGCAATGAAGGCTTGAAGGGGGATATGTATTATCGGTGATGGGGTTCTCTTCCTTAATCCTTACTCTTCCCTCATTTGTTTACTGCTCCAAAAGCTATATAGACCAAAGGAAAGAATTTTGGCTTTTAAAATTCTATTTCTAAGCATAACTCACTCTCGGCATTTGATTCTTTTTTTTTTTAAAGGGTTAGAATGCGAAGAACTTGAAGTGGTTTTCGACAAGTTTTAGTAGCGAGTTAATCCAGTGAAGAACTAGTGTCACTGTGACAGAAGTGGTGGTCGAATGGCAACAATTACTGATCATATTGTTGTGGGCTAGTTTCATAAATGAGAAATTATTCAATCCGCTAGGCATGGGAATCATACAGGTAGATGTTCGAATTTTTACTATGATCTAAAGCTTCAACTTTGAGTTTGTTCCTTGCCTTGTGATTCAATTGGAATTGATGTTGATTGTTGGAAATATAACGTGGGTTGTGTACAGGGTGTTTGATGAATTGTCTCATCTAAAGCGTTCATGCTTTGAAGAAACTAATACCTAGATGTTGTGTTTAAATGAATGGAGTCATTGATTTCATGATTAAAATTCATCTTCACAAAATTCTAAATTTTTGGTTGAGCTTGTGGTGGACATAAAAATAGGATACATTAATGAAATTTCCTATGCTAGCTATCTAATATAGGTCTAGTTACGGATGTTTAACACCTTTTACCTTTTGTTAATTATGGTGCAACATAATAATTTGAGTAGTGGAGATTGTCTTTTAATAGTCGAAAGCATATATGTGTCTTGGTTTGATCTCTTTAAATGTTTTGGACTAGCACCCTTGATTTATCGCCTAATCTTTTAGTTCCTTGTGTAAATCGATACATTTTCGATAGCTTAGATACGGACGAGTACTGATAGTCTTGTACGAGAATGAACGCTATTAATTGTTTTACTCTTTTCTTCATTCCAGCTCTCGGAATGTCATCGTGGTATTTTTATTCTTATTAGTTTGGGGATTTAGCTCTTTGTATAACTAGCGTGTGGGAAGTGCTTATGTATCTTTGAATTTAGAATTAAGTTGTTTTCCTTAGGAGAAAAATGATTTCTGTTTGCAATTCTTGTAAGTTAGATAAACACGGTTTGGGTAAACTAGTATTGTATATATAGTGTTTTATTTTTAAGAAATGTCTGATTGTTGGTTGAAGTTATGCATATGCAAACTAGCTATTGGTGACTCGATCGCTGCGGAGTTGGCAAGGGATGGCAGGTCGACAATGCGTTGGTATGTGATTTTGGTTAATTTTGTTGATGGTTAAATTTGTGTTGGATTTGACATGGAAAAATGAATCTAGCATTAGCCCTTAAACGTAATCTTCTTGCTTGTATCTAACAATTTGCTTTAGTGCACACAAGTGTAAATATAAAGAGTGAGAAGGTAAGGACAGCCAAATAATGGATTTAGTGAAGTGGTGTATGCTTAGTTATTATAAGAATTTAGTGTAGGGTTTTTTTTTCAAATTCTACATGTGAGAAGTAGTGCAGGTGGCATACCTTGGTTCTTAGATTCACACCTTGTGTTTGTACGGTGCAATTGCATGTAATAGGACCCCCGTGGATGTAACTTTCAGGTTTGGTTTAATTCCCCTTTTGCCTATCTTGAACTGTTAGATAAAGTTTTTTGAATTTTAAACTAATGAACAAGTGATACCCATCTTACTGGTTGCTCTAGTCACCAACTTGAGTTTATGCACTTGAGATGGGAATGGTGACACATGTACTTACCTAGATGGTTTAAATGGTGTTATTACTGATAGCAGTATGGTTTGAATGTAAGTAAGTCTTAAGAATCGGTATAAGCGATACTACAATATGAAAGTAAATATAGTCCTTGTATGTAGAGAAAAATGAGGGAAAATAGAAATATCGAGCTATTTACACATCATGTACTAATTTGAATGGGCATACGTCGTAAATTGTTAGTCTCGTAAGTTATAGAGCACCCTAAAATGTGTGGTAGTGGATCGGTATAGTAAAATCTAAAGAGAGAATTCCTCTTGTGAGAAAGCTTGAGGTGGCAGACATGGTTAAGGTGCCAAATATTGGTTAAATCTGAAATGAAATTTCATGTGCAAGCATAATCATGGATGGCTTTGGATTTCGCTTTACTCTTGGTTTTCTTCAAATGTTCACGACATGGAATCTGCTTGAAGCATTTTTATTCGATTCCTTGGAAGCTTTAATTTAATGATTATTGATTTAAAGTGGGGCCGATCTTAGAGCCATGACTAGAGCCTAGGTTTCGGCTAACAACGATGTTGTGATCCCTAAAGGTTGTTCCATTGCAACCATGACTGAGGTTGTTGAGTCCCTCCAAATAAAAGCACCACCAGCTGGTCCCGGGTGTCCACAGGCTGCTCCATCTGTGTTAATATTTATCCAATGTTGTTCTGGTGGTTTCCATCCAATATGAATTATATTGGTTGTCCGCGTCTGTGAAGTTTTGATTGTCGTCGGATTCATGGCCAGTAAAGGTGACGATAGAACTGAATTCTCCCATGTGAACTCTTGATGCATGTGGTTTGCCACTTTGGTTGTATCATAAGGATTTTTGTGTTTTTTTCCATAAATCAAATCATTTATTGCTAGCCACAGTGCCCATAGAGTGAAGCAAAAATAAGTTGTAGCAATTGTGGGTTGTTTTATCAGGAGTAGTTGGTTTATGGTGGTTGATGGCGTTATGGGTTTGGGTCTTAGGTGCAGGAAAGCTGGTTCTGCTTCATGGTGTCTAAATAGTAGATCTCAAACTTCTTGCGCATATCGACATGTGAGAAGAATGTGTTCAGCTGTTTCTGGAGATAGCTTACATCTAGGACATATATTTGAGGGGGTGGGGTAAATTTTATGTAATAAGGTGAAGGTAGGTAGGCCTTCGTTTATAGTTTTCCACAAGAAAAGTTGTATTTTGGGGGGGGGTCATTTTAATGTCCAGATGTGGGTAGAGGGTGGTAGCTGATATGTGGCTGTGGTACTGGTGGGGTGATGAGCTAGCATGCGGTATCCTGACCTGACTGAATATTTACCAGTTTTTGTGTATGGCCATATAATTTGGTCGGGCGGTCCATCTTGTGGAAGGTGAATGTCAAGAATCCTAAGCATAGCCGATTACGGAAGTTGTATCAATTGGTCATGAATCCAAGAATTTGAAATTTGATCAGTAAGATCGGAAACATCTGACACTGGTTGTGGAATAAGGATAGGTGATTTGGAATCCAATTCGAAGTATTCGGGATAGAAATTCCATTGCCAATTTGGTGAAAAATGTGAGGTATGATAGAGGATAAAAGGGAGGTGAGTTGTTTCCAAAGAGGACTAGCCGAGGGTGGGGGAGGTTAGTTGGATTGGAAAAAAGGTTCACTGTTAAAATATTTTTCTATGCACATGGAAGTATAAATCGAGTATGGTTGATCATGAATTTTCCATACTCTTTTCATTAATAATGCTTTGTTGGGATCTAAGCTTTTTCTAATTCACGGTCCTCCTTCGAGAATATGACGTGTCAGTTTATCCCATCCTATAAGATGCAGTTTTTTGATCGATGCATCATGGCCCCAGAAAAAATTCCTAGTGATATTATCAACTTCCTTATGAACGTGTGCCGGTAGAAGATTTGTCTGCATAATATGGTTTGTGGTAGGGAGGAGTGAGGTTTTAATGAGTACTAACCTTACTTTTTGATTTAGGCATTTCGTTTTCCATCCTTTCGCTTTGCGAGCCATTCTTTGTAGAAGTGGACGAAAAATATGTGCTGATGATCTCCCGCTTTTGAATTGGACTCCTAAGTACACAGGTGGTGTTGACGTAGCTGACATGTCGAAAACACTTTGGATTTCTTCAATGTAATCTGGATCCGGTCGTGGATGATGAATTATAGTAGATTTGCTGGGGTTGATGTGTTGTCCGGCCGAGTTGGCGTAGGCATCAAGCAATTGTTTTAGTTGAACGCAGTTTTACGTTGATGCTTTAAACGTGATTAATAGGTCATCCGCGTACATTACGTGAAGAATCGGTGGTCCCTTCTTGGATATGCTCATACCTTGAATACTGTTCCGGTTCTCCAGTTGCGCTAGATTTGTTGAAAGAATTTATGCACATATAATAAAGATATATGATGATAGAGGATCTCCTTGTCTTATTCCTCGAGATGGGGAAATATAGCCGTGTGAGGTGCCATTGACGTTGATGGATTACGTTACTATGGAGATGCAGATCATGATATATTCTATGAACTTTCCTGGGAAACCAAGTCGCGTAAAAGCTCTTTTCACAAAACCCCAATCCAAACTGTCATAGGCTTTCTGAATGTCTAATTTGAGTCTTATTTTGGGGTCTTTGGTTATGGGAGAGGTTCAGATGTAATGAAAAAGTTCACCAGCTATCGCTATGTTGTCGTGTATCGATCTCTGAGGTACAAAAACACTTTGGTAGGGGCTTATTATGAAAGGAAGTAAAGGTCTCAAATGATTTACCATGAATTTGGCTATAATCTTATAAGTAACATTGCATAAACCAATAGTTCGGAACTGAGATGCAGAGTTGGGTGATCTCCCTTTGGAATTAGTGTGATGTTGGTGTGATTCATCAGAGAGTGCAAATTCAGATTCTCATAGAATTCTCTGACTATTGCAATGAGTTGTTGTTTGGTGGTGTTCCAGAAAACTTTGAAAAACTTACTCGTATATCCATCTGGTCCGGAGCCTTTTCCGAGCCAATCGACCAAAGCGCCTCTTTAATTTCTTCATCTGTTACCTCCCTGGTCAAGGAATTGCACTGATTTGTCGTTAATCGTGGGTTGATCGAAGAGAACATGTGTTCATCTAACGTGGTACTGGACGCCGTATATTGGTTTGTAAAATGTTAAAGCAGCAACGATTTGTCTCTGGTAAAAAACCCAGTTGTTGTTTTGATCCCGCAATTGTTGAATGGTGTTGCAGCTTCGATGTATAGTTGTTGCGGTGTGGAAAAAAGACGTGTTTCTATCCACATATTGTAGCTATTGAATTCTTGATCTTTGTTTCCAGTATGTGGCATGGCTTTGTAATAGAGATAAATGGGTTGCACGTAATTCTTTTTCCTGTTGGATCCAATGATTCAGAGTCGTACCAGTTTGAGTTGAAATTTGATATTGTGCATATTGTATCTATGTTGTGGATGTTTTGATCATGGTAGGGAGGTGACCAAATGTTGTTTTGTTCCATTGGGTAAGTATGTTGGCCGTCGTGATGAGTTTGATTTGGAGATTTGTTGTTACCTCATTATCAGACTCTCTTGCCCAGGCTCCATTGACAATGTGATGTATGTTGGGGTGAGATAACCAGAGGTGTTCGAATTTGTAATTCCTCTCATTTTTCCAGTTTAAGTGCTTTGTCCTGGGGAGGATAGGTGCATGATCCGATGCTCTGCGTGGAAGATGAATGACCGCTACATGAGGATTTGTTGTTCTCCATATTTGATTTTCCATGGCTCTGTCTAGACGTTCCATGATAATATTCTCATCTTGTTGGTGTTTGGTCAATGTAAATGGTTCGTCTTGGAAACCAAGATCTATCAATCCCATTGTGTCGATCATATAAAGAAATGGTTGAGTCTGAGCATATGTCAGGGGTCTTCCTCCCATTTTTTCGGATTGCATGGTTATGTCATTGAAGTCTCCAATTATTACCCATGGTGATGTTGGCGATTCAAAAATATCACTGAAGTTGTTCCAAAAATCCCATCTGGCATCTGGGTGAGGTGGACCGTATATTCCAGTGCAAAGCCAAGGTTGCGCTGGCGGTGGTGATGTAACAAGCACATGGATGTAGCTCTTGGATTGAAGTAAAATACAGACCTATAAAAAATTCTTCCACAATAAGCATAAGCCACCTCTATGTCCAATTTTCGGAACTGTAAAACTGTTGTTGAATCGTAGTGTCCGTTTAACAGAGTTCATGTGTTGTTCGTGTAATACCCTGTATTTTTAGTTACGGTTTCGGGTCGGGTTATACCCAAATTAGCTAACCATGTGGTCTAGAATATTGTTTCTTTTCCTTAGCCTAGGTGGGTGCATTGAAATAGAAAAGCTACAAGTTAGGGTGGAAATAGATTAATTAATAATAAATAAAATTAAGGAAAAATGAAAAGATAAAGAAAATAATAAAATGTTAATTATTTATTATTAGTATTATTATGAGGATAATATAAGTTATATTAGATTTTTGGAGAGAGAATTGAGAGATTAGAAAAACAAAAGGCTAGAGATTTGTAGAGGAGAAAGCTATGGAGATGAAGATGATTTGGAGCTAGGAAAATCAGTGGAGAATCAATGGAATTGAGGTAGAATGTGAAACCCTTTCTCTTTAGGTGTTTTTCTTTGGTGTTTACTTTATATGATTTTGTATTGTAATGATTCAGTGATTTATTCGAATAAATATATGCCCAGTTTTTGAGATTCCGTTGTAAATTCAATATATCTTGTTTGAACCGCTGGTTTAGTGTGAATTTTAGATATGTTATGTATGAATGTGTCAAGAATGTTCCTATAAAATTTGAGGATGATCGGATAAAGTTATCACCATGAAACATATAATGTAATGTGGTTGCAGTTAGTGTGTTTGATTAAATGCTTGAATGAAATTCATGTTGTTAAGCCATGGTTGCTTGTGTTGTTTGTGAAAATGATTTATAAAAGGAAATGAGTTCATGTTTTAACATTATATGAAACATGTTTCATGTTAATGGCGGGTAATGATCCCCGAGAGTTAAATGGGTAATGATCCCCATGGGAACTTGTGTTTCCCGACCATCGATGGCGGTCATCCCGTGTAGATAAACGATAGGTGGTGTACGAACCAAGGTTTTTAAATCGCATTAATGAAACGGGTAATGATCCCCAAGAGCAAATGGGTATGATCCCCATAGGAACTTTTGTTCGACCATCGATGGAGGCGTAAGATGCGGATAAACGATAGGTGGGTGTACGAACAAGGTTTTCACTCGTGAACTCATGGTTTGAGGTGATATATAAATATGTGAATAATGTGTTCAAAATATAAATTAAATGAGTTATTGGAAACATAATCGGTGTTATGAACTCATTTGTGAAATTCAAATGGATGAATTGTTGAAAACAATATTGTTGTTGTGAATTGATGAGTTGAATCCTAAATGGATGATTTGATAAATGGTTTTGTTAATAATAATATAAATGTTGTGAACTCATGGCGTGTTGGTGACAATATTAATTTGTGAATCGTGTGTTGGAATCTCTTATGTGAATGATTAGTGGAAACATTATTGGTTTTATGAACTTATATGTTGAAAGCTTATTAGATAAATTATTGATAGTAATATTGACGTTGTGAACTCATGATTGGACAAATGAATTAAATGATTTAGTGAAAATAATATTTGTGAGGTAATGTTGTTGGTTGAATATATTCGTTGAAGTTACATTGTATTTCTTATCGTATGTTATTCCTTGATAAAATGATTATGTTTGCGCATCTTTAGAGAATAGGGGTGCATTCTATTGAGCTGTCATCTCACCCCAATTGACATCCTTTGATTTATCCAGTGGTGCAATGAAAGCTAGGAATGAGTAGCTTAGTGATTGAATTGCATAATTGTATTGCTTGAAATGTAATTTGAAATAATATGTTTGGTTGAAATCGTTATTAAGATAATAAGCGGATTTATATGCTTGATTTATGTTATATAAAGTTTCAACTATGTTTTGTGCAAAAGTAAATTAGCAAAAATATGTATGCAAACTCTTTCCACCAGTAACGCTCGAGTTCGGATCTCCATATGGGTTTGACCACAGTCCGGAACTCGGGGTGTTACAAGTTGGTATCGAGCTCTAGGCTTTAGATCTTGAATGGGACCGTAAATAAATTGTTTCGGATGTTGCAATGCATGCTTGTATCGATTTGAGTGTGATATTGCTTGCTTGATGTTAGTAGTCGTATTATGACTTTGTGTGAAATTCATGTGAATTGTTAATTGTGAGGATTGAATTGTCGTGTTGTGTGTACTATACTATTTATACTATGTGAATTTTTAGGTTGTATTATTTTCTAAATTTCGGGACGAAATTTCTTTTAAGGGTGGTAGAATGTAATACCCTGTATTTTTTAGTTACGGTTTCGGGTCGGGTTATACCCAAATTAGCTAACCATGTGGTCTAGAATATTGTTTCTTTTCCTTAGCCTAGGTGGGTGCATTGAAATAGAAAAGCTACAAGTTAGGGTGGAAATAGATTAATTAATAATAAATAAAATTAAGGAAAAATGAAAAGATAAAGAAAATAATAAAATGTTAATTATTTATTATTAGTATTATTATGAGGATAATATAAGTTATATTAGATTTTTGGAGAGAGAATTGAGAGATTAGAAAAACAAAAGGCTAGAGATTTGTAGAGGAGAAAGCTATGGAGATGAAGATGATTTGGAGCTAGGAAAATCAGTGGAGAATCAATGGAATTGAGGTAGAATGTGAAACCCTTTCTCTTTAGGTGTTTTTCTTTGGTGTTTACTTTATATGATTTTGTATTGTAATGATTCAGTGATTTATTCGAATAAATATATGCCTCTTTTTGATGATCAGGCTTCTGAAATTGTTAGATAACATGATTAGGTACCCATGGTTAAATTTTGAGAATTTTCCAATGTAAATTCACCGTTGAATGTTTGTTTGAAATTGGGTGATAATTTCTGAATTTCTGGACAGTTTCGCCTTGCTGTGATTTTGATGTTCTTAGGAAGTCTTAATGGTATTAAAAGGATTTGAGGTCTTAATAAAAGTTGTAGATAAACATCTTATCTTTCATTGTGCTTTGGATTGGGTCAATTTCAGATTGTTATGAATTTATCATGAATTGTTTGGTAACAACATGTAATCTGCCAAGTTTTTATGTTGTCATTATAAATTCAACATCTTTTGTTTGAACCGTTGGTTTGGTGTGAGTTTTGGGTATGTTGTATAATAATTTGTCAAGAATGTTCCTATAAAATTTGAGGATGATCGGATAAAGTTATCACCATGAAACATATAATGTAATGTGGTTGCAGTTAGTGTGTTTGATTAAATGCTTGAATGAAATTCATGTTGTTAAGCCATGGTTGCTTGTGTTGTTTGTGAAAATGATTTATAAAAGGAAATGAGTTCATGTTTTAACATTATATGAAACATGTTTCATGTTAATGGCGGGTAATGATCCTAGGAGAGTTAAATGGGTAATGATCCCCATGGGAACTTGTGTTTCCCGACCATCGATGGCGGCTGTCCGTGCCGATAAACGATAGGTGGTGTACGAACCAAGGTTTTCGTACTGTTAATGAAACGGGTAATGATCCCCAAGAGCAAATGGGTATGATCCCCATAGGAACTTTTGTTCCTGACCATCGATGGAGGCTGTCCGTGCCGATAAACGATAGGTGGGTGTACGAACCAAGGTTTTCGTACCGTGAACTCATGGTTTGAGGTGATATATAAATATGTGAATAATGTGTTCAAAATATAAATTAAATGAGTTATTGGAAACATAATCGGTGTTATGAACTCATTTGTGAAATTCAAATGGATGAATTGTTGAAAACAATATTGTTGTTGTGAATTGATGAGTTGAATCCTAAATGGATGATTTGATAAATGGTTTTGTTAATAATAATATAAATGTTGTGAACTCATGGCGTGTTGGTGACAATATTAATTTGTGAATCGTGTGTTGGAATCTCTTATGTGAATGATTAGTGGAAACATTATTGGTTTTATGAACTTATATGTTGAAAGCTTATTAGATAAATTATTGACAGTAATATTGACGTTGTGAACTCATGATTGGACAAATGAATTAAATGATTTAGTGAAAATAATATTTGTGAGGTAATGTTGTTGGTTGAATATATTCGTTGAAGTTACATTGTATTTCTTATCGTATGTTATTCCTTGATAAAATGATTATGTTTGCGCATCTTTAGAGAATAGGGGTGCATTCTATTGAGCTGTCATCTCACCCCAATTGACATCCTTGCAGATTTATCAGAGTGGTGCAGCGAAAGCTAGGAATGAGTAGCTTAGTGATTGAATTGCATAATTGTATTGCTTGAAATGTAATTTGAAATAATATGTTTGGTTGAAATCGTTATTAAGATAATAAGCGGATTTATATGCTTCAGTTTATGTTATATAAAGTTTCAACTATGTTTTGTGCAAAAGTAAATTAGCAAAAATATGTATGCAAAACTCTTTCCACCCGTGGCAGCTTGAGTTCGGATCTCCATATGGGTTTGACCTATGGTCCGGAACTCGGGGTGTTACAGTTCGGACACTAATGTTTCGGAGAGAAATACAATATCTGGTCTATGTGACGCCATTAAGCCTCGCAGATACTGGATTGTAGTGTCCTGGTTGATACCTCTACAATTCCAAGCTAGAATGGATATATTGCTAGCCATGTTAATCTCGTGGAGATTGAGAATATTATATTGAATCAACAAATGCAGTCGCCTGTAATGCTGGTGATCAGAGGGTTGTTGTGGACGTGCACGCTGGTTGTCACAGCTGTCTTCAAAATTGGTGTTGAAAATTCTAGCTACCAAGACTGATTCAATATCAGAAGCTGAGGAAGTGGGTAGGAAAGGCTATGGTTGTAGTCCTTAGATTATCAACGGAGAAATCCTTAATTCCACCAAAGCGAAAATGGTTCAAAGAAGAGACACCAGGAAAAGCCCACTAACAAGAAAGCAACTCTTGTGACTGACCGGTTGTCAGCCGACACAAATATAATTACACTTTCTTACTACTCAAAATATATAATGAAGCAAGGGCAAGAAAGGATCGATCCCACAGAGAGGTCTAGGTTGTCAAATTGTTTCGGTTCCCTATAAATAACAGGTAGTTTTGTGATTGTTTTATACTAAAATAAAATAAAAACAAATAAAGAAATAAGCAAACAAATCAAATCAAGGATAAGAAGATATTGGTCATGGATTTCGTTTTCATTCACAAACATGTTTTCAACACAATAACTAGAATTGATATTTTAATCTCAACTTTTATCAAAGACCCTAGAATACCTTGATCGCAAGAATATCCCGCTAATCTCCTCATGTCATCAACAAACACATTAAAAGATGCGAATATGATTTCTACCTAAAGGAACAACCTAACGTGTAAAAGCACTAATCAAGTTTAATTCCCTAGATGCATTAGGTTCTATGAAATCAGGCCAATCAAAGCAATCGAACGTGTAAAAGCACTAATCCGATTTAACAAAGGTTATGGTTCACATATGACTATTAGGATGTATCACAACAAGCAATAATCACAATTATGCTACTTGTAATCTGGAATCTATCACTTTTGCGTATAATAAATCCTAATCTAGCAAGAGAGATGAAAACAAACTCAATCGATTCGCGACTCGACTAAACAAGCATTTAACTCATGTAACAATATTAATGGTGAATCATAAACGATAATATGAGAGAAAACTAATTTATTGCACTAAAACCCATGTTTGGAAATCCAACTTATTCCATAACCAATAATAAAACTCTAGCTCATATTCATAGAGTTCATAACAAGAAGAAAGAGAAAAGACTTCATGGTTCTAAACCCTAAACAAAGTAGAGGCAAAAAGAAAGATAAAAGATATATAAAAGATAATGATAGTCTTCTCTTTTTATATGTTTCTCTATTTCCATAAAGGATACTCCTTCCAATATTAGGTCTTCTCAAAATCCATCTCCAAGTGGTCCACCAAGCCCATATGTGAGAAAAACCCATGTAGAAAATTCTCGCCCAAAAACGGTCTCGGAAAACTGGGATTGTGGCCGGAACTTGGCCGGAATAGTCGCCGGAAAAATATCTCAGGTGACCGGCAAAGTCACCCGGTCACCGGTCAACGGATCGGATCGGTCAACTAGTCAGCTCGGCGGGTTAACTCGGTCAAGCACCGAGTCAGGGAGAGTCAGGGTGAGTCATCAGGTGAGTCAGAGAGTCAGATCAGGTTCAGCCAGACAAGCTAAATAGCTAGTCAGACTCAGCTGAGCTGAGTGACTTTGGCCTGAGCCTTTGCACAGGTCTGATCTGTGCTGCACCAAGATGGTGCATCAGTGCTTTCCTTCCAGCCATCTTGTCCTGCACCTTTCTCTGCAATATCTCCAACTCTAGCTGCTATTCCATCACATTGTTGTTCCATTAACAGCTTAAACCACAACCTGCCAATTCACTCTAGCCTTCTGCAAACGCACAACTGCAGGCTCAGCCTCAATCCATCTCACTGCAGCATCAAAAACATCCATCGCCAGTCCTAACCACAAGACTGCTTTCATCTCCTCAAGCCACCAGCAAATCGAATCATCTACTCGCAATGCAGCTACAAACAACCCAGAGCAGCTACAGCTCCTGCGTCTCAATCAGCACCTGTAATTCCCATTGTACTTTGCAGCATCAGCTCCACTGCATTCCAGTTCTGCTATGCTGCTACTCCCTGTAATATGACCATCCGAGCCTCACCTCCAAACACTGCCAACAACACCAATTTCACTGCTTTGTACCATATGAGCTGCACAACCATCTCAGTTACGATCTCCAACTCTCCCCTGCAACAGCAACTTCACTTCATGCCTGCATAAGCAATACTTTGTCTTCCCTGGCTCAACCTACAATAATTCACAACGGCAACAGCTGCAACACCTTCATACTACCTGCAACATCAGCTGCTTCTTCATCTCCTCTCTCAGAACAGCACCACTGAATTGCACCATCACTATGACCTGTACAGCTGCACCGATTCATATCCAGCCATCGCCTGCACTTGCACAATTGCACATCTCCAATACCCTCCAGCTAAGCTTCTCATTCTCCATTTATAGCAGCAGTTACAGCTCCTACCAACTCCTCTGTAGCTCCAACTCTGCAGCAATGCCAGACCAGTTCCACCTGCTATTCCCTGTAACTCAGCTCAACCATCTTGCAACTTCTCATTCCAATACCCTTTTGCCTCGAGCCATTCCCTGTGTATCACAAGTTAGCCACACAACATCCATAACCAACCCATGAGCCATTCCTCCCTGAACTCAGCTACTGCTCCAGATCATCTTGACACCAGTTGTGACTCTTCTCGCAACACAGCCAATGCACCATCACTTGCACTTGCATCTCCAGCTCAACATGGCAGAAGCATCAGCATTATCTCCCAAATGCAGTATTGCATCCAACTGCAGCTGCAATATAGCACCACAGTTTCATGCCTTCACACAATTCCATCCCTGCTTAGACTCTCAATCACTTCTTCTTGCTCTTCACAGCATCACCATCGGTTCCATCTGCTTTGCATCTTTCCCTGCAACTGTACTCAACAACAGCAACCCAAATCACATCCATTTTCTGTTTGCACCTACAAACTTTCAATTCCTCAGCTCAGCTGCACTATCACAGCTTTACCCTCTCATCCGACAACACCACCAGAAAATCCAGTCAAAACCCATCTTCTATTTCATCCTTTCTTCTTCAGATCTCAAATTCTTCCACCCTATTAACCAATCGATATCAGCAACCCTAACTTCTTCAAATCGAGTGTCAATTCTTCACTTCCTACCGCAAATCTGCTTCAAACCTATGTCCTTGAATCCTCTCAAATCGGCTTCAATTCGAATCCAGAACAAACCCTCATTAAACCTGAATTTCCCTATTAAGCAGCAGCAGAAATCGATGGCATCAGCAAGCTTCGAGTTCTTCTCTCTTTTCTCGACTTCAACCCCATCTCATTCTCGGCATCAACTTCAACTCTCGAACTCAAATTCCTCACAACCAATTAATCCTCCCTGTAACTCAACGAAAGTCAACCACACGAACCCATATCGATCTTGGTTTTCCCGGCGAGAAGAACTCTTGTTAGCAGTGGCAATCATCGTTCTCTCTCTCAATTTCTGGTTCAGGGAAATGAAATGAATGAGAGAAACAAAACTCTCGATTGAATTCCTTCCATGGCTGTTGTGCCTCGTTCTTCTCTATGTTTTAGAGACAAATAATTGAAAATTGATTTTCTCTAATTTTTAAGTCTTGTGTAGGAAAATGCGGGTTGATAAGGCCACCTTGGTGAAAGCAGATATGGGGTACCCATCGGCAGCCCCCTTAACCTTAGCTCTCCTGTCCGTAGTGCTCCTCCAACAGAGTTGCCTCTTAACCTTGACTGGGCTCCAGTTAGTGTTCGCCTCTGAAATGACAATTTTGCTCTTTGGCTCAATTTGGGTGATTTCCGCTTCTTTTCCTCCGTGCGACTCCAGAGTACCTAATAACTCAAAAACACACGTAAAGTACATAATTCACAAGAAAAATAGCAAAGAAAGCATAAATACTAGATATGAAATTAGGTGTTTTAGACACCTATCAGATTCCCCCACACTTAGACTTTGCTAGTCCTCGAGCAAATCAAATTAAACTAAAATACATACAACTCCGTGTCGTCGAGGCTACGGTCACTTTTAGCATAAATAACAAGCCTTTGAACCCCTAGGTGTCCCTAGTGGACGAGTTATAGTCTCGTGAGGGTTTACTAGAGATATACCCACAAAACCTATATTTCCAACTTACTAGTTCTCCGAAATGATAGTATCCAAGCGCTAAGAAGACATAGAGATTCTGCACACTAGTCATAAGAAGTTAGACACATAAATGAACACAATCTTATTCTTAAAAGTTGAGAGAGAAATAACCATCCCTGCTCGACATAAATTCGGGTTCGGAGTGATCAAAAGTCTCGACTCTGCCTCACAAGAAAGGGTTTTATGAAATTGCACTCAATAATAAATGACTTTTTATGGGTCACACATGTGTCCAGTAGGAATGAAGAGAGAATCTGCGACACGTTGAATGGTAGGAAGGCAAAACCCTCCGAAATATTTTGAAAACCCACATCTTTTATAATTTTGAAAACCCATTTTTCTGACGATCTCTTCGAAAGGAAATCAACCATTTAACGAAGGTGGGAATATGCTTACTCACCTCGTTATCCGTTCGGCATGCAGCTAGCACCACTCTCACAGCATCCATAGAAACGTCTTCGGTCTTCTATCGGTGTCTTCATCTTCGTCTTCGGTCTTCAACTCTTGATGATAACTCTTGAACTTCGTAGAATCTTGACAATATGATTCTTTACTCAAATTCCTCGTCGCTTGAAACTTCATTATAGATATTCCTTCTTTCCATTGGCTTTATTGAAAGAATACAAAACTAAAAACAAACTATACAAACCCAATTTTTTTTTTTTTTTTTTTAATTTTTTTTTTTTTTTTTTTTTTTTTTTTTTATTTTTTTTTTTTTTTTTTTTAAGACAAGAGAAAAATAAAATACAAAAAACAATAAAAATGTAAGTACAAAGGCCATGGTATAAGTATTGTACCGCTTGATTCTTCACAACTTGTATGTCTCAATATCATAAACTTCTCGAACTCTCATCTTGATAATTTTCACTCTTTTTTGTATTGTTGCTTGTAAACCTCAAACGTCTTCAACTTTCCTTGTAGATTTGTGATGCTCCTCTTGTTGATGATGATGGTGTTTCTATGGGCCTGTTGGTGTAGAGAGAGATAAGGTGGATGGTGCTAACTGCGAACAAGATTACAAGTGGTATGTAAGTTAGCAATTCGATGTCACCAACATGATTGATAAAAATAGCACTCAAGAGATCAAAATAGTGCTTCTATGGTGGGAGGTTGGGCAGCTCACCATTCTGCCCGGAATTAACGTACGGTGACACACACTCTAAAAGCACAAATTTAGACAGGTACAAAGAATTGAAGGTCGGTGCCTCACATTATGTAACATGGTAGTCTCCACTATAGGGGACCACTACTCTAATACCGAATTCAGTCTGCACCTTATTTGCCACTTTGGCATGGTTAAATCCAACTTTAACTCTCATACAAGTAAGAAACCCGATCATGTTCTCTGTCATCTCTAAGTTCAGTCACTATTATGAGATTCTCGATGTAATCTTAGCGACATGTATACTATGTGACTCTAAACTAACCACAAGTTGGAGTTTTTTATTCAAATATATACAAAAAAATTGAAAATTTTGACTCAAAAAGGCTAAAAACTCTATATGCAAAAGACTCCCCCACACTTAAACTTCACATTGTCCTCAATGTGTAAAACCGAAAATTATGAATTCTGACGTAACAGCAGATAAAACGCAAAAACTGTACAAATTGGTAAGGAATTTGGAAAAACTCCATTTCACAAAAGTTGTTCATATACGTGTTTTATACAAAGTGTCAAAAGGGCACAGTGTTTCGATAAACGGTCTGACAGTTATGGTCTCTGGACTGAACTACGTACAGTCTGAATTTTTCTGACGGAAAGGTATTCGTCCTAATTCTCTTCTAAGATAGATTCCGGACTCAATGAAATTAAACATGTGGATGAAAACTATAAAAATAAATAAATACAAGGGTTTAAGATATAAAACCTATGGGTTGCCTCCCATTTAGCGCTTGGTTTAAAGTCGTCAGCCCGACTCTTTTGTTATCGTCCATATACCAACAATCTGAAAAGTTGAGGATCCTTCCATAGAACCTGTTTTGCAAACACTAGCTTCACACAAATATTAGTAATATAAAACAAAAGCGAAGCTATGAACCGATAAAAGCTTCCCCCACACTTATTCTTGTCCACACTTGAGAGTGTATAAAGAATATAGAAGTTGGGTACTACCACGGTTTCTTGTTTCAAAACCTGCATAGTATGAGAATCAAGTATCTCTAATGGCGGAAAACGAGAAACAAAGTCATTCAACAATATTCTCGAAGCACATACATTCAAACCAATAAGAGGTAAAGGAGAAGAAATAATAGGCAAAGGGTTAGATAAACCTTGCACAATCTCTTGGATCACGGAATCCTCTTCATCCTTGAAAAATTCAAGTGAATTATTCACCTCTTTTATATCATGGTCCTCTATCAAACCTTGCAACCATTCTTCGTCCGTTTCTGCCTTAACCAAAGTCTCAACATAAACATCATCATTACAATCATTTGCAAGCTCAATTGGGTCTTCCACAATATTGGTCATAACGGTCTCATTCTCAACATACTCCTCTTTGTTGTAAGGCACATACTCTTTTGCGGATCCAAATTTTATTATAAGAAACTTTTCTAGAACACTCGAAAATGCATCATCCTCCAGCTCCACCTTTTGAATAGGCTCTTGATCATTATTAAGATCAATGCTTGAGTAATCTACACAAGTGTCGACATATTCCTCTTCGTCTTCATCTTGATCCCAAAAAGACTCCGTTGTACACTCCTCGGGGATGTCACTATGAGTTGTTTCAAGCAATGTATCATAATCACCGTCACTATCATAATTAACATAAGATTGGTTCTCGCTGAATTTAGTGTTGCTAATCTCTAACTCATCCTTTTGAATAGGTGAATGATCATTATTACGATCAAGAGTTGAGTTAACTACACAATTATCAACAAAAGTGCCCAAGGATTGGCCTTTTTCAACATTAGCATCAATCAAATATTCATCACAAACCATATGCACATTAGAATTATCCATATCTTCCTTATATTGATCAATGCCTCTTCGCAAGCTAGCCATACCTTCACGAAGTTCTTGGAGTTGCTCGTTTGTAGTCTCTTTAGCTTTTTTAAATTCCTCTTGTAAAAAGTTGGAAACGTGATCTATAAAGTTAGAGACTTTTTGTTCACAAGCATAAGAATCCTCCCATCCTTTTGGTTGTTCACACACATACCCGCCATAAGGTTGTTGAGGAAAACCATAAAGTTCCATGGAATATTGGTCATAACCAATGAATTGGTTTTGATTATACCCATGGAATTGGTAGTTGTCATATTGTTGAGGTTGTTGAAAACCGTATCCATCCATGTAGTATGCTCCTTCCATGAGAAACAAACACCTGAAATAAAAATTCTCAAACCAAGGTTAAAAAAAAAATAAGAAACCAAAACCAAGTGACAACAAAAATAAGCCTTGCCTCCCAAGAATCTGCGCCAAAATTTGAATAGGTTGTCGGCCGACACAAATATAATTACACTTTCTTACTACTCAAAATATATAATGAAGCAAGGGCAAGAAAGGATCGATCCCACAGAGAGGTCTAGGTTGTCAAATTGTTTCGGTTCCCTATAAATAACACCGGTAGTTTTGTGATTGTTTTATACTAAAATAAAATAAAAACAAATAAAGAAATAAGCAAACAAATCAAATCAAGGATAAAAAGATATTGGTCATGGATTTCGTTTTCATTCACAAACATGTTTTCAACACAATAACTAGAATTGATATTTTAATCTCAACTTTTATCAAAGACCCTAGAATACCTTGATCGCAAGAATATCCAGCTAATCTCCTCATGTCATCAACAAACACATTAAAAGATGCGAATATGAATTCTACCTAAAGGAACAACCTAACGTGTAAAAGCACTAATCAAGTTTAATTCCCTAGATGCATTAGGTTCTATGAAATCAGGCCAATCAAAGCAATCGAACGTGTAAAAGCACTAATCCGATTTAACAAAGGTTATGGTTCACATATGACTATTAGGATGTATCACAACAAGCAATAATCACAATTATGCTACTTGTAATCAGGAATCTATCACTTTTGCGTATAATAAATCCTCATCTAGCAAGAGAGATGAAAACAAACTCAATCGATTCGCGACTCGACTAAACAAGCATTCAACTCATGTAACAATATTAATGGTGAATCATAAACGATAATATGAGAGAAAACTAATTTATTGCACTAAAACCCCATGTTTGGAAATCCAACTTATTCCATAACCAATAATAAAACTCTAGCTCATATTCATAGAGTTCATAACAAGAAGAAAGAGAAAAGACTTCATGGTTCTAAACCCTAGAAAACAAAGTAGAGGCAAAAAGAAAGATAAAAGATATATAAAAGATAATGATAGTCTTCTCTTTTTATATGTTTCTCTATTTCCATAAAGGATACTCCTTCCAATATTAGGTCTTCTCAAAATCCATCTCCAAGTGGTCCACCAAGCCCATATGTGAGAAAAACCCATGTAGAAAATTCTGCCCAAAAACGGTCGCCGGAAAACTGGGATTGTGGCCGGAACTTGGCCGGAATAGTCGCCGGAAAATATCTCAGGTGACCGGCAAAGTCACCCGGTCACCGGTCAACGGGTCGGATCGGTCAACTAGTCAGCTCGGCGGGTTAACTAGGTCAAGCACCGAGTCAGGGAGAGTCAGGGTGAGTCATCAGGTGAGTCAGAGAGTCAGATCAGGTTCAGCCATACAAGCTAAATAGCTAGTCAGACTCAGCTGAGCTGAGTGACTTTGGCCTGAGCCTTTGCACGGGTCTGATCTGTGCTGCACCAAGATGGTGCATCAGTGCTTTCCTTCCAGCCATCTTGGCCTGCACCTTTCTCTGCAATATCTCCAACTCTAGCTGCTATTCCATCACATTGTTGTTCCATTAACATCTTAAACCACAACCTGCCAATTCACTCTAGCCTTCTGCAAACGCACAACTGCAGGCTCAGCCTCAATCCATCTCACTGCAGCATCAAAAACATCCATCGCCAGTCCTAACCACAAGACTGCTTTTATCTCCTCAGGGCACCAGCAAATCGACTCATCTACTCGCAATGCGGCTACAAACAACCCAGAGCAGACTACGCCTCTGCGTCTCAATCAAGACTGTAATTCCCATTGTACTTTGCAGCATCAGCTCCACTGCATTCCAGTTCTGCTATGCTGCTACTCCCTGTAATATGACCATCCGAGCCTCACCTCCAAACACTGCCAACAACACCAATTTCACTGCTTTGTACCATATGAGCTGCACAACCATCTCAATTACGATCTCCAACTCTCCCCTGCAACAACAACTTCACTTCATGCCTGCATAAGCAATACTTTGTCTTCCCTGGCTCAACCTGCAATAATTCACAACGGCAACAGCTGCAACACCTTCATACTACCTGCCACATCAGCTGCTTCTTCATCTCCTCTCTCAGAACAGCACCACTGAATTGCACCAGCACTATGACCTGTACAGCTGCACCGATTCATATCCAGCCATCGCCTGCACTTGCACAATTGCACAGCTCCAGTACCCTCCAGCTAAGCTGCTCATTCTCCATTTATAGCAGCAGTTACAGCTCCTACCAACTCCTCTGTAGCTCCAACTCTGCAGCAATGCCAGACCAGTTCCACCTGCTATTCCCTGTAACTCAGCTCAACCATCTTGCAACTTCTCATTCCAATACCCTTTTGCCTCGAGCCATTCCCTGTGTATCACAAGTTAGCCACACAACATCCATAACCAACCCATGAGCCATTCCTCCCCGAACTCGGCCCATCGCTCCAGATCATCTTGACACCAGTTGTGACTCTTCTTGCAACATGCCCAATGCACCATCACTTGCACTTGCATCTCCCACTCAACATGGCGAAGCATCAAAGCATTATCTCGCAAATGCAGATTGCATCCAACTGCAGCTGCAATATAGCACCACAGTTTCATGCCTTCACACAATCCATCCCTGCTTAGACTCTCAATCACTTCTTCTTGCTCTTCACAGCATCACCATCAGTTCCATCTGCTTTGCATCTTTCCCTGCAACTGTACTCAACAACAGCAACCCAAATCACATCCATTTTCTGTTTGCACTTACAGACTTTCAATTCCTCAGGTCAGCTGCACTATCACAGCTTTACCCTCTCATCCGACAACACCACCAGAAAATCCAGTCAAAACCCATCTTCTATTTCATCCTTTCTTCTTCAGATCTCAAATTCTTCCACCCTATTAACCAATCGATATCAGCAACCCTAACTTCTTCAAATCGAGTGTCAATTCTTTACTTCCTACCGCAAATCTGCTTCAAACCTATGTCCTTGAATCCTCTCAAATCGGCTTCAATTCGAATCCAGAACAAACCCTCATTAAATCTGAATTTCCCTATTAAGCAGCAGCAGAAATCGATGGCATCAGCAAGCTTCGAGTTCTTCTCTCTTTTCTCGACTTCAACCCCATCTCATTCTCGGCATCAACTTCAACTCTCGAACTCAAATTCCTCACAACCAATTAATCCTCCCTGTAACTCAACAAAAGTCAACCACACGAACCCATATCGATCTTGGTTTTCCCGGCGAGAAGAACTCTTGTTAGCAGTGGCAATCATCGTTCTCTCTCTCAATTTCTGGTTCAGGGAAATGAAATGAATGAGAGAAACAAAACTCTCGATTGAATTCCTTCCATGGCTGTTGTGCCTCGTTCTTCTCTATGTTTTAGAGACAAATAATTGAAAATTGATTTTCTCTAATTTTTAAGTCTTGTGTAGGAAAATGCAGGTTGATAAGGCCACCTTGGTGAAACAGATAAGGGGTACCCATCTAGCAGCCCCCTTAACCTTAGCTCTCCTGTCCGTAGTGCTCCTCCAACAGAGTTGCCTCTTAACCTTGACTGGGCTCCAGTTAGTGTTCGCCTCTGAAATGACAATTTTGCTCTTTGGCTCAATTTGGGTGATTTCCGCTTCTTTTCCTCCGTGCGACTCCAGAGTACCTAATAACTCAAAAACACACGTAAAGTACATAATTCACAAGAAAAATAGCAAAGAAAGCATAAATACTGGATATGAAATTAGGTGTTTTAGACACCTATCAGTGACTAACACACCTCTATTACAAAACTACTCAAACTATAACAACCCAAACACAAAACTATTACAACCCTGTCGAACTACTCTAGTACAACACCAGAAAAGGAAAAACAACACTAAGGATATAACAGAAGGGAAAACACACAACTAGAGTTACTAACAAAAACAAACTAAGTTAAGCTAAAGCAACACGGAAAACAAGGACTCTTCTTAGAACAAACCTTGTAGAAAAGGTACTAAATATAGACAGAGACTAGGCTGAAAATATTACAAGGTGACTAATTATCCTGAATTCTGCTAACACTAGTTTAACTAAACAAACGACACTAAGACAGAAACTGAGATTAACGAAACGGTTGGCCAGCCCAAATACAAAGCATTAGCTAATCTTCAATCATTCATCATCGGTATTTAGGTTTATATCTTGTCCGAATTGATGTAGATATGTTTTCTTGAGGGTTGAGAATTGATTAGTCCTTCATAATTCATTTGCCTTTACGGTCTGCAAATGTTTGTTCTCGCTCTTCTTCTGTGCTTGCTACCTGAGATGTGCTTGCGATTTCTTGATATCCAAAAGAAATCCAAATATCCATAGGTACAGATTCAGGTCTGACTAGTGGTGAATCCGGTGAAGTTGTAGAAGCAGCTTGGTAAATATCGACCAGGATTGCAGGATTCTTCACAGCCAGTTCTTTGTATTGTTTTCCCCGTTTTGGGTCAAGTTCACTTGTGATCCAGTTTCTGTAATCCTCAAAGGTAGGCCAAAGATGTGCAGTGGAGGATAAAGCAGTTGCAGGATCCGATGTAGCTGGTGGGTATACGTCTTGATGATTGGATACTTTAAGTTCTTCATGATGGAAGTTATATAGGTAATGACTAGGGTTTGGTCTTTTGGTTGAGATATTGTATTTGGGTTCCCAAGTGATCTCATATGGGTTAGGGTTAAAAAAAGGTTCAGGGGTATTGAAACCAAATTCATCCAATTGATGAGGATTTACAACAAATGGTGGTGAATTATGTTTTTTGATCTTCACAAGTAATTCTTCAGAAGTAACAGGAGAGATGGCATCATCATGGTCATGTATACTGATCTCTGTCTGGTAGGTGGAGGCCGAGTTGTTGCTACTGTTGGTATTGGAAACATCATTATCGTCGGCAAGGAATCCGAATTCATCATCTGCATCTCCCATGAAATCTTCTATGTCATCATCTGGTGGATGTAACGGTGGGTATAGAGCTGGAGGTGCAGGCAGCTTATATCCATGATGTGTGATATTTTGAGCTTGTATATATTGTCCATAATCTTTTTGTTTGTGGCCTAGCCTATGACAGAACTCACATAAATTATGTGGTAAATCATGATATTCAAAGGTGAGTGTGTTCAGTCCTCCTCTTCCATCGTCTTCAATTGTATTTTCTCTCAAGGTGTGGAAGACATTCATAGTGAGTCTAACTGTCACAGCATATGATCCATTCTCTATGAGTCTTGGTGGATCAAATGCTATGATTTCTCCCATATTGAATACAAATCCTCTTATATCATCTAAGTCTTGAAGCTGCTCTAAATTCAGTCCTCTTATGGTGATGTTCAATTCTACTTGAGTTAAGATTATTTCTATGATATCTTGATCTTCATGCCATACACTCATCATAAAAATATCATTCATGATAGCTCTAGAACCTTGTCTATCTGCTCTAACAAATTCATGATACATCTGAAATCTGATAAGATAATATTCAACACCAGCTTGTCTCACAGACAAGCCTCCTCTGATTCTCCATATTTTTCTCAATGCACATCTAAGATGCCAAGCATTTACACCATGTAAGGAAGAAAAAAAACCAATAATACAATATCTCCATAGGTTGTGTGGGACATTCTGATGGGCAGCAGGGTTTTGCAAGTTCAAGTTCCAACTAGTGTCTAGTCTCATAGAGGTTTGAAGCAGGTTTGTGAGTTCATCAAGATCACCATTCCAAACAGCCGGCATGGTGGAAGCAAAGGTTTAGATATAAGAGGGAAAAAGGAAGATAGAACAAAGATATGGATATTGGTTGTATGAAAACTGCAGGGTTGTGAACCATCCTCTGAAAGGATGTCAAATTTATAGGCATGACTCATGGGATAAAATTAAATTGAACAAGACTTGATGTAAGCAAGCAAAGACAATGTCATAGGATACATGAACATACAATGAACAATTCAATGAAAACACAGAGCAGAATTGAAGTGAAAGGGGTGTTGAAAGTGCAATGTCAAAATGAAGGCAAGTGGAAAGTTAATTCAGGCAGCTTCTTAGAAATTCGAACAACTTAAAACACCAACCAATGGCAAGATATTTTGATTTAGGAATACCCATTTATGAATACACATCTTGTAAAAATTCATACGCAAAGTAATCATAATTACCTCATGTGATAACCCAAAACACAGCTTGAAGTGATAGACCATACCTAAACAAAAGCAATTAATCCGTCTTTCGTATCAGGATAAGAAAGTAGAGTAGGACGCGTCTGGATCTAATTGAGTCCATGGAACAGCTCATAGAGAATAACATCTGGTAAATCAGGAATAGATTTTTCAATAACACGGATTGATAATATCAATCAAACTCAAAATGGATATTGATGCGGCAAGGATAAATTCAGAAGGAGTTAAATCAATTCTTCTAAAAAACATAATATTTTGATTGTTGAAGATGTGAATAGATAGATTAGAATTTCGATTGAATTGGGCTAGCAAACCAACAATTAGCCGAGAAAAATCAAAGAAGACATAGGAAAATTGTTGAGATTTAGGGTTGGAGAAAAAAACTAGTAAAATAACGGGTTTTCGGTGTTTTTAGGTGTGAGAGCGTTTTTCGGGTTTTTTTTTCTTTTTTTATCAGTTTCGGTTCATGATTTCCACATTATATTTTAGAACTAGCTAAATTTAAAGAGGTATTCTAAATTCCAGGTAATGTATAAAGTTTACAGCACTTACCAGTCATTAGACTCATTACTATCCCGAAGCCCAGAACCAGATTTAACTCTTGGTACAAGTACACATTCAGATCCATTATTTTTCACTATTCAATGTGCCAAATTGGGGTATCAACACAAGGCAATAGGACAGTTATCATAGCATGGGCCTGGCCTTGAAAGAGCTAACTTAACAGATAAAAATTGAGCTTACCAATTAGTAGAAATGAGAAATGTAGTACCCGTCATTTTCATTTGTTGTTTCAGATTGGGTTTTGCTTGATTTAGATAACCTTGTTAATTGGGTTGTTGAGTTATTTCCTTTGCCTTAGCCTAGGTTGTAATTTTGAACTTATTACATATTTAGAATCTTTTCTCCTATCACCTAGAGCATCTCAACAGTGGGTGTTAAAAATATTATGTGGGGCCCTTAATTAGATTCTTATTTATTAGGTTTTATATACGTGGCAAAAATAAGAAGGTTTTGCTCATGAATCATCTCCTATGGTGTAGCGTTTAAGGTTTGATAGACATATTTTTGTGTCTAATTTGTCTCGATTCTTTATATTGATAGTGCTCATTTTTTGTACTTATTATGGTGTTTTATGTGTGTGTAGGTATTTTTGGCTAATAAACAATTTTGGAAAAATCGGCTCGAAAAGTTGCGCCCGGAGGACACCTACTATTCGGACCCTCACTACGGATAAGGGGTACCCCAAATTACAAAGGGGCACCCCCAGGACACCCCCAAGGCAGCTACTATTCGCACCCCACTCTGGATAGGGGGTGACCCTTTCTTCTTTATGATTTTTGGCGGGAAAACTGAATTTAAATTTCAGTTTTGCAGCGGAAATCCCAAGCGAGATTTTGATCGAGTTTGCAGCGGAATTAGTGTTAGCTATGGATTGGGATTACCCTGTTTTGGTCAAACAGGGAAGGTATGAGCTGAAGAATCGAAAAAGAAGGGACAGAGATCGAGTTTACACAAAACAGAGGCTTGGAGTTTCACGGGTCTGTTGAGGTTTCATGGATCGGATTTGAAGAGATTCAATCGCTGTTTTGGCTTGGGCTGGACCTGTTAGAGCATCATAAGTCTCGTATGGGTGTTTGGATCGATCAACTTGGGCTGCATGAACCTGTTGGAGCGAAACAGGGGAAGAGCATTATTATCGGGAATTTTCTTAATTCTATACATGGGGATTACGTGCAGATAAGAATAGAAGATCTTCTGTTTATTTGATACCATCTGGTAGCCTTTGGAATGTGTTTATGTTATAGCCTACATGTTAAACCGCAAGTGCACGGTGTCTTCAATGAAGAACAGGGAAAATACGGGTCGAACCACAGAGACTTGTGGTGCTATAAGTTGATCAAAGGCTTGGCTTAACTGAGTTTCAGGTGATATTGTAACAACAGGGGGTTTTGTTGCCGAAAACGGCTGATTGAAGGTTATAACAATGAAGTAAAAATGAAATACAAGCAGTGAGATGAAATAGGTACTAGGATTATCAAATCCACCTCTAAATCATGCTATGTGTTCAACTAAATGGAGCTTTCTTGTTCTGTGGTGACAAGGGATAATGTGTCAAGATTATCACCTATCTAAGGAGTTTCACCTAATGATAACTCAATTATCGCCTAATGTACTAACTTGAGCACTAGTTGTCTAATTAAGCACAACTAGTCAAGGGAATTATCATTTATCTCTATGGCTTAAGCCGAGGTACAAACAACACAAGTCTTTAGTCTAACTACAATGGATACAAGGCATCCATTGTGAGAGTAAAGTATTGCAATACTAGAATTGAAGATTATCTTGTAATTCAATCATTCAAGAGCACTCAAACAAAGTTGAAATCATAACATGGAATTAGGTTTCATTGAAATCCTAGCAAAAGTATTTAGAACATGATTAAGATACAAAACAACCGCAAATTAACCTAAAATTGGTGCACCATAGCAGCCTGTGCATAAGTTTTAACACACACTACCTCTTCTATTTATACAAGCAAACTCCCAAAACCCTAATTCACTTCAAAACATGAAATTAATCCATACCCTTTCGCCCATACCCTCTGAATTGTGTTCTCCTCTATCTTGTCTTGTCTCTGACCTCTGAATCGACCATGCATGGGGTTTGGTGAAACCCTAGTTCTAGTTTTCTCTAAGTTAGCTTCTAGGGTTGGGAGAAGCTAAGAGAGAGAACACTAGACCTAGAGAGGTGAAGCAGGGGCTGATGGAGAAGTCGGCGCCGGTGGTGTTGACAGGGAAGGTAATGATGGCTCTGCAACAGGGAAGGTCGTGAGAAGAAGGGGGATGGGTTTTCTCTGCTGGAGGTATGGAGAAGAAAGAGAAGATGAAGATAGAAATGGGTAGGTTCGATGGGGGGTAGGTATAGGGAATTTTGTTGTGAAGCAGGTGTAGCAAAGAAGTATGGGAAGGTCGGAGCGAGCGTTGGATCTAGCTGAGGGAGATCTGAACGGCTCAGGGAGAATCGTGGTGATTTGGTGTTGAGCGGGAGCAGCGAGAACTGATGTGAGTGAAGGAGCTACCGTAGGATGTAGCTAGGCGAGATCTCGACGGCTCGGGGTGGATGGGCTCGGATCCGGGTCGTGGGTAGCTTGAGCCCATGTCTTGAAAATGAGTTGCTACTTGTTGGGTTGCAACTGATGCGCGCGCGGGCTTTGGCTTTTTGCTCCATAGACTCTCGTCTCCAATTCTCCGCTCTTTTGGCTCCTCAATTTCTCCGAACTTTATTTACTGCCTAAAAATACAAAGTTAATTAGTACAAATATTTATTCTTGAAAACAAGGAAAATACAGAATTTGGGATAATATCTGATTTCTGAGCACAAAAGATGAGTTAAATGCCAATAAATAGATGTAGAAATATGCAATATTTGGCACTCATCAAATACCCCCTAACTTGAATTTTACTTGTCCTCAATTGAAACAGAAATTAGGAAATCCTAACTATACCCCTGTCGCAGGTCTCTCGAATGCATTTAGCGTATGCACTAAGCCTTTAAACCCCTAGGTTTCCCTAGTGGACGAGTTGTAGTCTCGTGAGGGTTTACCAGAGGTGTACCCACAAAACCTTCTCCAACTTCAGAGTGTAAAAGAGTCTCAAGCATCCAAGGAGCTATGAGGACATAGAGTTTCTGCATGCTAGTACCAAGAAGTTAGAACTACCAAAGAACGCATTCTCATCCTTAAGTGCTGAGCGAGAAGTAACCATACCATATGAAAGAATTCGGATTCGATTGTGATCATAAGCCTCGACTTTCGCCTCACCATTAGGGTTTTATGATAATTGCACTCAAAAAGATCGCTTTTTTAGTCTCTCATGTGTGCAGCAGGAATAAATAGAGAAATCCCCGCACACGTTGTAGGTAAGAAGGATAACCTTCCGAAATAATTTCGGAGACTCCAAGGTAGTGTGGACAAAAAGAATCTTTTCTCGATGATCTCTAAGAAAGGAAATCAACCATTAGCAAGGGTGGGAGTACTCACTTACCTTCTCACCCGATCGGCAATTAATATCAGTCTCTCAGCATTCATAGAAACGTCTTCAATCTTCGGTCTTCAAATGTTGATGATGAACTTCTGAACTTCACAAAAACTTGACAAACATACATTTTTTTTTTTTTTTTTTTTTTTTTTTTAACTTAGCTTGGAATGAAATAACAATAAAACAATAAGACTCAAAAAATTTTTTACACTTGTCTTGATTTCACAAACTTCATTAATTCTCATCCTATTTTCTTTTCTTTGTTGCACGTAACCTTGGACTATTTCAACTTTTCTTCAAATATTCTGATGATGCTCCGCTTGCTGACGATGATGTGTTTCTATGAATCTGTTGATGTTGTTGAGAGGGAGAGAGTGATGCTAACTACAAATCGGTATTTAGAAGAAGTTTTCATCTCTAGACGTCACCCTCATGATTGACAAAAATTAGCACTCAAGAGATCAAAAGTAGTGTTGAAAGTGGTGCAAAGTTGGGTAGCTCACCATTCCTACCCGGAATTGACATACGGTGACACACACTCTAACAGCTTTTCTAGAAATGTGCAAAAAATGAAGGTTGGTGCCTCACTTGATGTAAAATGGGTAGTCTCCACTATGGGTGATCACAATTCTACTACTGAATATCTAAACAACACCTAATTCGCCCTCCGGTATGGTTAAATCCAACTTTAACGCTCTAATCAACTAAGAAACCTGATTCGTTCTCCAGACTTCCAAGTTCGTTATTTTTGGTCAGACTCTCTATGTAATCATAGCTAGAAGCATGCTAGTGACTCTAAAATCTCTAAAAGTTGGAGGTTTTTATTTGCAAAAAGTTTTGAATTTTTTTTTTTTTTTTTTTTTTTTTTTGTAAGTAAAAGAAAGACTAAAAACTCTATATGCAAATGCACCCCCAAACCTAAATCAAACATTGTCCTCAATGTGTCAACCGATGATAAAATTATAAATAGTCACATACCAAGAGAACTATGCTGATAAGAGAAAAGGGAAGAGATTACCGGTATGTCGGCGGGAGCAAGGTTAGAGTTTCATTTGTCGAGGCTAGAATCCAACATTCTCAGTGGAGATCATATCGGATTAGCACAATATATGCACAAGAAGACTCAACCGATGCAAGAAAGAAAATTTAACAAGTCCTACTGGATTATATACAATGAAAATTCACCATAAACCAACAATCTAAAGAGTTGAGGATCAACCCAAAAGAAATTATGTACAAACATCAACAGCCTTACACAAATATAAAATGGGAGTGCAAGTAAGGCTGCATATGGGAATGATTTTTCCCCAAACCTAAACTTGTGAACAGATGTGTTTTTGAGCACAAAATCTTGCAATTTTAAAGGTACATCATGCAAAAGGTCTAACTCAAAATGAGTTTTGTTAAGAACAGGCAAATATACACATTCCAACTGTGGTTCCTTAAAAGTGTTATACTTTGATGCAAAATAGTCCAAGAGGACTTGGTAAGCACAAAGCTCTAGGCCTAAATTAGGCATTTTCAGAAAAGTTGGTTTTGCAATTTTGTTACAAACTACACCTAGGTTTGGTGCAGGAGTTTCAATTTGTGCCTTAGGAGAGAGATTAGGTACATCTAAGTTGTTTTCATGTATAAGGTCATTTGCACCATCACATACTTTCCTAAGGTCAGAAGAAGGTAAATCATGCTCACCTGCATAGAACAATTCATCAATCTCCATGTCATAATCATCAGAGGAAGCAACATATTGTGACATGGGTAGGGAAATCAGACACAAAAATAATATCATGATCCAAAAGAACATTAGTGTCAACAGAAGATTCATCCTTTCCTAAGTCACAAACAAGATGTGTAGCATGCTCACTATCACTGAAGAATTTCACAAACCCAAGCTCAGAGTTAATATCACATATATGAATGTTAGAAGAAGTATCATTCATAGGGTTCACAGAAGAGACGCCTAACGTCTCTGAACCCAAAGGTTCCATCATATTTTCAGCATACACATGCTCTTCTAACATATCATATTCATCATCATCATCATCATAACAAAAATGTATTTCCCTATTGAAAATTGTAGCATTTCTAGTGTACTCATTTTCCTCTAGATTAGGTTCATATTCAATATCAGTTGCATGAGTAGGAAGAGAAACACTATTTTCAAGATTTTCTTCATTAGGGACAACAATCATCCTATCATGAACTTCCCTCCATTCTTCTTTTTCTAAATGAATCAGGTTCATCTTTAAGAACAAGTAACACTGTTCAATGGAAGGAGAGTCTTCAATAGTGGGTATGCATGTTTCATATGAATTATCACTGGATGGTTGAGCATGAGGTTCACTAGAGAAGGGAAATTCAGACATGTTGCTATATGGATGGTCATGTATTGCATTCAGTTCAAGCCTAGCATTTTGTTCCATGAGCGTTTCCATTAGTGATTGTAAACAAGGATTCGGGGGAGTATAAAATTGTTCAACTCCCCACTGTGGTGACTGATACATGTGCTCATGATGGTTAGGGTATGAGTATTCAAGGTCAGGGCCCTGAGAAGGCTCATAATACTCCCTAAAATTATTATGGTCTGTGGGGGTTTCATATGGTGAAGCATGCCCGTAAGCAAGCTCTCTAATGGATTTGTTTTCATCCCCAGTTGCAGACCAAAATCCGGACATGGTCTAGCAACTCAATTTGGGCTCAAAAAGAAGCACTATAGCCTAGCACACATCGAGCATACTAAGTCCAGATGCAAGCCCAAGTTGTTATGCAAAGATGCACAGCCCAATTTATGCAAAAGCCCAGTTGTATTGGGTTTAGTTTGGTTTATGTGGGAGTTGGTTTATTGTGGGCTTGTTTTGGTTTTGTGGGTTGTGTTTGGTTTATTGGCAGAGCCCAGGTATGTAACAGTTTTGTTGCACAGCCCAGTTGTGTGGGCTTCAGGGTGTGTGTAGTTGAAGCAGCCCAGATTGGGTGACAGGTTAACAGCCCAGGTGCACAGCCCAGTATTTGGGCTTCAGCTTATGTAGCCCAGTGCATAGTTTAGGTTTTTGTGGGCTCTAGTGGTTGTGCAAATGCACGGCCCAGATATGTCTGAGAGGAGCGAGCCAGAGAGTTTGGCAGTTTAATGACCCAGTTTATGTGCAAAGCCAAGAGGCTGGTTTTAGTTTAAATGCAGCCTAGTGTATGTGGGCTTCAACACAATGCAACTTGTGTTATCAACACAGCACAGCCTATGCAGATTTGTGCACACAGTTTATGCAAGTCTAAATGGTTGCATGGGTTGTCTTGAATGGCAAAGTCTATGCACAGGGTAATAGAGGCAATACTTATGTGAACATCACAGCACAGGAAAAACTTATGAGCACAACACAAGTCTAAGTGTAACTCATAGCATAGCACAGCAAATGAGAAGCTTATGCACAGGTATCCAAAGAACAGGTTTTCAAAGCACAGCACAGTTTGTGCAGGCCAGGTTGTACCCAGCATTGGCAAGAGCAATCACAAACTCACACAAAAATTGACACAGCACAGCTTTGGGTTCAATTAGCCCAGAGCATGCACAAAATAGCACAGAGCAAGAAAAACAAGACCTGGGTGAGATGCACTGAGTAGCTCAAGATTTCAGCAGGGCTAACAACAAGCTGTGCACATGAGAATGCACCAAAAGTGCAAGGTAGATGGCTCACAAGTCACACAAGGCATAGGGCAGATAGGTCAACTGGTTCAGTTGACGCCAACTATCTTGGTTGATATCAAGTGAACTTAAAAGTACAATGAAGGTGGTTATGCAAGGTTCAAGATACAGCACAAGGTCAAGATTGAGCACCACTGGCAAATAGCCAAGGCAAGTAGCTACAGGGTCAGGGTTATGCTCAGGTGTGTTATGCTCAAAGGTATGCTCAGGGTTCACACAAATTCTCAGGCAGGGTCTAGCATGATTAGCATTCTACAAGTGAAAATGACAGCTTATAGTTCACAGAGAGTCTCCCAGATGTTGTTAGCAGAGTACAGTATGCATTGGCTCAGGGCATTTTGTGTCAACAAGCTCAGTTGATATCAACTCTGGGTTTGCGGTTACAGCTACTTGGCCTTCCAAGTTGTAACTCAAAACCTGCAGCTTCAGGGGCTAGCAAGGTGGTAGGTGGCTCACAAGGTCACACAATGCAAAGGCAGATGAGATGAGCTGGCAACAACCTAGCTCAATAGGTCCTGACTTAAGCTTAGGGAGATGACAACTAGGTTTTAAAGCACAGGCCTTGGGTTTGTGGCTACAGCTAACCTAGGCTAACCAGGCTGCACTCAAGCTCAACAGCTACAGGGGCTGGAGATGGTGCTTGTGAAGGTAAAGAATTTAATGCACAAATCACAAATCACAAATCACAGATGCAAAAGATCAATAGCAAATGAACAAGGTCAGCTTGGTTTCCACAGGCTATGCTCTTACAACTCAGGTATAGATGGTTCACAAGTATAGATGCTCATACAACTCAGCACAAATTCACAGCATACTCAGCTAACATGTGTCCAATTCAAATACCGAGGAGCCACTCACATGAACATTATAGATAGCAGGGGGCAGCTCAGCAGATTGTTGGTAATGCACAGTGTAGTAGCAAGTTTGGCTAACCTCCAATTCGCAGCTCAGGCACAACTATGACAGGGCATCAGTTGCAGCCGCATGGCTATGTTGATCTGCTTATTATCTTCCCTTCCTTTGGCTTGCTCAGTATGTGTACCTGTTGCTCAGAGGAGAGTTTTAGTTCCTAGGAGTAGGAAGGTAAAGCAAATGGCATATAGCAAATGGTGCTTAAAGCAAATGACATGTAGCAAATGAACACTTGCATATGCAGCTGAGAGTTTCTTGGACTGACACAGGGGGAAAGCTGTTATGCTTAAATTGACCAACACATTATGCAGCTAAGGATATGCATGAATATTAATATTTACAGGCAACTAGAGAATGCAAATGATGGATCTTGCGAATGAGAAATTATACCAACAGCTAAGTAGCTAATTAAACCAATATGACAATGCAATGAAATATGTGCTAGATGTTACAAGGATAGAAAACTAACAGCTAAGTTACATTAACACAAATTATGTAATGAAAAAAAAATTAACTTTAAACTAAGCTACGATCAATGGCGTGGAAACAAGAGAGAGTCTAACACGTATATACAGGGTTACATGCAATCGATGCAAAGCAAATATGTACAGGGTTGATTTGAAAACAGTGAAGACAGGCCAATAATCGAAACAGCACACGCCAGGTCCCCGGCAACGGCGCCGAAAACTTGGTAGGCTTTGGAATGTGTTTATGTTATAGCCTACATGTTAAACCGCAAGTGCACGGTGTCTTCAATGAAGAACAGGGAAAATACAGGTCGAACCACAGAGACTTGTGGTGTTATAAGTTGATCAAAGGCTTGGCTTAACTGAGTTTCAGGTGATATGTAACAACAGGGGGTTTTGTTGCCGAAAACGGCTGATTGAAGGTTATAACAATGAAGTAAAAATGAAATACAAGCAGTGAGATGAAATAGGTACTAGGATTATCAAATCCACCTCTAAATCATGCTATGTGTTCAACTAAATGGAGCTTTCTTGTTCTGTGGAGATAAGGATAATGTGTCAAGATTATCACCTATCTAAGGAGTTTCACCTAATGATAACTCAATTATCAGCTAATGTACTAACCCAGAGCACTAGTTGTCTAATTAAGCACAACTAGTCAAGGGAATTAGCATTTATCTCTATGGCTTAAGTTGAGGTACAAACAACACAGTCTTTAGTCTAACTACAATGGATACAAGGCATCCATTGTGAGAGTAAAGTATTGCAATATTAGAATTGAAGATTATCTTGTAATTCAATCATTCAAGAGCACTCAAACAAAGTTGAAATTATAACATGGAATTAGGGTTTCATTGAAATCCTAGCAAAAGTATTTAGAACATGATTAAGATACAAAACAACTGCAAATTAACCTAAAATTGGTGCACTGGCTAGCCCAGGCATAAGTTTTAACACACACTACCTCTTCTATTTATACAAGCAAACTCCCAAAACCCTAATTCACTTCAAAACATGAAATTAATCCATACCCTTTCGCCCATACCCTCTGAATTGTGTTCTCCTCTGTCTTGTCTCGTCTCTGACCTCTGAATCGACCATGCATGGGGTTTGGTGACACCCTAGTTCTAGTTTTCTCTAAGTTAGCTTCTAGGGTTGGGAGAAGCTAAGAGAGAGAACACTAGACCTAGAGAGGTGAAGCGGTGATGGAGAAAGTGGCGCCGGTGGTGTTGACATGGAAGGTAATGATGGCTCTGCAACAGGGAAGGTCGTGAGAAGAAGGGGGATGGGTTTTCTCTGCTGGAGGTATGGAGAAGAAAGAGAAGATGAAGATAGAAATGGGTAGGTTCGATGGGGGGTAGGTATAGGGAATTTTGTTGTGAAGCAGGTGTAGCAAAGAAGTATGGGAAGGTCGGAGCGAGCGTTGGATCTAGCTGAGGGAGATCTGAACGGCTCAGGGAGAATCGTGGTGATTTGGTGTTGAGCGGGAGCAGCGAGAACTGATGTGAGTGAAGGAGCTACCGTAGGATGTAGCTAGGCGAGATCTCGACGGCTCGGGGTGGATGGGCTCGGATCCGGTCGTGGGTAGCTTGAGCCCATGTCTTGAAAATGAGTTGCTACTTGTTGGGTTGCAACTGATGATCTTGTATGGCTTTGCTTTTTGCTCCATAGACTCTCGTCTCCAATTCCGCTCTTTTGGCTCCTCAATTTCTCCGAACTTTATTTCTCGCCTAAAAATACAAAGTTAATTAGTACAAATATTTATTCTTGAAAACAAGGAAAATACAGAATTTGGGATAATATCTGATTTCTGAGCACAAAAGCTGAGTTAAATGCCAATAAATAGATGTAAAAATATGCAATATTTGGCACTCATCACCATCATTGGGAGATTTTTGGACGTCAGATTTGATTAGAAAGACGCGTAGAGAAGATTCATAAAAGGAAATATCCGAGACTTGCTGTGGAAGAAAAAAAAAGGGATTGAATCGAGTTATCTTTAGGTCTGTTGCCTATATATAGGTTGTTGGAGAGTCACAGAGGCTTACGTACACTTTGGGGAGGTTTTAGAGCACAGCAGAGAGACACAGTCGAGTTGCAGAGTTCTACAGGCGATATGAGGAAGAAGAACAGAGAACAACACTTAAGGAAAGTCGCAGAACCCGTGTCCTTTACTTTCAAATTCCATACCTTTTGTCACAACTTCTGTAACAATTAATCAAAGTTCGCAACAGTTCTGTTAAGGTTTTTGTAACAGTGGGTTTTGTAACACGTATATTTGTTACAAACACGCTGCTTTATATCTTCTACTCTTTTTAATCAACTTTTGAGCAATGAAATCGACTTTTGAGCATAACTACAACATGAGAAGCTAAACCCCATTGCTGAGGCGACGGAGGAGCTATTTTTTCCAAGAAAATATGTGGTAATATCTATTTAATTAATTTCTGCAATTCTTTTTATGATTATTTGCATTGAATCTAAATTGAAATAATTATTTTTTCTAACTTGTTGTGTTTTCACTTGATGGTACATGCTTAGCTTAGGGCTCTTGATGTTCCATGCTTGAGTTTAACAACTAGTATTTTGAAAATCTACTATTGGCAATATTTAAGAATCAATTGAATGTATGAATTGCATGATAATTATTAATATTGAATCACACAAAAGTTGGAAAATAGTGGAATCCTGAGTCTCAGTGCTTTTAATATTGATAACATCTTTGTCAGAGTTTTCTAGTTTTATTTGAATCTAAAAAATCCTTCACAAGTCTGAGAGGAACGACATCTTTTTTACCACTTTCTACAACAACTTTCAAAACCACACCAATTTATATTTAAGACTTGGAGTCAAAGACAAAGCGAAAAGAAACGACGAAAAGAAAAAGAATTTATTTTTATTTATTTTTTAGGGTTTTTTCGAAAATTGTATTAGGGTTTATAATTATTTTTGTAATTTTTCTTTTTATTTTTGGACTTTTTGGACATTTTGGGACTTTGGACATTATTTTTAAACCCTACAAAAGGGTAG